>OY744540.1:2402569-2442569 GCA_963556195.1 Sepiola atlantica | reverse complement strand
AACTCTCCTTAATATGATGTTGCATATGTTGCTATTCCAACCTCTGACCCGGACAACGCCGAGTAACCTTGCTAGTAGAAACATCAATCAAACAAACGCATATATGAAAAGGAATGAATTGGAAGCAACAGTTAGATTTCAAATTTGGTCAGTGAACGGAGGAATAAAATCGGTTCGTATTAAAATGCCCTTAATATAAAAAGAATAAGGTTACCGGGTGTGCGTATTCGTGTGAATCCATGGTTCCGTGGCCTGAGAGCTTGGACATTGCATCTTTCTCCTCTGGTTTTATTTACTCCTCCCCAGAAGTTAGGCACAAGGCCAGTTTTATCTTATTCCTACAAGTAAGATGTGACCCAAGATCGGGTCGAGAAAGTGGGGTTTGAAAAGCCAGCGCTCGAGAGGTGAGCACTCTGGCCATTTAAAAATTGCCTGGGCAGCCCCGTCGGCATTCCCCGGTATGGGCGCCTCAGACAGTAAGCAATAAACTTACTCCTCCCCAAAGAAGATACTACACTTTGATCTTAGCCAAAAGGCCAAGAAGCAGAAGTCCAAACTGAAATCTTTCTCTACAAAAACCTCAAAGGGAGAGAAGAGAGAAGTCACATGACCATATCATTCCTATTCATCAGACATTTGGAGCAGGAATTCTTGGGGCAAAGAAATCGGAAGAATTTACCAGATCCCTGACTTGACCTTATTAGCACTGATGGACCCGAACTTTTTACGGTCATCGGTTCTGGAAATTTCCTAATGTTTTTCATGTTGACGACTCATGTGGCGCCCTCCCCAACACGATAAAATATTGCGGAAATTTATCATCATTTATATAGATATTATATTTTTAATCAATAGACAGGTGTTTCGGCATCACTACGACTCATCAGTGTAGCTAGATTTAGCAAGATTTGAAACCGAGACCCTTATAGATGATAAGTAATTCAAAATTTCCGATTTACACTCATATACAATGCATGATGAAATATTTGACAGAGTGTTATAATAAGTGAATAAAGTACGTGGTTTTTGATAAGTAATGACCATAGGTTTCATGCTGTGATCGATTCATCAGATGACTATCTTGAAGGCCTCGTATTGCTATTGACGTCAATACGTTTTCTTAAAATGGTTCTAAATATTGTAAACAAAATAAATAAAATGAAATTTACATTCATGGATTTTGGGACAAATAATTCTGACTTTTTTTGAAGATTCGCTAATTCTAACATTTTTACTTTGGATTAAAGCCCCCACAAACACATACACCTCAATTTCTAGATTCACATTCTCCGTGGACCTTCTTCTTCCGAATGAAGAACTAAAGATTGTTTTAGCTCAGAGCAAGATGTTTTTTTTTTCGTTTGTTTTTTGTTTTTTTTGTTTTGTTGTTTTTTTCATTCAAGTTATTTTAAGATGGCAGAAACCTTGTGAATTTGTTGTCAGCCATTTGTTGGAAATTGGTCACGCATACCTCCAGGGACAAAACATGTCTGATTGTGGCGAAGAATGGAGACATGTAGCGAATCCACGATAGCAGACCGGACACATAGAAATGTAAACGCGTGTTGCACTCTCAATTGTGCAGTTGGCCATTGAAATATGGGTTTCTCTCTCTCTCTCTCTCACTATATATGTCATATGAAATATGGGTCTTCATTGATTCCACAGTTTCGTCACTGATTGAAACTTGAAACGAAAACAAAATTGTAGACTGATTTTATAAACATTTTAAAACATATATCTGCCTATCTCTATTTTTATCTACCAATCAATATCTATCTATCAATATCTATTAATATATATCTATCTATGTCAAGGACAGGTTAGTGTTATGCCTAGGACAAATTTTATTTAGCCCATGAATAATAATTACCATAATTACCATAATTACCTAATAATAATTACCATAATTACCATAATTACGTTAATTACCTAATAATAATAATCATAACTACCATAATGACCTAATAATTATTACCATAATTACCTAATTATAATTACCATAATTACCTAATAATAATAACTATAACTACCATAATTACCTAATTATAATTACCATAATTACCTAATAATCATAACCATAATTACCATAATTACCTAATAATAATTACTATAAATATCTAATTATAATTACTATAATTACTCTAATTACCTAATAATAATTACCTAATAATCATTAGCTAATAATAATTACCATAATTACCGAATAATGATAACCATAATTTCCATAATTACCTAATAATAATTACCATAATTACCTCATTATAATTACTATAATTACTCTAATTACCTAATAATAATTACCTAATAATAATTACCTAATAATAATTACCATTCCGGATTAGAGGGGACCTTGGAGTAATAGTAATTATGGTGTGACTCCCCACTCCCGAAAGCTCCCTAATTGATTTATATATATATATAAATATATTATATATATATATATATATATATATATATATATATATATATATATATATATATATATATATATAGTCTGTTCATATCTATCTATCTATTTCTATATATATATATATATATATATATATATATATATATATATATAAAATTTGGAAAGTTCATTTTTTTAGGCATCTTTAGAATTTTAAACATAAAGATAGAGGCAAAATGCTTTCATAAAAACCATGTGTTAGATGCAGATATTTTTTATTATATATACTAGCAAATATATGCTCCCTCCGGTCGCATATTTTTGCTAGGCTGCCGCATCAGAAATGAAGGCTCACACGTAAGCCAATGGAGCCCCAGTCATATTTCTGTGGTGGTTAGACATTGATTTTCTGTGTTTATGACCAAGATTATTTTTAGTTGAAAATAAAGGGAAAAAAATTCGATCCTACCTCGATTTTTGTTGTACCCTCGACCATAAATAGAAAGACTTGTAGTTTAAAAAGAAAGAAAAAAATTTTTTTGTAGCCTCCTCAATTTTTTTATATTACCAGTCATAGAAATATTTTTTAGTTAAGAAAAAAAAAATGTTTTTGACCGCCTTCCCCCAATTTTTTTATCCTCCCCCCCTATACATGTAAATGTTTTTAATTAAAAAGGAAAAAAAAAACCTAACCCTAACTGTAACGATGGGGTCAAAGTTAGCGTGGGTCCTAAAATGAAAAAGCACCAAAAAATCAAATACAGTGAACACAGTGTGTGTGTGTGGGGGGGGGGTTGTTTAATTACCTTTTTTTAATTAAACAATTTGATTCTACAATCAGTTGTATAGTTTTCCAGTACAATGTGTTAGTTTATTTTGTTGACATTAAAGAAAAAAAAATCACATCTTTTTTTTTAATAAATAAAACATGGAATCATAAATTCTGTTGAGGTCGTGAAAAAATGATAATATTGGATATGAAAGTATTAAGAAATCAAATACAGTAAACACGAAAAGTTTTTTAATTCTCGGAAAGAAAAAGTTTACCTGAACTGTGTGTGCGTGTGCGTGTGCGTGTGCGTGTGCGTGTGCGTGTGTGCGTGCGCGCGCGCGTTTTTATATAGTAATTTTTAAATCAATTATTATTTTAATTAAACAATTTGATTTAATAAATTTGTGTTTTAAAACATAATGGCTAAGAATAAACAAACTTAGGACGGTTTTAAAAATGGAAAACTGAGCACGGCCTTTGCGAGCGTTGTTGTTTACATATTTGACGTCCCACATTAACGTCGGCTGCTTAATCAGATCGCCATATTTAATTACCGGAGGGAGGGATGACACCACAGATTAAACAGCTAATCGGCTGCTTAATCAGATCGCCATATTTAATTACCGGAGGGAGGACACCACTTATTAAACAGCTAATGACTTTGCAATTTTAACAGTACTCGCGTTGAAATGGTTTAGAAAACACGCCGGTTATGATGAAAATGGCTTTAATTAATTGTATGAATAATGTTTATTAATATAACCTTATCGGAAAATATTGTAAATACATATGTAAATTGGATAATAGCAGTTATAAGTGTATATTTGTAAATATGAATTTAATTGAAGGTTTAAAGGAATGACTTATGTTAATAGCCACACCCATCTGGTGTCTGAACGACTTTTGATGACAGTATATAAAGAATTTCAAAACGATTAGTTTCAGTAAAATAGTCATACTGGAGTTTCGGCTTCAGACAGACAGACAGACAGACAGACAGACAGATACATAAACTCCATTATTAATATATAATACTACTATATATATATATATATATATATATATATATATATATATATATATATATAGTAGTTACACTCTGTGGAACTTTGTTGTTATCTTGCTCCCGTGCACACTAGATGACGTCATAAATTGACGTTACAGAATGATGACGTCATCTATTAAAACAGAAATTTTGGATAACAGTGCACAATTGATGACGTCACCAAATGATGATGTCTCCCTTTGTATGGCATATCGTGTACCACCTTTTTTAGGTTTATCGTCGACAAAACTGTTCATCACTGAACAGATGTGTTCATTTCCGTTTTCTTGTGGCACACGCGTGTTATGCACGATAACACAGCCTGTAAAATGGCGACCTCGTGTGCGGAGAAGATATACGCGAGCACGTGGTCGCTAAAAACGTGAAAGCGAAAATATGAAATATTCGTAGCTTATTAATATCATTGATTACATGTATTTTGGGTGGTTACATGTTTGTATGCTTAGACACACATGTATTTTTAGTTTAAAATAATTGAATACAAAATACTCATTTACGTTTTGGGAGACGCGTGGAGTATATCATACGAAATGCAATGTTGTTACAGGGTTTTGTTTTTTTTTAATTAGGCTTTTTACAAAAAATTGAACTAAATCCATTTCTGATTTCAATAAATAGTCTATTAATAGTAAATTCTAATCAATTAATATTAGATTATGGTCAATTCATATTAAATGTTTTCATAAGGATACACGAAAGGTCTTCAATTTATCTCCCTTTAAATAAAAAAAATTTAAATGCTATAACCTTTAAAATGTTATCTGGTTCGGAAGTGGGTGATCATTACCGCCTGGTTACCCAGAAACGGGGATCGTTTTACGTTCAATTTATACGCGATCTCTGTAAAATCTAAATTATTGTTTTTTATTTGTTGTTGCTTTATTTTATTTTTAACGCCAAATTTTTTCAGGCTGTTTACAGGTAATCGCCTAAAAGTAGTAGAATCTTGTTGAGGGGGATAAGAATAGGTTGCAGCATGGTTCCAGTTTTAGCGGACCGTCTTACGTTTAAATTTACATAGGAAAATTAAGTTCTCATTAAAAACCTGGACTTTTTTTTTCGAAAATAATTTATAATCGATAATTCGATAATATTCTGCAGAAGAAAGATGCAAATTAATAATAATCATTTGCGGCCCTTTAGTTCATGTTGTTTGATGGGAGGTGAAGGTGGTTAAGTGGATATCGACACAGACTCAAGACCCGGGTGGTCCAAGTTCGAAACCAGTCAGTTCCAAAGTACCATTTTCACTTAGGGATGTTCTCGTGGTCCTTCCCGTAAGTACCCGATGTCTTTCCAGAAAAAAAAGAAAAACAACGGGAAAACTGATGCCAACACCAGAATCATCTGATTCACACGAAAAATAAGAAGAATGTTGACAAAGTGAGGAGAAATAACTTGTTTCGATGTGATGCATGTGTCTTGTAACCATTAATTTTAAACATGTTTCCATTAAAAAAAAAACAATGATTGTCAAACTTTTTATTTTAAAAAAAAAAGCAAACATTTTTTGGAAGATTTCAAAAATTGATTTTAACAAAGATTAAGAAGCAATGAAACAACAACAAAAATGTTTTAAATATTATGAAACAATAATGAAACACAAATAATATTAATAAACACAAACCTTCATTTAACATTCAGAAAAGTTGTTTTCCTTCATTTAGATAGATGTTTGCGAACAATTCGTAAATCTATTTGTCATATTTAAGAATTAAAAACATTTAATTTTCAATGTTCATAAATATTTGTTTTTATCTACATACGTATATATATATATATATATATATATATATATATATATATATATATATATATATATATATATATATATAATTATAGTCATAAATATTTGTTTTTATCTACATACGTATACGTTTCATCCTGCAAATGGCTGCCCCCACAGTTTCTTATATAGTAATAAGGAGCAGATAACTCATGGTACTTCTTGTGCCATGGGCAGATAACTCCCATTTACTATCTCAACGTATGAGTATTGATTTACTCCTCTCCAGGAGTTAGGCACAAGGCCAGTTTTGATCTTACTCCCACAAGTAAGACGTGACCACAGGTCGGGTCGGGAAAGTAGGGTTTAAAAATTGCCTGGGCAGCCCCGTTGGCATTCCCCGGTAGGGGCGCCTCAGACAGTAAGCAATAAACTTACTCCTCCCCAAAGAAGGGAGGCGAATCCTGGGAGGGTGGACCTCCTAGAACTGCACAGGACAGACCCATAGACCGGCGTAAATCAAGCCCCGAAGGGCAGGACAATACCAGTCTATGGGGTGCAGTATCCATCGGAACAGATACTACACTTTGATCTTAGCCAAAAGGACTCCTTTACCTATACAGCCTTCAAGTCCAATTGCTATAAATACTTGTCTTCAATCAACTTCTGCCCATTCCACTTATCGTTTTAAATCCTCTCATAGTATTGTTCATCATCCAATAGACAATCCCACTAACCCTGATCCTCGAGTGGCTTGTAATTTTGGTAAGTGATGATTAATTAATATAAAAAAATAATTAAGCTGAAAATATCGGTTGTCTTGGTAGTCGTTCCAGTTCCACTCTCTCTAGGTGTCTCACCCATGTCTTTATTAAGAGATCCGCCATAGATGATAAGCTAGCACATTCAAGTATTTCCTAGTCGGTGACTCTTTCTTGCCAAACTGCATTTATAATCTCATTGAGATGACACATCATGTAGACATTGGTCTTTTTGTTTAGTTCAATGTCTTTTTCTTTTCTTTTCACCATGAATTCAAGAATTGCATGTTTGGTTTAAATGCATCGTGTTGCACAAGTGAGCATGTTAAACTTTCATTGGTGGACTACACATCACACCGTCTCAATCTATGGATGCAGTTCATAAAATGTATCTCCACAACCACCAGCAACACCAACATAGATGAATGACCCTTCAAGTTTGACACGCTGTTTCAGTTTGTGAATTGTTGGTTCAGTTCTGCAAGTTAGTCAACAGCCTGTCGAGATCAAGACAGCCGATTTTAACAATGAATAGCTTGAACTATTAAAGAAACTGCGACGGTTAAACAGAACAAAACGGAACTGCCGTCGCAGTTTCGTTAATGACAATTCCAATTCCTCTAGTTTGCCTGGATTTTAGCGTTCCAAATTATCTTCTAAAAAAAAAAGAAGATAAATCTCTTAGTTAATGAGAGTTATTTCCCTTGCATTATTGCTGTAAGCGGCAACAGAACCGAAGGTTTGTTCATGGATCACTTCGCCATTTCCAAAATGATTCAGACCTTCGTACCCAACTAAAAATTTGCCATTTTTAATTCAAATATCTAAGTTATCCCCCTTTGTAGTATTGTGATTATTTCGACTACTGTTCTCATCTGTGATGTTATTCTCATAACGTTTCGGCCGGTGTAATCTCCGAGCTTTTTCAGACGCGCTTTATGATAGAAAGTAACCGAGCTAAGAGAGATAACTGTAATTTTCTTACACGCCGCTATTCCGAATCCCCTGAAACTTTGGCAAGGGAGATAACTTTCTTTTTTTTTCTTTTTTTTTAACACAGTTCACTCCAAACAAGGCAGGCCGCCACTGTAAACGTAAGGGGCTACTAAGAAAAAAAGGGTGAAAGTTTGGGGGGTTCAACCTAAATTGGGAGCTGCGCAGCGAGATGTCTGATTACATTAGTTTTAAATTTCTGCATGTCAGTACCGTCAGGAAAACATGGAGCAGGGAGGGAGTTCCAGAGTCCAGCAGCACGAGGAAAGAAGCTTTTGGAGTAGAAAGCTCTTCGACATGTGGGGACCTCCACAGTAAATGGATGGGATTTGGCAGATTGTCGGGTTTTATCGCTGCATGAAAGAAAATGCGACTGTTTTTGTGAATGTCACAATGTTAATGTAATTTTTAATAAAGTCTCGTTAAATAAAACTTTTAAGCGTTTTTTATTTACATGTCACAAACTTTATAAACTTTATAACATTTAATTTGAAAAAATACGGTTTTTAATTCAAAGAAAAAAAGAAAATGCGCCGCTAATTATTAATAAAGTCTCCATTTTTAAATGTCACAAAAAGGCCATAAACGAACATTTTATATATATATATATATATATATATATATATATATATATATATATATATATATATATATATATATATATTGGTACAGAAAAATTAGTACAACATTCGTACCGTCGGTTTCAAGCATTGAAGGGCTTAGCCGTCCGGCTCTCTTCAGCTTCTGGTGTCATCTGTTTCGGAAATGTGAAGTCACGTGTCACTCTCATTTGGACGCGTTATTTGCTTAGAGTGTTGTGTATGTTCGTTTAAATTTAGTGTAAGGAAGGTTTAATAAGGTTTTTTTTTAAAGGGGAAGGATGAAAAGTAACAGTTGAGATTTAAACCGGAGGAGATTTAAAGAGATATAAAAAAAATAAAACAATAAAAAAATATTTCTACATAATTCCCGTGAGTCAATATTATTAGTTTCGTATATTTGGCCGTTACTGTTTTGGGGTTTGATGATGTGTGTTCTAATGGGATTTGGTAGAGAGAATGGGTTTAAGGATTAAAGGGGTTTAAAAGGAACAACATTAATTAATTTCGTGTTTAAATTCTGGATTAAAGGACTTAAAATCAATCCCGATATATATATATATATATATATATATATATATATATATATATATATATATATATATATATATATATATATATATATATATTTGGAAGGTTCATACTTTTTTTAAGCATCTGAATGAAATTTAGTAAAAAAGAAATGTGGTCTTTTTTACTAAATTTCATTCAGATGCTTATAAATAGTATGAACCTTCTAAAACTATAACAGTCCGCGTGTGGCGTGCTTTCATACGAGAGTGGAAAAAAAAAACGACATCTCACTCGCCGGCTCACACCAACTGAAGCTGGTTTCCCAATTACATCGGAATTTCAAACACACTGATGAGGCTAATATTATTAGCGAAATATATATATAACTATAAACTATAAAAAAAAAATGACAGTTTATAGAAAAAAAAAGAAAAATATCGGTTTCGATTTTGTCTTTTCTTTAAAATAAAATAAATATTGCATCTATTACAAGCTTTGATGGTAGTTTTTTACCACAGTTCTTTTTTACTATATATATATATATATATATATATATATATATATATATATATATACTTTTATATTCGACATGAAACCATTTTTCTAGGGGAAACAATTTATACGAAAAAGAAATAGAGTTATTTCCCTTGGAGAATTTTGAGATATCTTTACAAATATTGAAAGGAATAAATGCGAAAGATTCTGCCATCTATCGTAACATCAACACGGGTTGTGTTTATTTAATTCTACGATACAACACAAGATTTTGTAAAACCGTATATATAGTAGAATGCAATTACCCCCAAACACCGTTTGGTATTCTTTCTTCATAATTATTTCATAAAACGCCTCTAATAAATAATAATATGTAATATATAATATAGTTGTAATTTTACATTGTCATATTTCTACTATTATTATTCAATTACTTTAAATCTTAAAAATACTGATAAAATAATTATTGTCATGTTTAAACATATTTTAAATATATTTTCACTGATATTATTATTATTTGTTTAATTTTATTTTTGTTTCATGAAATGAAAAATATCCATTCTTTTAATGAATTGCGTTTCTTTTCGTTCTAATATATCTTAGTTAGTTTATGGGGCTTAACCGATAATTTTCAATTAGTCACGACAGTCAAACTTTCAATGGTGTCTTTAAATTCAGTGCAAATCTTAAACCTTATTGAAAGACTTATTTGAATGTTCTAAGTGAAAACAAATCGATTTCTGTAACACTAAAGAAAACATTGATATATATATATATATATATATATATATATATATATATATATATATATATATATATATATATATATATATTTATATATATATATATAAATTTATATAGTATATTTTTTTTATTTATACAAATATTATTGGTTACATATGTGCATACATGTTTCAGTTGTACTCTTCACAGAGAGTCAACCTCTTCAGACCAAAGAAGACGAGGAGGTGTGATGAATTTGGAAAACGTTCCCCTTAAGTCTTAAGGGGAACGTTTTCCAAATTCATCACACCTCCTCGTCTTCTATGGTCTGAAGAGGTTGACTCTCTGTGAAGAGTACAACCGAAATATGTATGCACATATGTAACCAATAATGTTTGTACAAATAAATATATACATACTAAAAAATAGCTCTACTTGTTATTGAGCACTTTTTATAAACACTGGAGTTTTAACTGATGTACATCTACAGAAACTAATACAATACGTATACTATATATATATATATATATATATATATATATATATAGAGAGAGAGAGAGAGAGAGAGAGAGAGAGAGGGAGAGAAACGGAGAGAGGGGGAGATAGCTGTTTACATCGTTACCTTTTATAGGTGAAAACAGCAAAATAGTAACAGATGATACAAGCACCTATGGCAACACTTCGAAGAACATTAATGATAAAGATCTTTCTTCTCTTCTTCGACATAGAACATGTTATGCAAACCTTCTCTTCTTTCACCACCAACGCTCGGATCCTGACTTTGCCCCAGTTGAAATGGATAGAGCTCCCTTTGAGAAGACCTCCTGATTTGATATCTAGGACTGGCTTTCACCCCAGGTCTGAAATGGAAGACTTACAACAGATCTATTGGTAAGGGTTCTGGAAACATAGTTGGATCATTCTATCGCTCTAGAAAGCATTTCACTCCTAATGCAATCCTCTACTTGTATAGGAGCCAAATACGTCCTCAGATGGGGAGGTACTGTTGCCACATCTGGGGAGGTGCTGTTGCCACATCTGGGGAGGTGCTGTTGCCACATCTGGGGAGGTACTGTTGCCACATCTGGGGAGGTACTGTTGCCACATCTGGGGAGGTACTGTTGCCACATCTGGGGAGGTGCCGCTTTCCTGCTTTGACAAAATACAAAACCGATTTCGGAATCTAGTACGTACAACCTCTTTCTTATAGAAGCGTATTTGCTAGTCTTTCTCTACTCTATCGTTTTTTTTAGCGTATGTTCTCGACTGAGCTCCAATCTCTAGTTATTCCATGTAAAACATTCACAACAAAAACTCGTCTAGCTACAACCACTGTAAATAAAAATGTGTGTATGTGGAACGCAATACCACTGGACTGCGTCTCAGCTGACTACAGCATGGCCGTTTTCAAGTTCAATGTAAACAAATTCTGGTTAGTCGTCCCCTTAAAGTAATCAAATTCTGCCCAGATCCAACCATGGTCTGCAATTCTTAAGGTGTTTGTCTCATCTACCTGACACAAACCATTAACACTTGTCCTCGAGTGGCATTTACGCCTTGATGAGCAGTGACTCATTAGTAAAAAAAAAAGGATAATTCACAAAAAGGTACGATTTTCGGGAGGGTAGTAACTTGTATGTTGGATATGGGGAATAAACGAGCGAAAAATGTCGTAGATTATGTTTGTCTCATAATTTAGGTCTTATTAGTTTTTCGGTTAAATTGTCTTTTCTCAGCCAAAATGGCGGACAATGAATCGTCTGCAGTTTTCTGATTTTTTTTTTCAAATAAGTAAGTAAACCCAAATAAATTGTTTGGGACTGATTTCCCAACTGTATTTCCTTTAAAATAATTCAAGGTAAATTTGAAATTAGTCCAAAACAATTTATTTGGGTTTACTTACTCATTTGTGAAGTTGGAAAACAGCAGACGATTCATTGTCCCCATTTTGGCTGGGAAACGACTATTTAACCGTTTTTCGCTTCAGCAATATAGGCGACACTGGATATTATTGTGGGAATGTAGGGGAGATAACTCCTTTGAAACGTTTAAAAATAATCGACATTGATATTTATGTTTTTAATTGATTACGTATGACAAATATAGATTTACAATTAAATCAAATAAAAGAAGGTGATTTGTCAATTTTTAATTTAAACTTTGTGGTCAGATGCGACAAAGAAAATCGGGAAATTGTTGGGGACGCAAGCCAGTATGTTTCACCTCAATTTAATTGATTTTTTTTTGCGGATGTGTAAACAAACGGACAAGTATTCCTTCGGATAATACTACGTATCAGGGAAAATATGTCATTTACATTTTTTGTGTGTTACTTAACATTGTTTCCTTGTTAAAGTTTACCAAAAAGTGTTTTGTTTGTTTAAGTTTTTGTTCATTAATTAACATACCATTGCTTTTTTTTTACTATTAAATAAAAAGTAAGAAATAAAATTAAAACCCGTTTGATAAATTATAATAAAAAAAACTTGTAAAAATGTAAATAAAAATGTGTTTTATTTATTATAAATTCTTAAGTTTCAATGGAAACTAAAAATGTAAGAACCTTTCTGTCATGTTTTGAAAAAAAATAGAGTTTTCTCCCTTACATTCTCAGCCTAATATTTAGTTATGACGAAATATGAGTTTTCGTTTTCTTGAAACATTTCTTATTCTTATTAATATATTAAGATGGCCGCTAGAAATTTTAAAAAATGAAAGAAGATAACTGCAAGCTAAAAAGCACGGATGCAAGGGAACTAACTCTCATCGACTTAAAGATTTATCTTTCTTTTTTTTCAGGCGAAAATTTTGATGCCAAAACCAACTGAAATTAGTTGTAGAAGATTTGTAATTGTAATTGAAGAAACTGATGACTTGAAAAAAAAAACGTTTATTTAATAACAAAGAAATAGTGACGCCTTTTTTTCTTTAACATTACGTCCGTCGGACCATTCATTTAATTTTTAATTTTATTATTAATGTTATAAACTTTGACATAAAAAAGCTGGTCACAGTTTCTTTTGTTATTAAGGAAACTGTGACGACAGTTTTTTTTTTGTTTGTTTTTATAGTCATCATTTTCATTCTTTTTTTTTATGTTAAAGACATGAATGTTTTTTATGTTAAAGACATGAATGGTTTTAATGTTAAAGACATGAATGTTTTTAATGTTAAAGACATGAATGTTTTTAATGGCACATGTTCGTCTTTGTCCACTGCCCGTCTTTCACAACTTTTTACTGACCATTTTTTTTCTTTTTTCAGTGTATCAGGCTGCTAGAGAATTCTGGGGTTTTTGGAAAAAAATTTCAAATATTGTACATTTTAGGAGGGGGGATCAGTTTCCAATGTTAATTCAACGTAGACTGATCCCCCTCTTTTTGACCATCTCAATTTTTAAAAAAATCTTTTTCGGTGTACAATTACCTATCATGTCAGTAGAGAATTTCGGGGTTTTTGGAAAGAAATTTCCAAAAATTCAGATTTTAAGACGGGGGATCAGTCTTGTTCGTCTTTTTTGCCTTTTTGCCTTTTTAAAGAAACTACGACGATGTGTAAAAAAAAAGTCGTCGCTGTTTCTTTGTTACGAAAGAAACTCCGGCGAAAGTTCCGTCTTTTTTTTTTTTTTTTTTAGTCGTCAGTTTCTTTAATAAAAATTACAATTCCTCTGCAACTCATTTGAGTTAGTTTTAGCGTTCTCTCCTGACAAAAAAAAATATTTAAAATTTTTTAGTCGATAAGAGTGATTTCCCTTGCATCGGTACTTTAAGCTGCAAACATTGCCGGTTTTATCATTTTAGTCTCTGAACTGATGAAAAAGAGGAGGGGTAAATTTTACAGTCCTTTTTCAGATCATGTTATTTAGTGCCGGCAATGTAAAGGAGATAACTTATACAGAATTAAGGTGCTTGTGCATATGAGCGGCCGTACGAAAAAAATTATTGGTGCTTGTCCAGTGCAACGGCCGTACGAAAAAATTATTTATTTATGAAAATAAAATGATGTACGTACTTAGTAGTATTGTATTGTTTAATGTAGAAAAAAGTAAAAAAAAATATCCACTAAAACTTTAATTACAAGTATTTTACCATTTTCCGTATCGTAGCAGTCACTTCGATGAGTATGCTTCCATTTTACAGTCCCTGTCGCATCACCGCAATTTTGCATACCTCTGCTTGTTTTACAAGTATTTCCACGTACTTGTACCCCCCCCAACTTAAATACCCCCAACCAACCCGACTAGCAGCAAAATCCCGCCCCTTCAGTATTGTTAAAATTCTAAATAGCTTCTTTAATCGGACTACTTGCTTTTGGGGGATTCCGTCCCTGTTTCCACGCCTGTACCGACATCCAGAAATCTAAGTGTACTGATAACTTTCTGCCCGACTCCCCACCTAGCATGCTTCCTATAAATCTGTATCTATATTCAAAGTAACCCCTTACGTCTTAGTGGTAATGTGCTCCCTTGTTTTCAGTGAAACAAAGTTAAATAAAATAATAATGAACTAAGAAAAAAAAATGAAACAACAAAATGATTTTTTTTAAATGTTATGAACAATAATGAAACGCAACGTTTAAATATTCACCAGAATTACTGCCCTTCAAGTCCCAAATCGCACGGGTTGGCCCATCTGTTCATTTTTGGGGATCACCTCTATAGCCTCTAGAGGTCATCACTTTTTTTGCTCTCCATAAGGTCAATCCTGGATACAGGAGCGGTCATGCATTTATCTCCCTTTAAATAAAAAATAAAAAATGCTATGACCTTAAAAATGTTATATGGTCCGGAAGCGGGTGATCATTACCGCCTGGTTACCCAGAAACGGGGATCGTTTTACGTTCAATTTATACGCGACCACTGTAAAATCTAAATGATTGTTTTTTTGTTTTGTTTGTTGATCTTTAATTTATTTTTACCGCCAATTATTTTCAGGTTGTTTACATGAAATCGCCTAAAAAAAGTAGAATCTTGTTATAGGGGTGGGGAGGGGGGGGTAATAAGCATAGGTTGCAGTAGGGCTCCAGTTTTAGCGGAGAAATAATGAAACAACAGCAGATTTGTTGGTACTTGTGCAGTTTACGGACCGTGCTATTTTTTAGCGATGATTTTCAAGTTACATTCAATTTTTACAGTATCTTTTGTTAGATGAAAGTACAAAATAGTTAACAAAGTACCTCCTCCCCATGTTAAGAATGGCTTTCTAAATAATAACGTTATTATTTCAGCACGGTCCGTAAACTGCAGAAGTATCCTTGGCCTTCCTCAGGTGTATCCTTTCGAACTCGGGAATATTTCTGTCGAACTCGGGAATCTGGACGGAATTTCGAACGGAACCCTTTATTTAATTCCGTCCAGATTTCCGAGTTCGACAGAAATATTGTCGAGTTCGAAGAGATACACCTGAAGAAGGCCGGAGCTTACAGCAGCCGAATCGTTGTAATGATAACACTCAAGATGAGAAATGTAGTCCGAATAATCAAAATTAGATAAATCTCGATGGCGAGATTATTATTTATCTCCCCCTGACAACGTACAAGTTATCTCCCTTCCCGAAAACCAAAACAAACAACAACAACAAAAATTATGTAATTATTTGGCACTTCTGCCGTATATATGAAGCAGCTGCCGATTAAGAAATCGAAATTGAAGAGTTCCGTTTTTTTTCTCCAAGTATCATTCATTCAGAATTCACCGGAAGTTGAATTTAGTATTTAGAAAATAGAGTTAAATGAGATTAATCTTCGAGACATTGGTAATTTAATGAACCAGCCGCAAAAAACAATAGATTTTTTACAGGCACACCGCCTGATTTCTTAGGGTTAGGGTTAGGGTTTAGGTTAGGGTTAGGGTTTAGGGGTTAGGGTTAGGGTTTGGGGTTAGGGTTTAGGGTTTAGGGTTAGGGTTAGGGTTAGGGTTTAGGGTTTAGGGTTTAGGGTTAGGGTTAGGGTTTAGGAGTTAGGGTTAGGGTTTAGGGTTAGGGTTTAGGGTTTAGGGTTAGGGTTAGGGTTAGGGTTAGGGTTTAGGGTTTAGGGTTAGGGTTAGTATTTAAGGTTAGGGTTAGGGTTTAGGGTTAGGGTTTTTTATTTAAATTTTTTTACTTCATATAATAAAAAAAAGAAATGGTTAATTGTTTCTTGTTACCCAAAAACAAATCAGTCTTGCATTTTTTTTTATGTTGTAACAAAATCACTTCCGGTTGAATTACCTCCCTTTATTTTCAGTAGAAGGACAGAAAATCTGCTGCTTCATATATACGGCAGATGTGCCAATTATTTTACTAATATGTTTCACTTTCTTTTTTTTTAACTAATGGGTCACCGCTTATCAAGGCCTTGGGACTACTCAAGGATAAGGGTTAAAGAGATCATCCGTTGAATGATGATCGCCATCACGAAAGGACCGGAAACAATGGGTGGGATTGCCAGAAGAGGTTGTCAAAGCTCCCACCCCCTTCGGTGAACGCTTTTAAAGCCAGGTTTGACCGCCTTATGGAAAGCCATCTTGTAAAATACAACTTCAAAGCCGTGGACGACCCACAGAAACCCACAGTGTCAGTCGGCTAAAGAAGAGGTACAAAGGAGCGGTCTAAACTGGATGTAAAGCATCCTTCCTGACTGAGGACTCTACTCTACTCTACTCTACTCTTGATTATCGGACGCTCTTGTATAAGCAGTAACCGATCTGAGGGAGATAACTTGCCAAAGTATAAGCGAATTCGGAATAGCGGCGGCTAAGAAAATAGAGTTATCTCCCTCAGATCGGTTACTGCTTATACAAGAGCGCCGATTATCGAAGAGGGCGGCTCATCAAGAATTTGTTTACATTAGACTTAAAGACGACCATGTTGTAGTCAACTGGGAAGCAGTCTCGTGGCATTTTGTTCCGCATATGGGATGTCTTGGAAAGAAACTTTGTTCATGGAAGTTTTGTTTGGTTTTTGGTAAAGAAAGAGAGAGAGAAGGAGAAAGGGAAGGTATAGAAATATTTCTTACATCTCTATGCACGAAATTGAATCAAACAAGAAACACATTGTATAACAACAAATGAAAGAGAATTTATTTCAAAGGGGTTAGGGTTAGGGTTAGGGTTAGGGTTAGGTTTGTTACTTTACCGTTTGGTAAAGTAACAACATATTGGACAGTGTCCAGAAAGGAAAGTAATAGAATCGTCAACATCGTGGCTGCTGTTGGAACGATGGTCAAGCAGGAGAGAGTTGTTTCCTTGATCGCGTCTCGATTCTCTCTGCCGATGTCGTCCTTAGACTAAACTGTCAAAATAGTCCGTTTGGGGACAGCTAGAAAATCATACGCCCTGCAAGCCGATTGGTCAGTGTATGACCAATTTGCCCACAGGGGACAAGAAGAAATAGGTCCTATGTCCGACCGCTACAAGGTAGAAAGAGAGAAAGAGAGAGAGAGCGAGCGAGGGAAAGCGAGAGAGAGAGAGACAGAGACAGAGACAGCGACAGAGAGAGACATGCTCTTGCTGGGAATGTCTTATAGAGGGAAGCAAAAACAGTAAAAAAAAAATAATGATAACATTAAATAATGATAACATTAAATAATGATAACATTAAACATAAAATACTGTAAGTTTAATCAACACGAACAAACTTTTAAGAGCGAAGTGTAACATTTGATCTGATACTACACTTCATCTGTTCTGAACTCGATCAGTGAAAGAAAATTCGGTGCTTCTGCTGTTTCACAGTGACATTAAAATATTTAAAGAAATGTATAAAATGTGTTATGTACTTACGTGTCAGCTGGAAATAAGATTGTACGGAAAAAATTACGCTAATTCATCCAGTATTTATTAAATTATAAGAAAAATAATGAAAAAAAACCCCTCAATTTTACGTATTTGTAGACATTCATTAACAAGTTTAAGCAAGGGATATAACTTTTTTTACCAATTTCGGAAAACACCCTATAAGTACAATATGAGTTATCTCCCTTCTCCTTTGATAACATCGAGCGATTGAAAGATACAAAATGGCGACGAGAGATAAAAATATTTTTTTAAATTTTAAATTTGATAAATACTGGATGAATTTACGTAATTTTTGGTGTACAGTCTTCTTTTCAGCTACCACGTAAGTACATAACAAAGTTTATACATTTCTTTAGCTATCTTGTTTTTTTTACATGTCACTGTGAAACAGCAGCAGCACCGAAAAATCTTACTAGACTGAGGCAATTTTTAGTTTTGTTTCAATTCAGAGTGCCCCTTTTTGGGAGTCTGGATATCCACCACCTTAAAAACCGACCTTGTGTCCAACTCTGTTCTCGTTGGGAGGAAAATAAAGAGGAAGAAAAACAAGTCGACCAGTAAAAGGAAAGATAATCGATAGAAATAAAGAAAAAAAGGGAGATCACTCTAAAAATGTTAAAATAACGTTTTTCTTTTCTTTTCATTACCTACGGGTAACTTGCTAATCCCAACCCTTACATTTTCGGCGACATGGAAATAAAAGCGTTTAAAAATTATCCTTGTGACATTTAAAAACGGAGACTTTATTTACTCTCGCATTTTTTTGCAGCGATATAAAAAAAAGTTATCTCATTTCATGCCAAAGTGTCAGCGTCGACGAATTCGGAATAGCAGCGTTTACGAAATTTAGAGTTATCTCCCTTAGATCGGTTACTATTTATCTAGGAGCGCCAAATCAATTTAGAAACATAAAATCGAGACAAGTTATTCCCTTAATTTGTCATCATTAAACAATATGAACTAAAAAGGACCAATATTTACCATTTAGAAAAGCAGATAGAGAAATGCCTTAGGAGTTACCTCCCTTGAACTGTCTTGCGAGTTATTTCCCTTGCAACGTAAGATTGTAAAAACAAATGTGTTTAAATTCGAAATAAAAAATAGTTTTGGTTGTTAGAGTTTACAAACAGCTTTGGTGTGGGTCATTTGATACCGAATTCAGTCATTTTAGAAAAAAATTAACTTCGTAATATCTTCAAATATTTATAGCTTACTTTAAATGCTACCAAGCCAAAGCATCCCTATAAAATATTGATTTAAAAATAATTTTCAGTTAATTATCATAAATTTAGCAATAAACTACACAATAATAAAGTAATTATGTGTATTTATTCACATAAAATGTTATGAAAAGATATAATTTTGTATGTATCAATTTTCAGTATTTACTTCAACAGTGCTCAATACGTGAGTAGAGCTAGGTAGTAAGTTATGAAAATATAGACATTTAAGCCTGACGATTCCCTACGAGGATGAAACGCAGAAGCCTCTGTGTAGCTTAATAGCCATAAATATATTTTAATAACTTACTATACATATATATATATATATATATATATATATATATATATATATATATATATATATATATATATATATTACATAAACAATATTATAGCCTTATGTCAATCAACCAACGTTTCAATGCGTGTTATCCTATCTTATCAAAGGCAGAACGTAACAAATATATATAATATTGTTTATAAATGCTTTACTTGGTATTGAGCACTCTTGAAAAATTGGTTTTATGTTCACTTTATAAACATATTTGAACTTGATCAATTATATATATATAGACACTTGATTGGGGAAATGGTAGTTTGATCTGTACCATTGGAGAGCCATGCATATAACTGTCCTGTTTTTAAATCTCCGAAACAGTTACATGGTAAACAGCTGATGATCCCCGTGTTAATATTAGATGCTTACGTTAAGGTCTCCTGTTTTTGTTTCACTGTTAGATACTTAATCCCCCTTTTTATTTTATTTACTTACTATTATATATTTTATTTATTTATGAATTTTCCAACGAATGTTAAGTCTACACTATTTCGGATTTAGTTAGTTTCTGTGGGAATTTAAACTGCATTTTCCCTTTTTTGTCTTTTTGTTTAAAATAACTCAAAGCTTCTTTAGACTATATATATATATATATATTATCATTATTAAAAACTGTGCATTACAGATGTACCATGGTTTTATTGATACTTAAAGCCTTTACTGTTTAGAAAAGACCCTTATCATGATCCCTTCAAATTCTCAGCATCTTACGAAACGGAGGCAATCCAAAAAATTGTAGAGGCAGTCCTTTTTGGGGGAAGTTTCATGTATATAGAAGGCTGTTTATACTGATTAGTTAAGCTTTATTTATTCAATAATTTTATTATAACTTCATATTAATTAGTTACAACTTAATATTGGTAATTTGTTTATCTGTTTCTATTATGCATTCAAGTTTAACAGTAATGAATTTCTATTTATTCATACGATTGGTTGGCGTCGGGTTTGAAATCGCATTTCATGAAATCAACCATTACATTGTCAATGAAACCATGGTCCATCTACAGAATCTGTAATGTATAGTTTTTACATAAATAATTTGTATTTTAGCTGTTGCAATTCTTTCGATCGAACAATTTTTTGATTTCTTTTAAACATAACCTGACACGTGGCGTAAGGTACACGATAAGTCATGAAAATGAAATGTCGTCGTAGACAAAATGTGTGAAAAAAAAGACAAACGGAAAACAGGTTAAAATGCAGGAGAAAAACAAAAACAAGAGATTTCACCGGTTTCGTTCGTATTTTTCTGAAGACGTTCGTTAATACGAACGAAACCGGTCAAATCTCTTGTTTTTGTTTTTCTCCTGCATTTTAACCTGTTTTCCGTTTGTCTTTTTTTCCACACACACACACACTATATATATATATATATATATATATATATATATATATATATATATATATATATATATATATATATATATATGAAAATATTAAAGTGTTTTATACCTACAGACGACGTCGTTTCGGGGTTTTTACCGTCATCAGTGCAGTAGGGGCGGTTGCAAGCTGTTGCATGGGTTCGAACGCAGTTCATAAATTCAGCCTAGAATTACACGCCTAATGCCTAAAATTATATCTATATGTATATATATATATATATATATATATATATATATATATATATATATATATACATATATATATATATATATATATATATATATATAGGGTGGGCCAAAATAAGGGTCCTATCTTTAAATTTGAATAACTTGAATTTGAATAACTTGAATTTGAATAACTTCCACAAAATAAAAGTTAAACTCACCAAACTTTATGTGTGTGTAGACTGACCCTTCCGAGATTTTTTGAAATAAACAAAACAAATTTTAGCCGAAAAACACTTCTTAAAACTTACAAAAACTAAAGTATTGTTTTTTACACTGTTTTGAGTTTTTTAAGCAAAAATAATGTTTTCTAAATGAGGGTACGTTCCTTAGGGCTAATACGGCTCATGCTTGCTTCGGAAGGGGTCCTTTACTTATTCTAAAAAAAAAAATTTTTTAAAAATCAATAAATAAAAAAGTTATGAATTTTTAAAAATAGGACCCTTATTTTTGCCCACCCTGTGTATATATATATATATATATATATATATATATATATATATATATATATATTTACCTACATACGCCGGCGTTTCAAGATTATGCTATCATCAGTGTTTGATATGATAATTTTTTCAGATGATCGCAAGATTCGAACCCAGTTACAGAATAGCCCTAGACTCCGTAAGCAAGTTCTCTAACCAAACGACGACGAGAAATTACCACGTAAAGAAAAGGAATTTTAAGTTCTATGTCTGCATCGGCACAGCCAGTAGACTACCGAGAGTGTTCAACGAACGTTGTAACATAAATCTTGCGTACATTTTATTACATTTATGTGTACGATCGTTTCTGAGACGATGTATTTTATTAATATCGGATATCTACATCAGCACAGGGTTTATACACAAATTTAAAAGCATAACGACAGAATCAAGGCTATAGAGTTCGACTCTTCCAATTATAAAGAGAAACAGGGAGCAGGGAGGGAATTGAAAGGCAAACGGCCTCAGGAATGAAGCTATTATAAGAGTAGAAAATCATTCGGCACCTGAGGACCTCTACAGACACGTGTTTCGTCGTTTCTACGATTTATAAGTGTGGCTAGACCTAGCGCGATTCGAAACCGGGACTCCACTGACTGACAGCAATGGGAGAAATATTTTTTTATTTCTTTTATTTTATTTTCGATACCGATAACTGGAAGTATTCAATTATTTTTACAGAAAAGCATTTTCTTAATGCTAAGTCAAAATCATTATTTGGTTCATCAAAATAATGCCCCACCATAAGGGAGCATATATATATATATATATAATAAAAGTTTTTAAAAAGGTTTAAGGCAATGCGAAGATCCGGGTTGCTGGAAGCTGTGAAGAACAAAAACAGAACAAAACCGAAATAAGTCGGATATAGATCGAAAGGTTTGTTTATTTTTTCTAGACAGCAAGGGTGTTAGTTTGTAATATCCGGATTATCAAGAATCAATTTGATATTTCGAGAGATTTTTTTTTTTTCTTCTTCCTCTCCTTGTCAAAAATAAATAAAAGAAAAATCCCGGGTACCGAGAAAATGCCAGGAGCGCTGGGGGGTTAAACCGGAAGTGTTCAGAGTAAAGTATTCAGAGGAAAATTAAATAGATTCTTTTTATTTATTTATTATTATTTTTTTTTTAAATATATATATATATATATATATATATATATATATATATATATATATATATACACCCATATATATGTAATTGTCTGTTGTTTTTATTTATTTAATTTTTATTTTTTATTTATATATTTACTATTATTGTTATTTGTTTTGTTTTCTTTGTTTTTTTTTGTTTTTTTTTCGTATATAAAACGTAGATATTACTTATAGTATATATGTTTGTCAACAGGCTGATTCCGGCATTAGATTTTAAATGTGTTGTAGATAGCTACTTATTTGTTGTCGGTGCAGTATATTAAAATTTAGTTATGTCTGGTTAAGTTTAATCCTTATTTATTGGTTTTAATTTATCTCTTAAATGCCTATTGTTTTAGGTATGGAAAGTTTGCTGGTTAAGGGGAGACAAATCTCTTATTTTTGGTATTAATTTATAAAGGGTTTATTCTGTTAATTGGCTTTGTATGTTGAATTTATTTAACTAAAGTAATGGTCAATTCTTAGTATAACGGATATGATTTGTGCAAATAGTGTTTATTATGGGGGGGGGTATTATCTGGGGATGGGTTCGGGGGGGGGGGGGTAGGTTATATGATGAAGGTAGAATTTAATTCATGTCTTTGATTCAAAAATGGGCTAAGTTTGGAAATGAGAATAGCTTCCATCAGTCTTAGGTCGCCTAGGTTCCTGGTCGAGGCTAAAATGGAAACTTTTATGTCTTGTTGTGTAGTATTGCATGAGGAAGTATGTTTGAAGAAGGAAGATATATTTGTATTCATGTGTTCTTTTATACGTTGGTGTAATTGTCTTGTAGTATATCCAATATAGGAGTGGTTACAAATAGTGCATGATATATTGTATACACAGTTAGTGCGGTGGCATAGTCCAGTGGTAGGAATGGGACAATTGGCTAGGGAGCATGGTTCTTGGGTGCGTGTAGTGCGTTTTTTGGAAAGGTGTTGGCGTAAGGTGGTGCCGGTATGGGTGAGTTGAATGTCTAGTTTTTCTTTATGTATTGCACTGCGGATGGCATTAGTGATTCTGTCGTTAAAGAAAGGTAGTTTTAGGAAGCATGTGTTGGAGAGTGTGTTGTGTCTGCGTGATCTGGTCTTGCTGAGGTGGGTTATTGTGGAAGTGGGGTAGCCGTTGGTGATTAGGGTTTGATGGAAGTCTTTGGTGTGATATATATATCTGGAAGAATTTAATAACGAGCAATAATACTATGGCTTAAAGCGAGATTCTAACCCCCTTTGTTGTTTTTGTTGAATCACTGTCCTCTGTTCGCTGTACACGCCCGCTGATTATAGATTTAAATATTTCCTAATTTCCATGCTAGTTCACGCCGGCCATGGGGTAAGATACTCAACTGCGAATAAGTGGCGATTTGTAAACCGGGTTCGAGCCCTCTGACCGACACGAATTAGCATCTCCTACACTGAAGATTGCGTAAGCAGGAAACATCGTTGTCTGTAGGTAATAATAATTAATATTTGTTTTTAAACAAATACAATATATATATATATATATATATATATATATATTCCATGATAAATGCCAGTATACTGAAATCATATGCCCTTAATAGGGTTAAGACGAAAATTCATATACACTAAATGTACTAAAGCAAGGAAATTCCCAAATTTTTACACTTTTATTGTCATTAATTAAGGGTATGGCTACATATCAACCAAACCATTTCATTATCACATCACTACAGTATAAATCTCTATGCATGAGTGGATGAAGTGTGTGAGGTGCGCTGAAGAAAAATTCCTACCAGTAAAATACAAAGCCCTGTTGTGCTCGCATACCCTTAATGACAATAAAAGTGTAAACATTTGGGAATTTCCTTGCTTTTTTACATTTACTGTATATTAATTTTCATCTTAACCCTATTAAGGGCGTATGAGTTCAGTATACTGGCATTTATCATGGAATGTCACTACTTTTGTAAAGGCTATGCCTCAATACAATGGTCATTTTTAAGGTTTTTTGGAATTTTCTGGAAAACTAAGGTATATGGTAAACTTAAATTAAAATGCCATCAACTAGACCCTAGAACCCCAATCAGCTGAATCTATCAAATAGTTGATGAGATACAGGGTGGCACATACGTACGTACACACGGATAACATGATTTCATGATTGAACTTTCTGGATCTCTGGGTTGCCTTGACTAATGATGCTGAAATTCTACACACTTATAGAACCTATCAAATAAAAATTTTGTTTTTACTAATTTGGTTTATTGGTTTTTGAGTTATGATTGATCAAAGAAATGAGATTTCCAGCATAGGCCGTTTTTGAAACCCCCCTTTGATATATATATCTCCACAGACACGTGTTTTGTCGTCTTTACAATTCATAAGTGTTGCTAGACCTAGCGAACTTTTTATTATCATATAATACACAGTTGATTGGGTGTGATGTTAGGCAGAACATGTGTGTGTGCGTATGTATGTGTGTGTCCCTTGGGGGTAGAAAAAATTTTGTTTATTATTGTTGTTTTTTTTGTCTGTTTTTCACTCTTGATATTTTTTGATAAACACAACCCTGCCGTCGCCGCATACCTGAAGCTGTAATATCTGCAGGCATCTTTCCGCCCGACGGGTCTCGAGGCGGATAAGGGCCCGGCTCATGGCAGCCATTTTTCGTGGATCCTGCTGACATCTGACAACAACAGGTAAGGTAAGTTTTGAATTACTTACAGTCGAGAGTCTTGTTTCTTTTTTTTTTATCCGCACCGCCCCCTTCTCACCGCCGACTCTTTCGTTTTCTGATGTCGCTAGATTCCACCTCGGCAGACACCCTCTCTAAGAATACTAAACTCATTATTAATTTGTATTGACGCTGCTTTTGTTGTTGTTTCAAGTTATTTTAATTGTTTGAAAAGATAAACAAATAGTTAGAATAGCATATCCTGAGTTTACTATGGAGTGTAATCTCCTAGTATTTTTACGCTATGGCGCGTAATCTACCAGCATTATTCTACTATAGCACGTGGTATACAAGCATGTGGTCTATCAGTATTATTCTCCTATAGTGTATAATCTAACAGCATATACACACACACATATATATATATATATATATATATATATATATATATATATATATATATATATATATATATATATATATATGTATATATATATACATATATACATATATATATATACATATATACATATATATATACATATATATATATATATATATATATATATATATATATATATATATATATATATATGCTGTTAGATTATACACTATAGGAGAATATATATAAAAAGTTCACTAGGTCTAGCAACACTTATGAATTGTAAAGACGACAAAACACGTGTCTGTGGATATATATATAAAGGGAGGTTTCAAAAACGGCCTATGCTAGAAATCTCATTTCTTTGATCAATCATAACTCAAAATCCAATAAACCAAATTAGTTAAAACTTTGCACAAAATATTTATTTGATAGGTTCTATAAGTGTGTAGAATTTCAGCATCATTAGTCAAGGCAACCCAGAGATCCAGAAAGTTCAATCATGAAATCATGTTATCCGTGTGTACGTACGTATGTGCCACCCTGTATCTCATCAACTATTTGATTCAGCTGATTTTTGGCAGAGATAGAGGTTTTAGGGTCTAGTGTATGGCATTTTAATTTCAGTTTACCATATACCTTAGTTTTCCGGAAAATTCCAAAAAATCTAAAAAATGACGATTGTATTGAGGCATAGGCTTTACAAAAGTAGTGACATTCCATGAAAAATGCCAGTATACTGAAATCATATGCCCTTAGTGTTAAGATGAAACATCATATACACTAAATGTACAAAAGCAAGGAAATTCCCAAATCTTTACACTTTTATTGTCATTAAGGGTATGCGAGCACAACAGGGTTATGTATTTTACTGGTAGGAATTTTTCTTCAGCGCACCTCACACACTTCATCCACTCATGCATAGAGATTTATACTGTAGTGATGTGATAATGAAATGGTTTGGTTGATATGTAGTCATACCCTTAATGACAATAAAAGGGTAAAAATTTGGGAATTTCCTTGCTTTTGTACATTTAGTGTATATGAATTTTCATCTTAACCCTATTAAGGACATATGATTTCAGTAACTGGCATTTATCATGGAATATATATATATATATATATATATATATATATATATATATATATATTGTATTTGTTTAAAAACAAATATTAATTATTATTACCTACAGACAACGATGTTTCCTGCTTACGCAATCTTCAGTGTAGGGGATGCTAATTCGTGTCGGTCGAAGGGCTCGAACCCGGTTTACAAATCGCCACTTATTCGTAGTTGAGTATCTTACCCCTTGGCCGGCGTGAACTAGCATCGAAATTAGGAGAGATTTGAATCTATAAACGCCGAAATCAGCGGGCGTGTACAGCGAACAGAGGACAGTGATTTAACAGAAACAACAAACGGGGTTCGAATCTCGCTTTAAGCCATAGTATTATTGCTCGTTATTAAATTCTTCCAGAGTGCCTCAATCCTTGTAAAGGGGCTATAATAATATTTTTTGGAAAATAAATATTAATTATTAATACCTATATATATATATATATATATATATATATATATATATCAATTCCATTTACGTGCGCTTGGATTTACTTCATTTTGAGCACTTTCTCCATACTGCCCCTACGAAAAAAAAATTTTTTTCGTCTTCTCCAAAATCTCCTTTTCATTGGACACCTCTTCAACGGACAATTACCACCTGGACAAACCACATATCTTTTTTACTGAACTTTTCTTTCACTACATATTTAATAATATTTTTCAAATATTTGAACTTTGGCTTTTTCTGAAAGCCAACTTATCTATCTGTATTTCTCCTCTGATGATAAGATCTCGATCTTTGAAAAGCCTTGGCTTAAGGAAAGAATAATAAACACTAGTTTATTACAGAATACACCTTGCATTGAACAATCGAAATTTGAAATAAATTTGGATATTCGTTACATGTTTATAACTCTTATTTCATCTTCTCTCTCTCTCTCTCTCTCTCTCTCTATATATATATATATATATATATATATATATATATATATATATATATATATAGGCGCGACTACTAACATCATCGCTGACTTAATGATGTCACGTGCCTTTTTAACCCTAGACTGATTTTGACACGTCCCATCGCATGTGTCTTCCTTCCCTTCCTCTCCTCTCACCCACTCCCGTACCATTTTATTTTATTTCATTTTATTTTATTTTATCTCTATCTATCTATCTATCTATCTATCTATCTATCTACCTTTTTTTTTATTTCTCTCTCTTTTCACTTTATTTTATTTTATTTAATATATTATATTTTATATTTTATATTTTATATTTTATATTTTATATTAATATTTTGTTGTTTATTTTTACATTATTATTTTTTATTTTTTTATTTTTATTCTTATTTCTATGTTTTTAATTTTTTATTTTGATTCTTAACTGTCCCAACCACGTGACTTTCCTAAATTCTGAAATTTAAAATTTCTTTTCTTTTTTCCTCATTTCATTCTTTCCAAATATGATCTAAGGTTAAGATAGGATTCTAACTCTGTCTGATGAGATCTCAGTTCATGATATCTGTTGATCGATAACATCGACATGCCAGTGTAAATAAAAATAATCATATATATATATATATATATATATATATATATATATATATATATATATATATATATATATATATCAATCGTCTAGAATATCGGAATTCACACATGTGACCATGGCGAGAAAAATAAGTCCTCTCTTATATACGTAATTATTTAAATCCACTACTTTAAACCGTATTTTCGAATTTATCTTACGCCTTTATTTTAATTAATACAATAATAATTATCCATCTTAATATGGAACTTTAATTAACCAACGGTTATTTCAACTGAGATTTTTTTCAATAATTAGCTAGTGTTTGTGATAACTATTTTGAAAATGTTGTTCTGAGTGATAAACTCAAGATGGCGGTCTGACTGCAATTCTGTCATGCTTTTCGCGGCGGCGGAGGGGGGGCGGTTGGGAGTGTTATCTGCTTTCTGTTGTTTTGTTTTTGTTTTTTGTTGTTTTTTTGGTTTAGTCCTCCACTTCCTACTATAGCATGTGATCTATCAGCATTATTTTACTATAGCATATGATCAACTGACATTGTTCTTCGATAGTATGTGGTTCATCTACCAGCATCATTCGACTATGCCATGTGGTCTACTAATATGATTCTTGTATAGCGTATAATCTAATAGCATTATTCTCCTATAGTATGTAATATACCATAATTATTCTCCTATAGTATGTTATATATAAGCGTTATTCTACTATAGCGCGTGATCAACTTGCATTATTTTAGTGTAACGTATAATCTAACCAAATTATTGGACGCTGATATGAGATCTACCAGCATGATCCTACTGTAGCATGTTATATACCAACATTATTCTACTCTAGCGTTTAATCTACCGGCATTATTCACTATCACTTAAGAGTTTGAATCACCTACTAGAGAGTTTGAATCACCAACTTGAGAGTTTGAATTACCTACTTGAGAGTTTGAATTACCTACTTGAGAGTTTGAATTACCAACTTGAGAGTTTGAATTACTTACTTTAGAGTTTGAATTATCAATATGAGAGTTTGAATTCCCAACTTAAGGGTTTGAATTACCTACTTGAGAGTTTGAATTACCTACTGGAGAGTTTGAATTACCAACTTGAGAGTTTGAATTACCTGACATGAGGATACCTTCCCCTGGAAGTAAACCCTGACCAAATATTTAAAATAACATAGTATTCGAAGCCTAAATAAGATCCCATCGGTTTGGCTACACGCTTATACGAGGAATAACGCACCTTCTCTTCTAGTGATGTTACCTCAAGTAACAACACTTAGCTAAATATTCCACCAGACTAGATGAATTCTTGTCCTGGAATCCTGTAAGACCAAGAGACTACAAGAGATATATATTTTAACATAATCAACTTGTCAAATGGTGAGAGGAAAATTAATGTTCTGAACTTCTTTACAAACTCAATGCCATGTTTTTGGAAAATTAATGTTCTGAACTTCTTTACAAACTCAATGCCATGTTTTTGGAAAATTAATGTTCTGAACTTCTTTACAAACTCAATGCCATGTTTTTGGAAAATTAATGTTCTGAACTTCTTTACAAACTCAATGCCATGTTTTTGGAAAATTAATGTTCTGAACTTCTTTACAAACTCAATGCCATGTTTTTGGAAAATTAATGTTCTGAACTTCTTTACAAACTCAATGCCATGTTTTTGGAAAATTAATGTTCTGAACTTCTTTACAAACTCAATGCCATGTTTTTGGAAAATTAATGTTCTGAACTTCTTTACAAACTCAATGCCATGTTTTTGGAAAATTAATGTTCTGAACTTCTTTACAAACTCAATGCCATGTTTTTGGAAAATTAATGTTCTGAACTTCTTTACAAACTCAATGCCATGTTTTTGGAAAATTAATGTTCTGAACTTCTTTACAAACTCAATGCCATGTTTTTGGAAAATTAATGTTCTGAACTTCTTTACAAACTCAATGCCATGTTTTTGGAAAATTAATGTTCTGAACTTCTTTACAAACTCAATGCCATGTTTTTGGAAAATTAATGTTCTGAACTTCTTTACAAACTCAATGCCATGTTTTTGGAAAATTAATGTTCTGAACTTCTTTACAAACTCAATGCCATGTTTTTGGAAAATTAATGTTCTGAACTTCTTTACAAACTCAATGCCATGTTTTTGGAAAATTAATGTTCTGAACTTCTTTACAAACTCAATGCCATGTTTTTGGAAAATTAATGTTCTGAACTTCTTTACAAACTCAATGCCATGTTTTTGGAAAATTAATGTTCTGAACTTCTTTACAAACTCAATGCCATGTTTTTGGAAAATTAATGTTCTGAACTTCTTTACAAACTCAATGCCATGTTTTTGGAAAATTCGTTGAGCACTCCCGGTAGTCTCTTGTCTGTATCTGTTTAAGCATAAGTAGAAGTTAATTCCCTTTCTCTCGTGCCCGTTTGGTTAGAGCGCTTGCTTACGGTGTCTCGAGTGATTCTGTAACTGGGTTTGAATCATGCGACCGTCTGTAATTATCATCTCCTACACTGATGATAGCGTAAGCTAGAAACGCCGGCGTATGTAGGTAAAAATAATATGATACTTACTTAAGTAAAATAAAAAAATTTTTTTAATTATATAAGAAAAAGAAGAAATATTTTTCTGAAGATGGTATATTTACCGAAAGTACTCAAGTTTAAAAAAAAAAAAATGTTTTAAGATGAATAAATAATTTATTTTTAAAAACAAATAATCTGCGTTGTGCAAGGTTTTCTAAATATTTTATAAAAAAATATCTTCGTTAGTATTGCCACCCACCCAGCGCTTCAAATTGTGTGACTTTTCAAAGTATATATATATAAAGACTTCGTAAGATTTTTTTTCATTTTATCAATTTTCCGAAGAGTCTATTTCCTATTTCGGTCAAATTGGTGTATGTTCGTTCGATCATATTAATTTGGTGAAAAAAAAAAGAAAACAAATAAAAATGTAAAATGGAACAAAAAAACCCACAGCAGTTACACGCACTAATTTGATCGAAATACGAAATTGACGATTCGGAAAATTTAAAATTAAAAAAAAAAATCTTATCACGCAAAAACCTCCGTATATATATATATATATATATATATATATATATATATATATATATATATATATATATATATATATATATATATATATAGTAAGTTATTTAAATATATTTATGGCTATTAAGCTATACAGAGGCTTCTGGTAGGGAATCGTCAGGCTAAAATGTCTATATTTTCATAACTTACTACCTAGCTCTACTCATGTATTGAGCAATGTTGAAGTAAAGTATTGGTAGAAGGCGATGACAATGCGTTGGTTAGGTGACACCGGCGATACATGAAATAGTAAACAAGTATGACAATAGTAAGAAATCAATAATTTTCAAATTATTATATTATATTAACCAGTGTTAAGTTCAAACCGTGATGGTAGGGTCGTGTGTTTTCCGTTTTTTAAATTTTCGAGGGAATCCTTCATCCTCAGATATAAAATATATCTGCTCGTATATATATATATATGAGAGAGAGAGAGAGAGGAGAAGGGGAGAATCGCTGGGTATGTGTGAGTGTTTGTATGTGTGTTGGGTGAGTCTATAGGTGTGCAAGATTGCATGCGTATACTTTTTGGTGATGACGTCTGTCGCCCCTCTCCCTCTCTCTTTCGATGTATCTATCTATATATTTATCAGTCTATCTATTTTGCTTGTCCACTTCAAGATTGAAGCGCATTGTAAGGCAAGACTCCAGCGTTTATCAAAGTCTGTGTGTGCTTGCTAGGGGGGGAACTTCATAGTCGTTTTCATCTCCGTAATGGCATATGTATCCGGCGGAGGAGGGGTGGGATGTGCAGTGGATATTGACAAGAAAGAGGAGGAGGAGGAGGAGGAGGAGGAGGAGGAGAGGATGGGAAGCACAAAAAATAAAAAAAGAGAGCGCAAAGATGAGGACAAGAAAAAGGGCGCGGGGACACTGTTAGGGATCGAGACAAGTTTCTACTGGAATCCCATATGCAGGAGGCGAAAATCTGATTACGGATTCATTCGGGAACGGAAGGTTGGTGGGGAGAGATGAGGGGGGGAGAAACGTTTACGGACACCCTCCCAACCTCGAACGCCTTGTTAGCCTCCCCCATTCCCCGCCAACACTGCGAACATCGCCAACACCTCAAATAATTTCCTTTCCTTTCTTCATCAACACGATGCTTTTTATCCAACCTCTCAGCCTCTTCTTTGTTCTTTTCATTCTTTGCCCAAAAGCACCGAATTTTCTTTTTCTACTTTTTAATTTTCTTCTTCTTCTTCTTTTTCTTCTTCTTCTTCTTTTTCTTCTTCTTCTTCTTCTTTGCATTCTTCTTTTTCTTCCTCCTCTTCTTCTTCTTCTTGTTATTTTCTTTTCTTCTTCTTCTTTTTCTTTTCTTCTTCCTCTTCTTTTTCTTCTTCTTCTTCTTCTTTTTCTTCTTCTTAATATTTTCCTTTTTTCCTCCTCTTCATTTCCTTCTTCTTCAAAGTCTTCTTTATCTTTTTCTCATCCTTCTGTACCTTCTTTTTTTCTTCTTTTTCTTCTTCTTCTTCTTCTAAATTGCAGAATTTTCCTTACCTTCCAAGTCGAAGTCTGGATGGTCCTATCTCTCCTCGGTCTTTCCCTTCTCGTACACCCACTTTCCGTGGTAGCAACCGATGTTGTGGCCACTGTTTTATTCTGTGGAGAAGCTATGTCAGGTTATAGCATTTTCCTTTTATATTTACATAGGTCATTCCTAACCCCTTCTTAATATGCCCCATCTTGTTGGGTTTGATCTCAATCCCATTTTTATTAAATCCCAACTGGTTTTGCCAGCTCGCTATTCGCTTCGAAAAGTTCCCTACTTTTTAAATAATAAACATTTTATTCATAAGTTTCATGTAAACACAAGACAAATACTTTCACATTTATTCTATGAATAAATATTAACATTTTTGTAATCTTGGCAAATTTAGTTATTTTATAAATAAGACTTAAGAAATGAAAAGAAAGAAGAAATCAGTTCGCCTGAGCGATGGAGTGTGTGTGGTTGTTGTAATGGTGGGGGTATTTTAGAAACAATTAAAAAAATATTTGGCGTCGCTAGAGAAAGCGAGAGGAGAGTGAGGGAGATGAAGTGGAATGACGTCAAACTTCTTTTTTGTATTGTTTTTAATATAAGAGAGAGAGAGAGAGAAGAGAGAGAGAAGAGAGAGAGAGACAGACAGACAGAGACAGAGAAACAGAGAGAGAGAGAGAGAGAGAGATGGAGAGGGGGAGAGAGATACAAAGAGAGAGAGAAAAAGAAAAAGAGAGAGAGACAGAGACAGAGAGAGACAGAGACAGAGAGAGACAGAAAGAGAGAGAGAAAGAGAGACAGAGAGCGACACACATAGACAGAGAGATAGAGAGACAGAGAGATAGAGAGACAGACAGAGAGAGAGAGAAAGAGAGAGAGAGACAGAGAGAGAAAGAGAGAGAGAGAAACTTTAATGCCTTATCGGTATATCTTACTAGCTTGTTAAGACATGTTAGTTTCATTTAAATATTATCCCTTGATAATCAATGAGAATATTTAAGGAACGTTTTCGTCATTTATCCTTTTTTTATTTATTAAATCACTTTAATTAATTACTGTTAATATCGACAAAACTATTGCAGATCTATAGAAAAAATAACACAATAAAATTATAAATGAATAACACCAAAAAGTAATTTATTATCGACTGTTTTAAAAGCAGTTATGCAAATTAGATAGATTTATGAATGTTTATGGATCTTTCGTCAGTACTATATATACCGTATTTCTAAGTATTGGGTAGTATTATTGATTTAAATTACAGTAACCCGTTTTTATGGTAATATAGGAGTGATACATGAAAATAACTTTCTCATTTATTCATTTCGATAGCTGTGGTTGGTCAGTGTCGCTACCTATTAACATTGGTTTCCACACTCTAGGATTTTTCATTAATATTCCAGCTGTTTTCATCAGAACGGTATGGTTTCAGTTTCTTCCAGATTTTTTCCACGTTTTTCGGTACCGTTTATAAATAGTGCTCCTGCAATTATTGGTACTACTTTTTTTACACTTCTGTACACCCCAAACAAAGCATATTTGTCACTAACGCGTAACGGGCTACTACGATAAAAGCGAGACTTATGGGAGGCAATGTAAGATGGAAAGTATGAGTTGGGAGTTGGCAGCAAGATGTTTGTTCACATTACATTTAAATACGGCATACACACTTTGACACACCGGTTCCAGTAATAGATCACCGAAGTTAAGCAACGTTGAGCCTGAGCAGTACTAAATGAGTGACCATTTTGGGAACTCTAGGCGCTGTATGTGGCCTGGAGAGGAGTTGGGCACTACCAGGTTCTATCATGCCCACAGATAAGGTAAGACAGATACAGTATCTGCTTGACTCCACGATGACGCCCCCGGAAGTTATGGGAAAAACAACAACAATAACAATATTTAAATTTTTGCATAGTTGGTATGGTCGAGGGAAACAAGGATCATGGAGGGAATTCCGAAGGCAAACAGTCCGAGGAAATAAGTTATTAGAGTAGAAACTCTTCCAGCATTCAGGGACCTTTTACAGTGAAGGGGTGGAATTTTGCTGCTAGTCAGGGTATTTTTGTTGAGGGGTTACAAATAGAGTATGTTAATCGAAGCACAACGATGCAGCAGGACAGTAGATTCCGTGTTCCATACTTTATTCAGCCCTCTGGAAAATCCCACGTATTTACCAAGTTTTTGCGTATTCCTTCAGCTTCACCCTGTAATCAGCTAGGACGGCGAAATCTACTATTTAGCAAGATTTTTCCGACTTATCAACTGTTAAGAGGCTACTTAGCACCTAATAGTTAATAAGTCGGAAAAATAATACTTTTAAATATTTTTCTCTTTTAAAGGCAATAACTTTTTACCCAAAAGGTATCTCTCTTGCCAAGAAACATTCTGAAGCATTGATCTGTCCAAGGTTATCTGCCCCTGAGTTCGATCAGACGATAACAATGGCTCAGCGAACCTCCTCATTTCAAAGTAATTCCTTTTCAGTTGTAACTTGTTTAAATAAATCTTTATTATTGTTGATCGACATAGAATCGTTTTCATCCAATTATTTCTTCATATTGATATCTTACCACTCACAAACCCAGTTCATAACACTATTATCAAATCTGGTCATCTAGTTTGGATGAGTTTGCTCGTATTTCAGTGTTTCTTAACCCTTTCTTTCTTTCTTTCTAATCATATTTTCTTTGTTCGTTCTCATTCAATTGTTCTTTTGTTCATTTTATTTCTCGGCTTTTCCCTTCATCTGTTTCATTCCATTCCGTTCGCCATTTCTTCCCTCTCCTTTCTCCTCTCTCTTACTTACCATTCCATTGGAACAAAACCAAGTACTCCCACTTTTACCCTCTCCCCCCTCTCTCTCTTTCCTTTTTTCTCCACATCTCTCCTTCTACCCCAATACCATTTATTTAGAACGCCTGCTCTTACCTCTCTCTCTCCCTCTTCTCTCTCTCCCTCTCTCTTTATATTTCTCTATTTCTCTTCCCATTCCTTGTGAACTATCACTTTCTCTCTTCTTAACCTTTATTTCTCGCTCTCTGTCTCTCTCTCACTCTCTCTCTCTCTCTCTCTCACTCTCTCTCTCTCTCTCTCTCTCTCTCTCTTTCTCTTACAATTCTCGACCTCTTTATCTTCGTTTCTCTCTGTCTTTTACATTTGGGTACTCTTATAAATAACGCACCATGTTTCCGTGACTTCGCGTCGTCAACGTTCGGCCAGGTTACGGAAGCGCCCAAGAGTTGACGAGGCGAAAACTGCCAAACGCTAAATTGAAGACTGGCAGCCGATAAATTAAGTCGAAGAAAATCAAAGTAAAATACATATATAAAAATAAAGAACGAAAACACCATAGCTAAACCACTGTTATTAATTAGATATTTATTTTTGTTTGTTTGTTTTTTTTTTGTCAAAGGAACCATTTTTAATCAAATTTTTTTAAATAAAGTTTTTTTTTGTTAAAGGAATCATTTTGTATCAAATTTTTTTAAATAAAGTTTTTTTTTGTCAAAAGAACCATTTTTAATCAAATTTTTTTAAATAAAGTTTTTTTTTGTTAAAGGAACCATTTTTAATCAAATTTTTTTAAATAAAGTTTTTTTTTGTCAAAAGAACCATTCTTAATCAAATTTTTTTAAATAAAGTTTTTTTTTGTTAAAGGAACCATTTTTAATCAAATTTTTTTAAATAAAGTTTTTTTTTGTTAAAGGAACCATTTTTAATAAAAAAACTTTAAATAAAGTTTTTTTTTGTCAAAGGAACGATTCTTAATCAATTTTTTTTAAATAAAGTTTTTTTTGTTAAAGAAACCATTTTTAATCAATTTTTTTAAAATAAAGTTTTTTTTGTCAGAGGAACCATTTTTAATCAAACTTTTTTAAATACAGTTATTTTTTGCCAAAGGAACCATTTTTAATCAATTTTTTTTTAATAAAGTTTTTTTTGTTAAAGGAACCATTTTTAACCAAATTTTTTTAAATACAGTTATTTTTTGCCAAAGGAACCATTTTTAATCAAATTTTTTTAAATAAAGTTTTTTTTTGTTAAAGGAACCATTTTTAACCAAATTTTTTTTAATAAATTTTTTTTTGTTAAAGGAACCATTTGTAATCAAATTTTTTTAAATAAAGTTTTTTTTGTCAAAGGAACCATTCTTAATCAAATTTTTTTAAATAAAGTTTTTTTTGTTTGTGCACCGGAAAGATTCTAGGATTTTTTTTTATTGAACGCAATTACGTTTTTCCAAAAGTTATCGACTGCTTGATTAATAGTTTCGTCAACTCTCGGGCGCTTCCGAGACCTGGCCGAACGTTGACGACGCGAAGCCACGGAAACATGGTGCGTCATCTATAAGAGTACCTACAATTCTTTTGAGACGATAACCCCCTCTTCCTCGGTTTCCTCCTCGCACTCATTGTCCCCACCTCTCTCCACCTTCCATTCTTATAAAATTTCGTTAGACCCCTAACCCCTTTTCCTCTCCTTCTTGCCTTCCTCACTCTTGCCGTTCTTTGGACTTATACCCCCCATCTCTCTCTCCCTCTCCTTTTTTCCTACTCCCTTACCATTCCTTTGCCGACATCATCCCCTTCTCCGCATCTTTTCCTCATCCCCCTCTCTCTTACCATTCCTTTGCAACCACCATCTCTCTCTCCTCTTCTCTCTTTTTACCATTCTTTTAGAAACGGCACCACGTCGAGTCTTCGAGTCTTCGAGTCTCCGAGACAATCATTCAATTTCCCGCTTTGCCAAGTTCCAAAAGAAGTTCTTTTTTCTTTTTTCTCTCCCCCCCCCCCCTCTTCGGACCAATTTCCAACATTTTCCAACATCTTCTCCAAAATTGTCCATCATTGTTATCCCAAGAAGAAATAACTAATTCTTGGAGAAAATCAGGGTCGAAAATTCTTCACCGAATTTACCGGAGGCGAAGAATGATGCAGTTGGGAAAGACGATATTAATGTAAAGACGTCGCTTCATCTACTGTGTGTACAGTGCGTGTATGTATGTATGTATGTATGTATGTATGTATGTATGTATGTATGTATGTATGTATGTATGTATGTATGTATGTATGTATGTATGTATGTGCATGTTTATACACACACTAACACACACACACACACACACACACACACACATATATATATATATATATATATATATATATATATATATATATATATATATATATCCAACGCAAAAAATATAGATATTTGTACGCATTTGTATGTAAGAATGTGCGTGTTGTATTTTATGTTCATATAATCACGTGCTCATATATATATATATATATATATATATATATATATATATATATGTGTGTGTGTGGGGGGGTGTACTAGCAGGGTTACCCGGTGTTGTCCGGGTTAGAGTATAGGATAGCATCATATGCAACATCATATTAAGAAGAGTTTACTTTAACAGCAACGTGTATGTTGCCAGCTAGATAGATTACTCATTGAGCTATCCAGATATATGTTAATACTCTAACCCTCATGCTCATAAATAGATTAATTTCATTGTGTAACATGTTAGAAAGTTTCTTCAGCTCATTTAAGGGTCAGCTAGCGACGAAGAACTAGCTCTATGACATTCTCATGCAAGTTCTACATATGAACACACATATATTTAAGGTACACTCCCTAGTTTGTCTTCGTTTTTAGGACAGACATCCACACAGACAGGGAGGTGTACTCTTTTACTATATATTGCTATGGCGTGATGATGATCTACCTTATTCGTGACTGAATGGACTCTTCCAGACACTGGCGAGATTTCGACGAAGTCTCGGAGCAGTCTTTCTCTAACATACTATTCTGCACTTCTGTAAATACACACTCTTGTAAATATACCACCGTGTTGTCTTATTTATTATTGGCCCTTCAAGGTTACAAAACTGGCGACGAGGAACTCGGACTTATTCGGACTAATATAACTCGGATTTATTTCGCACACAACACTGGTGACGCGAACCCGAACTTATGTCGCACGCACCACTGGCAACGAAAACTTGAACTTATTATTTGATAAAACATAACCATTCTACAACTGGAATTTTGGATTTTCGAAAAAAGACTTAGGTGGTGTGCTCTGAAGAATCATTAATTGCAACGATACAGCGAGAAATTAAAGCCGTAACATACAAGGTGTGTCAAATCTGCGAAAGAAAAAAAACACTCCAATGTCAGAAAATAGGATTGAAAAAAAATAGTTTTTGTTCTTGAGTAGGAAAAGATTTGGCACTTGTGCAGATGCGGTACACGAGCCGAAATTCATTTTAGAAGAGTTCCAATGGAGTAAAGGGCAGGCAACTCTCTTTCTTTAGTATATTGATAGAACATTTATTAAAGAAAATAGAATTTGGGAAAATTAACAGTATATTTTTTCATTTCAAAACCAACAAAACGAACAGTCCTCTTGTTTGGATTAACAGATTTAAAAAAAATTTTTATAGTTTAAAATATTAAATTATCGCAATTTCTAGCTTCTCCGAAAATGGACGTAATCGACGTGAATGCCTTGAAACTGTTGATTTTCACAAATTTTAATTTCTGCGATAATTTAATATCTTAAACTACAGGGTGGGCAAAAATAAGGGTCCTATTTTTAAAAATTCATAACTTTTTTATTTATTGATTTTTTTTAATTTTTGTTTTAGAATAAGTAAAGGACCCCTTCCGAAGCAAGCATGAGCCGTATTAGCCCTAAGGAACGTACCCTCATTTAGAAAACATTATTTTTGCTTAAAAAACTCAAAACAGTGTAAAAAACAATACTTTAGTTTTTGTAAGTTTTAAGAAGTGTTTTTCGGCTAAAATTTGTTTTGTTTATTTCAAAAAATCTCGGAAGGGTCAGTCTACACACACATAAAGATTGGTGAGTTTAACTTTTATTTTGTGGAAGTTATTCAAATTAAAGTTATTCAAATTTAAAGATAGGACCCTTATTTTGGCCCACCCTGTATAAAATCAAAAAATCTGTTAATCCAAACAAGAGGACTGTTCCTTTTGTTGGTTTTGAAATGAAAACATATACTGTTCATTTTCCCAAATTCTATTTTCTTAAATAAATGTTCTATCAAAAAAAAAGGGAGTTCTCTGCTCCTTACATCATTGGAACTCTTCTAAAATAAATTTCGGCTCGTGTACCTCATCTGCACAAGTGCCAAAGATTTTAAATTGAGGTTTT
>OY744540.1:2395069-2397569 GCA_963556195.1 Sepiola atlantica | reverse complement strand
TTAAAAATTCAAAAAAATATCAGATTTTCATTGAATTTGATCCGTAGCCATGAGACACCAATTAAGCAGGATTCCCCATTAAGACCGCGTAATCTTACGCCTTCAATTTCAAACATTTTCTAAGATCAAAATCATGTAATGGATTTTGATCAAAATTAGAAAAAGGATTCTAGAAATAAGGTTTCTCATCATCATAGTTTGATCTGGATCTTCGTAAGGGTACATAACAGTGGTGCTAAACTGTTGTGCTTGGGGAATTTATTTTACTCGCCATGAGACCGGTATTCTTCTAGTATATATATATATATATATATATATATATATATATATATATATATATATATATATATATATATATATTACGTGATTACGTGCGTGAAAATGTCCCCAGTGCTCTTTTTTAAATACTTCAGACCAGATGTAAGAATTCTCAGGAAACGTTTTCAATTATATATATATATATATATATATATATATATATATATATATATATATATATATATATATATATATATATATATATATATATATATATATATATATCGACTGGAAGTACATGTATCTCACAGTCGATTTTGTTAATAGCAAGCTAGACTAAATCTGCCTCCGATACTTCGGAAGAAGTCCTTGCTTAGCGCACTCGCGGTGGCCGCCTTATATTTCGCCCCCCTCCCCCGCCGCTTCCCGCGCGTTGATAATGGCGACTAATAATGTGAAGTACTTCCGTTTCCGCTGTCATCGCTTTTCCCGTCCTTTATCCGTTTTCGATTCGCGATCCCGGATTTCACATTTTGACTTTGTTTACTTAACCCGAGCAATAAAGTCGATTCCGCCGGTCTCGCTTCCCTGACGTCAATAGCAGATCCACCTATCGGCGTCGACTGACCCCTTTCGACCCTTCGAACCCCGTCGCTTTATTTGTTATAGATGAAACAAACCACCATGTTGTTATTATAGCCAAGTCACAGATAGATTTAATAGATATTCCAACCTTTGACAGAGTACAACATCGACTTCGAAATCTAGTGGAGTGGTGCCCTCTTCTCTTCACAACAGCCTCTTTCTCACAGGAGAGACGTTGCTAGTCTTTCTCTACTCTATCGTTAGTTTCTTCTTGGCCTTTTGGCTAAGATCAAAGTGTAGTATCTGTTCCGATGGATACTGCACCCCGTAGACTGGTATTGTCTTGGCCTTCGGGGCTTGATTTACGACGGTCTATGGGTCGGTCCTGTGCAGTTCTAGGAGGTCCACCCTCCCAGGCTTCGCCTCCCCTCTTTGGGGAGGAGTAAGTTTATTGTTTACTACCTGAGGCTGCCCAGGCAATTTTTAATGGCCAGAGTGCTCAACTCTCGGGCGCTGGCTTTTCAAACCCCACTTTCCCGACCCGACCTTGGGTCACATCTTACTTGTGGGAGTAAGATAAAACTGGCCTCGTGCCTAACTCCCGGAGAGGAGGTAAATCAATACTCTATCGTTATTTTCATGGTAGGTGCTCGACTGAGCTCCAATCTATGGTTCCTCCCTGTAAAACATTCACGGCAAGAACTCGTCCTGCTACAACCACTTTAAATAATATTCCTAAAAATAAACGGAACTTCATGAGCAAAGTTTTTTTTTTTTTTTTCAAGAATTACCCGTCAGTGGAACACAATACCACGGAGCTGCTTCCCAGCTAACTACAACGTGGTCGTTTTCAAGTCCAATGTAAAAAAATTCTTGTTGAGCCGTCCTCTTAAATAATGAAATTCTTCCCAGTTTCAAACATCGTTACCGATCTGCACGGTTTTGTCTCACCGTCAACTGACAAACTCATAAACCCTTATCCTCGAGTGGCCTTTGGGCCTTAATAAGCGAGAACTCATTAATACATAAACAGATAGATTTAAGGCCATAAATGTGTTTATTTTTAAGAGCGTCCATTCAATATACGTGTTTAACTATAAACATGCTATTTCAAACTTAAGCGTGACAGACCAACGGAAATGCTATTTCAAACCTAAGTTTGACCGACGGACGTTAATGGTATTTCAAACTTAAGCGTGACAGACATACGTAAATGCTATTTAACACTTAAACATGAGAGAGCAAGGAAAATGCTATTTCAAATCGAAATGTGACTGACAAAAGAAAATGTTATTTAAAACCCTGCATTTGACAGACCAATGATAATGATATTTAAAACTAAAGCGTGACAGACCAACGAAAATGCTATTTCAAACTTAAGCGTGACAGACCAAAAAAAATGATATTTAAAACTTCAGCATAACAAAACGGCGAAAATGTTATTTCAAATTGAAGCGTGACAGACATACGAATATGCTATTTCAAACTTAAGCGTGACAAACCAACGAAAACAGTATTTAAAACTTAAGCGTTACAGACCAACGAAAATACTATTTAAAACTTAAGCGTGATAGACCACCAAACATGCTATTTCAAATTGAAGCGTGACAGACCAACGAAAACACTATTTAAAACTTAAGCGTTACAGACCAACGAA
>OY744540.1:2370069-2385069 GCA_963556195.1 Sepiola atlantica | reverse complement strand
CAAGATGATTGATTTAAAGAAATAACGCACCAGTAATATATTTCAAAATATGTGATGCGTTTGTGATTTATATCATATATATATATTAGGGGAGGTCGATTTTGAAACTGTAAATTATCGCACTCGAAGAAAGTTGCCAAATAATGTCAAAAGTTACCACAAGAAATATTTTTCTTCAAAACTTTGTATTTATTTGAGCATTGCAACTTTAAGATCAAATACATCGAGATTTTTTCTCACAGCCTAGATTTCACCGGCAGATGTGTCGCCTTAAATTAAACCCGGGTTTTAACAAAAAAAAGTAATACATTACTTAATAATAAATATTTTAAAGTTTATTATTCCTTTTCTTAAGAAATTAAATGTACATATTCAAATTAAAAAGGAATAAAACACTATAATATTTAATTTTATATATAAATAATTATTTATTTACATAGGCGTTTTATTTATTGGATATTTTTTATGGTATTCACCGGTTGAAAATTCAACGAGCGAATTTGAATTCACGTGTTGATTCTGTTATCACAAATGTATATTGAATTGTCGAGCGCTGGCTTATCTAATCCCATTTTCCCGACCTTTTGTCACACCTTACCTTGTGGGAGTTAGATAAATAAAAACTAGTTCAGCCAGGGTTTTTTACCCCACCAAATAAACCGGTATCGTCCGGGTTTTTGGGTCTGGTTTCACGCCTGTCTATTGGGGCTTGTCCGTCCTGTGCAGTTCTAGGAGGTGCACCTCCCAGGTTTTGCCTTCCCTCTTTGGGGAGGAGTAAGTTTATTGCTTACTGTCTGAGGCGGCCCTACCGGGGAATGCCGACGGAGCTGCCCAGGCAATTTTTAAATTGCCAGAGTGCTCACCTCTCGAGCACTGGCTTTCTCATCCCACTTTCCTGACCTTGTGTCAATCTTACCTTGTTGGAGGTAGATAAATAAAATCTAGTTCAGCCAGGGGTTTTTACCCCACCAAATAAATCGGTATCGTCCGGGCCTTTGGGTCTGGATTTACGCCCGTCTATTGTGGCTTGTCCGTCCTGTGCAATTCTAGGAGGTGCACCCTCCCAGGCTTTGCCTTCCCTCTTTGGGGAGGAATAAGTTTATTGCTAACTGTCTGAGACGCCCCTACAGGGGAATGCCGACGGGGCTGCCCAGTCAATTTTTTAATGGCCAGAGTGCTCACCTCTATAGCGCAGGCTTATCTAATCCCACTTTCATGACCTTGTGTCACATCTTACCTTGTTGGAGGTAGACAAATAAAACTATTACAGCCAGGGGTTTTTACCCCACCTAAAATATTATATGTATTGGAGTTGATGGGAGAATGGATAAGGACACATTGATGTATAAGGAAATTGTGGATGAAAATAGACAGAGAATTATGAAAAAAACTAAGGGACCAGAACACCATTTAACTTTTACAAAAGAAACACCATGTGAAAGTAAATATCTGTCACAGAGTTCTTCCTAATAGTGGTGCAACAGGTGCTGTTCATGCAGATCAAGTGGTGGATGTTTTGCATGAATTCCACAGTGAGAACAGTATCAAGGCTATACTTGTTGACAACACTAATACCAACACAGGTTGCGGAGGTGGAATGGTTGCAATTTTAGAAAAAAACTTTTTTTAAATCTTCACACAATTGGTTGCTCTTTGCATCATAATGAACTACCTTTCAGAGCCCTTTTTGAAAACATAGATGGTTGCGCAAAGGGCCCTACAACATTCAGTGGCTCTCTGGGGAAATTATGCTCAAATGATTGCCATGATTTACCCCAAATATCATTTTCCACTATTAGCAATCCTCTAGAGTCAATTTTTAAAATTGATGAAATACATGATCTTAGTTCTGACCAAAGACTCCTTTATGAATACACAGTAGGTATTTCTAGAGGTAAGGTTGACTCTAGATATACCTCCTGGAAAATTGGTCCTTTAAACCAAGCAAGATGGTTAACTTTGGCCATCAGGCTCATGTGTTTATGGACTCGTGGTGCATACCCACAAAGGCACACAACAAAACTACACTATGTAGTAAATTTTATTGTAAATGTGTATGCCACTTCTTAGTTTGAAATTAAAAGAAATAGTAAATTCCACAATCAGCAAGTGCACATTTTTAATATGATCCAGAGGATTAAGGAGCAGCCTCAGGAAATCTAAGATATCACATTTAGAAATATACAAGGTAATACATTTTGTTTACTGCCTGAAAACTTTCTATATTCCATGGTTAAATCTGAGGAGATTGAAGTAAGAGAAGAAGCTTTAAAAAGAATTTTGGCCATTAGGTAAGTAATATTTATTCATATATCTCTGACTCAATTATTTATTCCAATTTATAGAATGATTTTTAAAGATTTTATTTAATTTCCCCATAATTATTAAAGCAGTACAGATTGGAATTTTTTAATAATTCAATTAATTAATTTGTTCTTTCAGGAGTGAGGAGTCAACCAGAAAAAGATTAAAAAGAATACCACCTATTAATTTTAATGCCACACATTGGACACAATTAATAGATTTAAAATTATACTGCATTTTTGGCATTCTCAGGGCGTGGAACGGGCAGTTAAGTTAATAACAGAAGCTTCACAAACTGTATATGGTTTTGAAGCAAGGCATCAACACATTACAGCCAAAGTTTTGAGTCAGAAATTGAGATCAGCATTTTTGTCTAAGGGGTCTTATATGGAGCAATTTGACTCTCAATATTAAGCTCCATTAAAATAGTGTTAGGTTTTTCCTTATTTCTTTGCTTGTTATATTTTCACTTATAACAGAAAAAAATCATTTTTTTAGGTATTCAAATATTACTGTTTAATTCATAACGTTAAAAGGTAGTTTACAAAAGCAGATACTGAAAATGAGGGGGGGGGGCAAATTTTCAATTTGAAGATTTCTTTAATTAATATCATTTTTATAAAATAAATGGACATTCCCTGATTTTAAATGCACAATTTATTTGGTTTTCACACCAGTATTCAAGCAAATCTTGCAAAAACGAGGAATTTTCAGTATATTCTTGGCTACGATCTTTGATACCAAACGCTCAAAAAACCGCTGAAGTTTTTGATCTAATTTTTTGCATGAGTATTTAATAGGGCTATATACAACTTTCGCTACGTGCCTTTTTTTAATATTTAAAAAAAAGTGTAAAATCGACCTACCCTAATATATATATATATATATATATATATATATATATATATATATATATATATATATATATATATATATATATATATATATATATATATATATATATATATATATGAATGACATCCATATATTTTAAAACCAGCTATTACGATCACAACAGCACATTTATAAACAAAAAATGCCGAATTAAAACAGCACTAGCGAACCATTACCGGAAAAGAAAGCGGACGCTCACCAATAATCGAATTGAAACTGGCACGACAGTTCAGTACATGTAGAAACCTAGACGACCCGTGTAGATTATATCTAAATGAGAAATTTGAAATACTAAACTTTCAAGACTCCCAAAACCTATTAAACAAACAACTGCTTAAAAAAAATTAAATTTACTAAGTTTAACAATACAGGATAAATAAATAAAAAAAATAAAATAAACAAATAAATAAATAAAAAATTAAACTAACATTTAAAAATAGAAATAGGAATACAAACACGCATATGTTAAAATAAGTTAACTTATTAATTCGATAAAACAAAGAAACAGGATTGCCCCCCCCCCCTAACAAAAACAGAACAGAAAGTAAAATAAACCGAACCTGTATTTGTGAGAAGCCTAACGATTGGCTAATGGAAACATTAACCCGTAAGGGGGAATAAAAAAAGAATGTGATTGGTTAACTAGTTAGACTAAACGCCACGTGTGCATATATAAAAACACCCGGCAACACAAACTCCAAGCATTTTAGCCTGACGATTCTTTACAGGGATGAAACGCGGAAGCCTCTGTGTAGCTTAATTGCCATGAATATATTTTCATAACTTGCTATATATATATATATATTATATATATATATATATATATATATATATATATATATATATATATTAACATTAAACAAAAAGTTACAACAACATCCGGACCAAGGTTTCAGATCCGAGAAAATCGGACCTTCATCAGCGGAGTCGTATAGCTTAATGAGTGAGAACAACCGCCAGGAATTTCAAAATATTGCCAGGAATTAAGAAATACGGTATATATATATATATATATATATATATATATATATATATATATATATATATATATATATATATATAAACCCGGTTAAAATTCTCTGGATTACCAACCTGTGGATATTTTTCACCTGGATTTTTACCATTATTATTTTTACCATTATATATATATATATATATATATATATATATATATATATATATATATATATATATATATATATATATATATCGTCCGGATTTAAAAGCTGGACATAAATAGTATTTAAGCTCACAAATCAAACTTTAATTCTAACTCGCCAAATGTTCTTTGTTATTCTTGTGCCATGTTATTGGCAATGAACTAACGTACTCAACTACAATTCATTACTTAGTCCGGTTCGGCAGTTTGCTAATATGGAGATATACTTAAATAAACATCTGAAAAGAAAAATATCAGCTAAAACAAATAACTCTTATTCTTTCAGTTTTAATTAACGTTCCTTATTTCCTTTTTCACCTGAGACACTAAACCTAACAAAAAGAAAAATTTGCAGAGTAAATTTCTACTAAATAAATCCTAGACAACGCGGGGTAAGGACAGTTTGTTATTTTATATAATCTTCAACATCACGACAGTCGTGTCATTCTTCTTTGCATCTTTGAAACAAAATTGCTCCCGTGAATTATTCTTGAGGACAAGTAATAACAACCATCAAAGAGAATTTACCAATTTACTGCAGTTTCACGGTAGGTCCAATCACCAAGTGTGTATTAGTAATATTCTTCATGTCTTTATACAATGTGAATGCAAATTCAAACTGAGCTGAAACAGTATTTTGAACGTTTACCTTTCGCAAGTATGACATGAAAAAAAAACCGTGGCTAGACCTAGTTAAATTCGAAACCGGAACTTCAGTGATTGAAGTCCAGCACACTTATCACTGGGCTACGATAACTCGCTAGCTGTTAAAGAAGTATATCGCATATAAATGTTATCATTTTTATTTAAGTTATTGTTTTTATTTTTGCGATATTGATAATTGAAGGTATTCAAAGATCTTTTTTACGGGGAAGCATTTACCTTAATGCTAAAGGGGGCTGGAGGGAATGTTATTCCCTTTCACCAATGTAATGCCCCTATATGGGAGCGTATATATTTATAAAATATAACTATCTACGAACAGGTGTTTCGCTGTCTATGGCCGATCAGCGTCGTCAGACTTAGCGAGATTGAAAATTGATATCCACGTGACTGAACTCCGGCATTCTGCGCAGATCCCAATTTAGGTTGACTCCCTCCCCCAACCTTCTCCCCTTTTCTTTTTTCTCAGTAGCCCCTTACGTCTACAGTGGCGGCCTGCCTTGTTTGGGGTGAACTATGTTAAAAAAAGAAAAAATGTTAATCGCTAGTAGTGGAAGAGTTTGATCGCATAGAAATGTTGTGATTTTTACTTATATTATTATTTTTTGTTTTTGTTTTCGCGATATTGATAATGGAACATATTCAAATATATTAAAATATTAATCGTTCTTTAAAAACAAAAAAAGAACGACCAATATTTTAATATAAAATCCCAGCATGCCCTGGCACTTCCGTTCTACTAATAACCGCGAATTCCATCACAGCGGACAATACGTCATATCAACACACAGACGTGTTCTCGATAAACAAAACTAAAAGTGTGTTTATTTTCATTTTTAAAAAAAGAGAAAAAAAAATCTCTAAAGATGGAGAATGTCTGCGAAATATATAAGATAAAAGTAAAAAAAAAGAAGAAATATTCAAATATATTTTTATGGGGAAGCAAGTACATAAATTCAAACTAGAAGTTTAAAGCTCAATAGATATTTATATTTAATTCCAGAGCATGTATAAATAAGGAAGCGATTATATCTTAATTTATCAGTGAAGAGATTCATTCTTTACAGCTGTTTCCTCATCGACTCAGACAAACAAGGTATACAAATATATCCTGAATTTTCAAAATAGATGATTCATAAGAAGAATCCCAAAACTTATATTTGTAAACATTTCTGTAGGTACATCATTTTTAAAACAAATTATGTGTTTATAGTTAGATATAGTGCCACACACACACACACACACACACACACACACATACATGGTGAGTTTGAATTACCTACAGGAGAGTTTGAATTACCTACTTGACACCATCCTCGAGTGTCTTCGGTCTCTCTGTACAAGGGTTTGTCAGGATAACCTGACATGAAGATACTTCCCCTACAAGTAAACCCTGACCAAATATTCAAAATAACATAGTATTCGACGCCCAAATAAGATCCCCTCGACACGACTATACACTGTATCATACAATGAATGGTGCACCTTCTCCTAGTGATGTTATCTCAAGTAGCAGCACTTTGCTGAATACTCCACCAGACTAGATGAATTCTTGTCTAGTAAGACCCATATACCACAAGAAAGATATACTATAACATAATTGACTGGTCAATTGGGGAGAAGAAACATTAATATTCTTAACTTTTTTACTAATTCAACGTTTTAGAGGGAAAGGAATAACTTTAATAGAATATTCGAATGTCTATGTATCTTATATAGAGATCAAGTGTTAGACCCGAGAAGGGGTACCTTGATTTCTGAGAACTTCGACTGAAGTAAAATGTAACAAAAAAATGGGTACTTGTTCAGATATTGACCCTAATTTCCGTGACTGCCCGGCAGCAGCGAGCCAACACCTAACGGAAGCGTCCGAGACCTGCCGAGTCGGCAGACGACAACAATGTAAGACGATGAATATACGAAAAAGAAATGCATATATTTTTATACAAAAAAATGAAATAAATGAACAAACCCATAGCTGAAATAAATAAACTTCTTTTTTTATTATTATTTTTTAACCATTTTTAAAAAACATTTTGTAGAAACGCTAACTTTTTAAAACCATTTTTTTTTAAACTAAAATAAACTGTTTTTTTTTAACTTTAAAACGCGAAAATAATAGAAACTGTTTTTTTTTTTTTACTTTTTTAAACCATTTTTTAACTTTTAAACTCTAAAATAAAAACTGTTTTTTTTAAAACTTTTTTAAACCATTTTTTTTGTAACTTTCTTTTTTTTTGCAATTACGCATTGTTTTTGTTTCATTATTTTAGCTTTTTTTTAGGGGTTTTTTTTTTTTACATTAAGCATTTTTTTCCTTCATTACATTATTTTCCTGGAGGGGTAAGGGCTTGTTTTTTTTTGCGTGGTTCGAGACAGTACGCCGCATTCTTTTAGTAAGTTTTTCCCGGTCGCCATATCCTGGGACCACAGGTATATCATCTTCAAAATTGTTGAAATTTCGAGTTTTGACCGCGAAAAAAAAAAACGTCCCCGATCGCAACGAAATCCAAGCCCGGCATTCCTGGGTGGGGCATCTCCAGGCATATTTCTCCGTCACATTCTTTCGCGGTACTAGCCGGCAAAGTCGGCAAAAGTTAATGCACTGCTCCGGAGAGGCAATTGTACGACACAGCACTTCAAAATTCATTTTCTACAAGTGCCAAGCGTCTCTCCTTCAAATCGCTATCGTCTGCAGCCTCGTTTTCGATTCGGCAGGTCTCGGACGCTTCCGTTAGCTGTCGGCTTGCTGTTGCCGGGCAGTCACGGAAATTAGGGTCAATATCTGAACAAGTACCAAAAAGTGATATACATATTTAAAGAAATTTGAAAAACAAATAATGTGTTTTTATGAATAAAATCATTTATTTAAAAGCTTAGATTTTCGACAAATAAAATGTCATTTTCAAAGCAAGACTATCCTTTTTCCCTTCTTCTTCATTCTACTGGTATTAACCCGAAGGGGAAAGCAAAATATACGTTCGAACTTTGTGACGAAAGATTTTAAGTAAAATCCGGAGTCGATGCATTTAAAACACCTCTCTATTTGGTAAGAATATAGGTAGTCATTTTCCAGCGATTTAGTCGATTCGCAGCCAAAATGGCGGACAAAGAACCGTTAGTTAATTTCTGATTTTTTTTCCGACCTCACAAATGAGTAAGTAAACCCAAATAAATTGTTTGTGACTAATTTCCTAACTGCATTTCCTTTAAAATAATTTAAGGTGCATTTGAAATTAGTCAAAAACAATTTATTTGGGTTTACTTACTCATTTGCGAAACAATTTATTTGGATTTACTTACTCAGTTGTGAATCCTATTGTCTCGATAAGCGTCAAACGCTTCTCTCCCTGACAGGAATAGAGTTAGTCTATGCTATATTTTTTATATAATTAATAACAAGGTCTGTATCCTGTGCTCGCGACAAGCTTCTAAACTTTGTGACGTATGAAATTAAAAAAAGAGAGAAAAGGAAAAGTTATTTAAAAGTAAAATTGGATTATGACGTGTGAAAAACAGATTTTACATTCAATTTTCTAATTATTTTAACTCGGTGTGCCGATTCATTAGTCTGCGACGCTATCCATTGGGTCACAGGCATTCTCTAACCCCCATTCCTTTTCCAAAAAGACAAAATAAAAGCATTCATAACAAAAATGATGAAGAAGAAAAGTTCGGGGTAGGGGGAGAGGGGGAGAGGGAAGGGACATAAAAGTGATACCTTGTCATTAATTCGTTTTGGTTTCAAACCCCATTCCAATAATCCTCAGCTTCTGGATGGCATCCATTGTTCTACTAATTTCACCGGCTATTAAAACGGGACCTACGGCCATATTAGTTTCAGTTTGTGAAGTAGAAGGAGCTGGTGTAATGAGTTTCTTCTTTTTTATTATCATTATTATATTTGTTATGTGGTTTTAATGAAGGAGGGTAGGTAACTGTGGCCCCGGGGGTCAGTTTATTTCGGTGACATTTACCAACATTCTGACTCGCTTCCATCTTAAGGAGAAAAGACAACAACAAAAAGACAAAGATAAATATCTTCTTTTTTTAAAAATTAACGAAATTGCAATTAAAAAATTCTTCGAGAGGGGGGGGGATAAATGGGTTAGGGTTAGGGTTAGGGTTAGGGGTAGGTTGGGGGGTGGGGCATAGATGGTATCCTTTAACGAAACGAGAACTAAGTAACTAAGACAATACGTTTCCGTTTCGCTCCTTGGAGCAGGGGGTTCAGACATGGAGCTTTTAGGGACCCCCTCCACCCACATCCGTTCTGCTAATCAATAAATAAAGGATCCTTACAGTACACATGTCTGCCTCATTCTTTTTTTCTTTTTCTCTCGTCCCCCCCCCCCATCGCTTTGTTTCTATCTCACCCATTCTTTCCCTATTTATTTCTCTTTCTATCTGTGTGACTACCTCTCATCTGTCACCCAGTTTTCTTCCTTCGATATGGCTTTCTTTTCTCTCTCTCTCTCTCTCTATTTATTTCTCCCTCTCCCTCTCTCTCTCTCTCTCTCTCTCTCTATATATATATATATATATATATATATATATATATATATATATAATTTACATGATTAAATATTTTTTAAATCTATATACAAGCTATACATATATATATATATATATATATATATATATAGATATATATATATAGATATATATATATATATATATATATATGTATATATATATTTATATATATATTAATTTTAAATAAAAAATATAAAATTATACGCTGGCGTTTCGTGCTTTCGCTCTCATCAATGCAGTGATGACAATCTCGGACGGTCGCACGTTTCGGACCTCTGCCACAGAGTCAACCTAGACCCCTTAGGCAAGTGCTGTAACCATTAGGCGACGGGACATTATATATATATATATATATATATATATATATATATATATATATATACAGAGAGAGAGAGAGAGAGAGAGAGAGGGAGGAAAATATATATAGATAGATACATAGAGAAATATAGAGAGATAGAGATCGACAAATGATCGCGCTTCGTTGACTCTCTTCGGCCGTTGTTGTGGATTTTTATTTGAAACCGACGATACCGATGTTGTTATAATCTTCTGTAATACATATGTAAATAAATATTACGCTCGTATTTTTTAATTTTCCTGAATAATCGCACCTTCGTTTTCTGTGCATGTATAAATCTGTCCTCAAATGCTCAACATACCTTGTATATATGATTTACCGCCAAGGGGTTAGACACAAGGTCAAGTGTGTTTTTGAGAAGCCAGCACACTAGAATAAGCAAACTCATGCCTACAAAAACTTCCTGAGAAGTCTGTCGGCATTTCCCGGTAGAGGTGCCTCAGGCGATGAGCAAGAAACTAACCCCTTCTAAGAGAGAAGGTAAAACCTGGGCGGATGGACCTCCTAGGACTAAACAGAACCATACCTCAGCCCGACACCAACAACGCCACTGGCGGACTGATCTGTATCATAAGTCTATATATTGGATCTGTATCATAAGTCTATAAATTGGATCTGTATCATAAGTCTATATATTGGATCTGTATCATAAGTCTATATATTGGATCTGTATCATAAGTCTATATAGTGGATCTGTATCATAAGTCTATAAATTGGATCTGTATCATAAGTCTATATATTGGATCTGTATCATAAGTCTATATATTGGATCTGTATCATAAGTCTATATAGTGGATCTGTATCATAAGTCTATATATTAGGTCTGTATCATAAGTCTATATATTGGATCTGTATCATAAGTATATATATTGAAATATGTATCATAAGTCTATATATTGGATCTGTATCATAAGTCTATATATTGGATCTGTATCATAAGTCTATAAATTGGATCTGTATCATAAGTATATATATTGGATATGTATCATAAGTCTATATATTGGATCTGTATCATAAGTCTATATAGTGGATCTGTATCATAAGTCTATATATTGGATCTGTATCATAAGTCTATATATTGGATCTGTATCATAAGTATATATATTGGATATGTATCATAAGTCTATATATTGGATCTGTATCATAAGTCTATATATTGGATCTGTATCATAAGTATATATATTGGATCTGTATCATAAGTCTATATATTGGATCTGTATCATAAGTCTATATATTGGATCTGTATCATAAGTCTATATATTGGATCTGTATCATAAGTCTATATAGTGGATCTGTATCATAAGTCTATATATTGGATCTGTATCATAAGTCTATATATTGGATCTGTATCATAAGTCTATATATTGGATCTGTACTATAAGTCTATATATTGTTGTCTATAAATTTGATAATATTGTCTTTTTACTTTTATATTCGTGTCTGGCTTTTCCCCATGAGATTAGTGTTGTCATGTTTCAATTTCTTCTTGATTATATTATAGTTTATTTGAATTTTTTACAGTAATATGAAACTTTTGAATAAACTATTACTCATACGTTGCGCCAGTTCTTGTTGGGTCTGCAAATATGATAGCATTGTGATTCATTCGGATTTTTGTATGACCTACCTCGTAAACAAAATTGATTTTCTCACAAAATTCTACTTTGCAGGTCAACCTTTGTCCACGTGGTGCGTTTAATACAGAATACAGAAGAGCTCTAAAAACAGTGTCCCTTTTACCTTTTCATTTGTGTCACAGTCCCATAAATCTATGGATACCTCATCCCCGCCCCTAAAGAGGGGAATTTTAACAATTAGGTGTTAAATAAGTTTCCTATGTGTGTACCTAATCTAAATACGATTGTTTTTTAATATATAAGCTTGTCTATTATTTCAGTAAGTTCTCAGAAATCAAGGGGCCCTTCCCTGTGGCTAACGATTTCTACAGGGTGGCGCAAAAGTCGCGCATTGGTTTGTTTAGGTGATAGAAACTAGGCTTTTCTGATAAATAATACATTTACTTGGTAATTTTGTTGCAGTAGTTTTTTAAAATAATATCCTTAAAATGCCCACAATTTTCGGCCTCACAAAGACAGGCTCTAGTTAGGGCATTTTCCATTACAGTCCTTAGAATAACTGGCTCTAGTTCTTGGATTTCATGTCTGATATTGTTTCTAAGCTCTTGAATCGTTGTAGGCTTGTTAACATATACCCTTTCCGTAAGATGACCCCAAAGGAAAAAGTCAGGGGCTGTTAAATCCGGTGAACGTGAAGGCCAGTTAAAATCAGAAAATCTGCTAATTAAGCGCTCGCCAAACAATCCCGCATACTGATTCAAACTAATGCGTGACTTTTGCGCCACCCTGTATATGAGCTGTACAGATATCCAAGTGTTGAACTCAGGTTCTCTTGGAGGTGACGATGGTTAAGTGGATAACGACACGAACAGATGACCTGGGTGTGCCAATTCCGAACCCAGCTGATTCCATAATACCACTTTCACTTAGGGATGTTTGCAACCTTCACGTGGCTCCTCCTTCAAGAATACCGATAACAGAATCAAACCTGTTAACAAAGTTTCCCCATTCTGATTCGCACGATTTTTTTTTAAATTTTTAGTATTCACTTACTTTTACTAACTAAAGCATTAAGAGCTTTAGTTCAGAAGTGAAGAACACTAACTTTCCTCTTCACAATTGACCCCTTAATTATGGTATAGTTTATCTTAATTGTGGTCTTTTATTGGCCTTGCCGGACCGTCTAAGTTGTTACATGTGCTGGCCTGTCGTATTATTTTCCATTCAATTATTGTGGAGCCTCCGCTTTCTTTCAGCTCTCAATTATGGTTCGCTAATGCTGTTTTAATTCGGTGTTCTTTGTTTTTAAATGTGCTGTTATAGTAATAATATCTGGTTTTAAAATCGAGGGATGTAATACCCACGTAGTACTTCTTGTTGTTCGGTATTTTTTTTTCGCAAATATTGTGGTTTGGTAAGCAGTACTTTTGGTTATGCATTTATTTTGTAGTGGACAAAGTGTACGAGTTATGCAGTTACAGCTTTTCTCTTCATTACTAACTTTTTCATTTCTATTTTGGGTGATTGCTATCATGGTTTGGGTTATTACTATTTGTAGTGCTTATATTTTAGTTTTTCTTACTGTTATTTTTGTTATATTGGTCACTTCTTTTACACATTTTTTTTATTTTTTCTTCTCCTCTGTTCTCTTTTAGTATTTTGTTATTGTGTGTCTTAATTATCATTTCTAAGTTTTCGCAGCAGCTGTATGACAGTTTTAGGTTATTTTTATTGAATATTTTATGCAGGGGATTGGTTATGGGAAAGTGTTTTTCAATGAGATTTAGGAATTTATTGCCCAGTTTATTTTTAGCATTTGATTATAGGGCGGTGTATACCAAATTATATTTCTTTTTCTTTTCTTTTTAATTTCATTAGGGATGAAAGTAAACAAAAAATTCCACAATGATTTTGAATAGATCTCTATATAAGGTTAGGTATGTGTATATGTTTATATATTTCTATGTATAAGACCCACTCTTAAACTAATTAACCGATCATGATGAATTTTGATTATAGGGCGATGTATACGAAATTATATTTCTTTTTCTTTTATTCTTAATTTTATTATAATTTATTATAAACTATAGGGATGCAAGTAAATAGAAACTTCTACAATGATTTTAAATAGATCTCTATATAAAGTTAGGTATGTGTATATGTTTATATATTTGTATGTATAAGACCCACTCTTAAACTAATTAACCGATCATTATGAATTTTGATTATAAGGTGGTGTATACCAAATTATATTTCTTTTTCTTTTCTTTTTAATTTTATTATATAATTTATTATAAACTGTAGGGATGAAAGTAAATAAAAAATTCCACAATGATTTTGAATAGATCTCTATATAAGGTTAGGTATGTGTATATGTTTATATATTTCTATGCATAAGACCCACTCTTAAACTAATTAACCGATTATTATGAATTTAGATTATAGGGCGGTGTATACCAAATTATATTTCTTTTTCTTTTCTTTTTAATTTATTATAATTTATTATTAACTGTAGAGAGGCAAGTAAATAGAAACTTCTACAATGATTTTGAATAGATCTCTATTTATATAAAGTTAGGTATGTGTATATGTTTATATATTTTTATGTATAGGATTCACTCCTAAACTAATTAAACAATCATTATGAATTTTGGAACACAGCTTCTAGGGGTGGATAATGTAGGCTATATTTTGTTTAATTTCGTTTCATGCAAACGGAGCAAAGATGGAGTGGAAGCCCTTCATGAAAATTCAGAGAACTTTCGATTTATATAAAATGTTCCGAAAAGGTCATATACATCAACCAATAAATGTTACCTAAATCTCTGTTTCATTGCAGTATTTTAAATGGATTTTAGGATTCATAATATGTGCACAACCTCCCATTTTAAAATTCAAATATTTCAGATTTGCATTAATTTGATCTATAGTCATTAGACACCAATTAAGCAAGATTCACAAAATTTCAATTCTTTCTTAAGATCTTCTTCAACTTAAGCCATGAATTATAAACATTTTCTAAAATCGAAATTATGGATTTTAATCGAAATCATGGATTTTAATCAAAATTGAAATAACGATTCTAGACATCTTGTTTAGTGAAATTATATATTTATTTTGATCTTCGTAAGAGGACATAAAAGTGGTGCAAAACTGTTCTGTTCGGGGAATTTATTTAACTTGTTCTGGAACAGGTATCCATCTTGTTACATATATTTAAGAGAATAATGAATTAATTTGGAGAGATTTTGTGTTTATTACATACAGCACTCGATCTTCTCAAATGGTCACCCATCTAAGTAGTGGCCAGTCTCAACACCGCTTAATTCCGGTAATCCACCGACAACCGGTGCGTCGACGTGATTATATTTATCAGTTTGCAACAGTCAGCAGGATTTCTTTGACGACATAATGTTCGTTCTCTCTCTTTTTCTTTTTCTTTCATTCGGAAGAATATGTCACAACTAAATATCTTACACGTCCATTTTGTACGCACTTGAAAGAATGTT
>OY744540.1:2365069-2367569 GCA_963556195.1 Sepiola atlantica | reverse complement strand
TGATGATGACGATGACGATGACGACGATGATGATGATGATGATGATGATGATGATGATGATGATGATGATGATGATGATGATGATGATGATGATGATGATGATGATGATGATGTTTCATATGTAAAAAAAGGACTGATTGTCTTTCAGTTGTTACTAAAATGAAGACAGCAACAGATTCCTATTTAAAATACACGAGCATGTACGGCTCCCCCTCCTCCTCCTCCTCTCCCTGTCCACAAACATACACACACACACACATACACTCGCACACACACTAATTCGGCAAAAATTGACCCCATGACAAGAACGAAATATCGTGACAGATAAAATCATAGACGAACTCCGTCCGGTAAAATATGTAGCAATGTGTGTATGTATGTATGTGTGTGCGCGTGGGTGTGTGTGTTGTGCGCACGCGCGCGTGTGTGTGTACGCGATCATGTGTCTGTGCGATGGCGGTGGAGGTTGGGGTTGGGTTAGGGTTGATCGACACTATTCTTGTGACAAGTTGCGTCAAATCTCAGTCTCATGATCTGCTGACATTCCGGAAGAAACGTGAGCTCAAATCCCATTGGTCGAGCGGTCGTATCGGTTGTCCAATTGAAATGTAGAATGAAAGGGGCTTCTTTTTTTTTTCGGGATAAAATACTTTTCGAAGAGTCAAGATGAGGGCGCAGAAATAAAAAGGTTGAAACGTAACTCGATCTCCAAGCTTAACATAATCGCTGAATGTTGGTGTAGATAGCCGCGGTCATTATATTTATACTGCCTCTGGGGTCAAAGTGTAGTATATGTTTCGGATGGATACTATACCCTATAGACCGGTATTGTCTTGGCCTTCGGGTCTTGATTTCCGCCGGTCTGTCGGTTTGTCCTGTGCACTTCTAGGAGGTCTGGGTAGAAACCGGCTTATAGTGTCAGAACGAATCTTCAAGACCATTCGGAGGACGAAGACGTCAAGGAAAAAGCTTTTTTTCTTCTTCTCAGTCTTCTTACTAAGGAGTCTCCATTTATAAATCGCCTAGCAATACCCCCTCGATAAGTGCATCTCATAGGACTGAGACGGACCATATTTCAGTTCGATTAAAAAAAGTGTCTGGTGGTCCAGCACGGCCCTTAGATTACTAGAATGATGCAAAGATAGACTCGACTGGTAAGACACTTGGCCGAAATCGATTTTAAATAGACCCACCTTATCCAATGTAATATGCTTTTTGGCCAAGATCAAAGTGTAGTATCTGTTCCGATGGATACTGCACCCTATAGTCCGGTATTGTCTTGGCCTTCGGGGCTTGATTCCGCCGGTCTATGGGTCTGTCCTGTGCAGTTCTAGGAGGTCCACCCTCCCAGGCTTCGCCTCCCCTCTTTGGGGAGGAGTAAGTTTTACTGCCTGATGCGCTTTTACCGGGGAATGCTGACGGGGCTGCCCAGGCATATTTTTGTAGGCCAGAGTGCTCACCTTCTCGGGTGCTGGCTTTTCAAATCCCACTTTCCCGACCTTGTGTCACATCTTACCTTGTGGGAGGTAGATAAATAAAAACTTATACTGCCGTGTCTTTTAATTGCTATTCCCAGTTTTTCTTACAAACATACAAGCACGGTATTTAGCCTGACGATTCCCTGCAGAAATGAAATGCGGACGCTTCTGTGTAGCTTAATTGCTCTAAATATATTTTAATACCTTATTACTAAGCTCTACTCATGTGTTGAGCACTGTTGAGGTAAATCCGCTCATGCATGGAGTATTGTTGTCACATCTGGGCTGATGCACCATCCACCAGTCTCTTCCTCTTAGACAAGGTCTAAAAAGAGTCGCTAATCGAATAGGTCCCTCACTTTCAACCAAGCTCCATTCCTTTCCTATCGGAACAATGTCGCATCCTTGTGCCTGTTTTACAAGTACTTTAATGGAATGTCCTCCGATGAACTTGCTTCTCTGGTGGCCCCTCGACGTAAATACACTCTACCAACCCGACAAGTAGCTAAATCCCATCCATTCACTGTGGAGGTACCCAGATGCCGGAGAGCCTTTTGCTCCAATAGCTTCTTTCCTTGTGATGCCGGCCATTGGAGCTCTCACACTGCTCCCTGTTTCCCTGACCGTACTGACATGCAGAAATTTAAAACAAATGTGAATCGCATCTCACTGCAAAGCTCCCAATTTAGGATGATCCCCCCCCCCCCAAAAAAAACTTTTACCCTAATTCTCAGTAGCCCCTTATGTCTACGGTTGCAACTTGCCTTGTTTGGGGTGGACTATGTTAAATATATATATATATATATATATATATATAGAGAGAGAGAGAGAGAGAGATTGCCTCCACGGCCGTTGTCAACAACTCAGTAAATCAGCGAGAGATTAATACTATTTAAAGGCAGCCGTCAAGTCAGAGATCGGTTCGAGGAGATCACAGAGGGAGTCCGAGAGGCATCGACTCGGCGTTGGACAAAGAAGATTGACACGACCGGACAACGATCAACAGACAAGGTTTTTTAGCC
>OY744540.1:2347569-2360069 GCA_963556195.1 Sepiola atlantica | reverse complement strand
TTTCACCCATTACGTCCCACCCATAATTATAAATTTTCACCCATTACGTCCCACCCCTAATTATAAATTTTTACCCATTTCGTCCCACCCCTAATTATAAATTTTCACCCATTACGTCCCACCCCTAATAATAAATAAATTTCCACCCATTACGTCCCACCCCTAATTATATATTTCCACCCATTACGTCCCACCCCTAATTATAAATTTTCACTCATTACGTCCCACCCCTAATTATAAATTTTAACCCATTACGTCCCACCCCTAATTATAAATTTTCACCCATTACGTCCCACCCCTAATAATTAATAAATTTCCACCCATTACGTCCCACCCCTAATTATAAATTTTCACCCATTACGTCCCACCCCTAATTATAAATTTTCACCCATTACGTCCCACCCCTAATTATAAATTTTCACCCATTACGTCCCACCCCTAATAATAAATTTTCACCCATTACGTCCCACCCCTAATTATAAATTTTCACCCATTACGTCCCACCCCTAATTATAAATTTTCACCCACTACGTCCCACCCCTAATTATAAATTTTCACCTATTACGTCCCACCTCTAATTATAAATTTTCACCAATTACGTCCCACCCCTAATTATAAATTTTCACCAATTACGTCCCACCCCTAATTATAAATTTTCACCTATTACGTCCCACCTCTAATTATAAATTTTCACCAATTACGTCCCACCCCTAATTATAAATTTTCACCCATTACGTCCCACCCCTAATTATAAATTTTCACCCACTACGTCCCACCCCTAATTATAAATTTTCACCCACTACGTCCCACCCCTAATTATAAATTTTCACCTATTACGTCCCACCCCTAATTATACATTTTCACACATTACGTCCCACCCCTACTATGAGGTTATAATTAACTATCGTACTGAGCCCAACTGACCACTCCTCAATTGTGTCACAACGCTTTAATTACATAGTGCATTGTCGTAGCTCAAAGATTTCGTAATTGTCAAATTGTATACGTGGGATGTGTTAGTAAGTGGAAATGTTCGAAATCTGAATGGTTCCAGTTCTGAGACGTTCATGAATCGAGGTTTTACTCTACCTGACACCTGATCCAATCTTCTACATGTATAAGAGTCAGATACGTCCTAATATGGGGAGGTACTGTTGGCACATCTGGGAGGTGCCGCTCAGAGCACTATTTGTTGAGTACAACGTCGACTTCACACTCTAGTGAGAGATGATCTTTTCTCTTTTCTACTCTCCCCCCTTTCTCACAGAACAGACATTGCTTGTCGGTTTCAACTCTAACGTTATTTCCTTGAAAAATGCTCGACTGAGCTCTAATCACCGGTTCCTCCCTGTAAAACACTCACAGCGATAACTCGTCTCATTACCAAACAGAATTTCCATGAACAGTTTTTCTTTCCAAGAACCTCCCATATTTGGAACACATTGCCACGTGACTACTTCACTGCAGACTACAATATGGGTGTCTTAAAATCCAATGTCAACGAATACTTGTCGATCCGTTCTCTTACGTAATCAAATTTGATTAATTTCCATTCATCGTTTTCCAGCCTCCCATAATGTTGTTCATCATTAACCATTCTCCTCGAGTGGCTTTTGGCCTTGGCAAGTGGTGACTCATTGGTATAAAAAAGAGGATGTTAATGTGACCTTACAATACAACATATTTGAATCGTTAAAGTGTAACGGTTAAGGACATAAAGTGACCCAGCGACTGTTGACATGCCGTCGAACCCACCAACCAAAGATACAAATTGTTTGTTCATCAAATGACCTACATTACTCTATCGCTTTTTTTTCTGATTTGCAGTTGAGAGATCGTTTCGATTGTGCGAAACAGCCGACACATTTATAAAAATGGCGAGATTACTTTAAAGTTTACGACGTATGCATGCGCCACAAAAAAAGGCGGGAATGAAAAGAATGATGGCAGCCATCTTGACATTTGTTTCGTTCAATCAAAAAAGGGAAATCATATCTACAGATCTCACCGATTTCCCGCCATTTATTTCTAATCTGTTTAGCATAAGATTTCACCGGGACGCTGACATTGTTCATATTGTTTTTGCATCTGGGAGTAGGTCGTCTTCATTTGGCTTATTTTTCTTCGCCGTCTTCTTCTTCATCTTCTTCTTCTTTATCTTTTTTCTTCTTCATTTGCTTCTTCTTTTTCTTCTTCTTCTTCTTCTTCTTCTTCTTCTTTTTCTTCTTCTTCTTTTTCTTCTTCTTCTTCTTTATCTTTTTTCTTCTTAGTTTTCTTCTTTTTCTTTTTCTTCTTTTTCTTCTTTTTCTTCTTTTTCTTTTTCTTCTTTTTCTTCTTTTTCTTTTTTCTTTTTCTTCTTCTCTTTCTTCTTCTTCCTTTTCTTTTTCTTCTTCTTTCTTTTTCTTCTCCTTCTTCTTTTTCTTTTTCTTCTTCTTTCTTTTTCTTCTCCTTCTTCTTTTTCTTTTTCTTCTTCTTACTCGCTTGGAGTTTTCACACAAGTCATCATCAGTGATTGGTCACTGCCAATAACACGTGATATTCATTTGAAGTCTGAGTGACAATAAGTCTCTTCACCTTTTTTCGATAAATGTTGCAAATTATTTTGCGCTATCGCAACAGCCATCCACCATTAATTTCTCGCCAATAACGACCGTTGGTCTTCCCTATAATTTGAGTTACAATAAGCCTCCCTAAGATTCCAATACTTTCACACCCTTCCAATGGATGTCTGGGTGGTGCTCTCCTTCCTCGGTCTTTTCCTCCTTGACCCTCACAATCATTTTGTGTGGTATCAGGCGAGGCTGATACCACTTTTTTTTTGGGGGGGGGGCGTCATGTTATAGGGTTTCTGGTGTTTGTAGTTCCTTTTGGCTCGTGTGTTCTTTCTATGACTCTGCCTTATTTCAATTTCAACTGTGTGTGGTTTGTTCGTAATTTATGTAGGTTGGTTTCCGCATTCGAGGGTTTTCCTTCAGATTTCGGCTGTTCTTATAATTGCTGTCCGTTGTATGGTATCAATCTATCCTTTGATTCTAATTTCTCTTAGTCCATTTCTGAGTTTGGGGAGGAAGTTGTTCTTAGTCCACCTACAATTATTGGTATTATACTTAATTTTAATTGGTATTATATATTTAATTTTAATTATTGGTATTATATATTTAATTTTAATTGGTATTATTACTTAATTTTAATTATTGGTATTATATATTTAATTTTAATTATTGGTATTATATACTTAATTTTAATTATTTGTATTATACTTAATTTTAATGTGTATTATATATTTAATTTTAATTGGTATTATATACTTACCTGTAATTGGTATTATATACTTAACTGTAATTGGTATTATATACTTACCTGTAATTGGTATTATATACTTAATTTTAATTATTGGTATTATACTTCTTCATATTTCTTTCAATTCTCTGGCAAGTTCTATGCATTTGCTTCGTTTTTCTGTCTCCTTGATCTTCACCCTGTGAACTGCTGGGACGGTGAAATCTACGATTTGGCAATTTTTATTTTCCTTTTTGTTGACTATTATAATATCCGGTTTCCTTGTTTGGGTGGATTTCTCCGTTTGTATCTACATGTTCCAGAGAAGTTTATGTCTTTCGTTTTCTAGTACTGTCTCTGATTTGGGCTTGCGCCATCTGTCTATATGTTCAAATTTCAACCGCTTGCACAGTTCCCAATGTACTGCCTTTCCCACGCAGTCGTCTCAGTTTTTGTATTCTTCTGGTGCTACTTTGCTGCATTCACTTATTATGTGATTTTCCGTTTCGGTCTGTTGTCGACCGAATCTACTTTTACCGTTTTCTTAGATTTTTCCTTTTTTGCTTTGATATGGTTTGTTTTGATTCCGTTGTTTTGTGCGGCTGTCAGTATCGATTTCGTTTCTCTGTTCAGGAAACTTTTTCGTAGCCATGTCCATGCTTTTCTTTTTTCGTGTGTCTCTTCAATGGTTAATCTTATGAATCATGCATGTAGCTGTTCTTCTTCCCATTTTACCTTTTTTGCTTTGATATAGTTTGTTCTGATTCCGTTGTTTTGTGCGGCTGTCAGTAGCGATTCCGTTTCTCTGTTCAGCCATGTCCATGCTTTTCTTTTTTCATGTGTCTCTTCAATAGTTAATCTTATGAATCATCCATGTAGCTGTTCTTCTTCCCATTTTACTTTTTTTGCTTTGATATAGTTTGTTCTGATCCCGTTGTTTTGTGCGGCTGTCAGTAGCGATTCCGTTTCTCTGTTCAGCCATGTCCATGCTTTTCTTTTTTCATGTGTCTCTTCAATGGTTAATCTTATGAATCATCCATGTAGCTGTTCTTCGTCCCATTTTCTTGTCTCTTTGTTTTCAGTTTTGATGCTCCATGTATTATTTATTTTTCGGCGTATCTAACTACAATGATCAGCCTTTCTGTGTTCTGGCTTATATATTTTTCAGTTCTTTTTTGTGGCACGCACACAGTCTCTATACTTACCAGTCCTTTTCCCCCTTCTCCCTTTTTTACGTAAAGTCGATTAATATCATCTTTTGGGTGTAGTGCAATGTGCATGGTCATTAGTTGCCTAGTTTTCTGGTCTACGTGGCCGAGTTCTTCTTTTGTTCAGCTTATGGATGGTCCAGAATATCTTACTAGAGACACTGCCTAGGTGTTGATTCCTTTGATCAGTTTTCTAATAAATAACTTGGTTTCTTTTTCTGGCGTTCGAAAGTCTTCGGAATTCTCCTTTTTCCTGAAAACCTTATTAAAACGCTTTTTGTATCTTTATTCTTACATCGGAAGTAATTTTACAATTTTGTTCTTTTCAACCTCCACCACTCTTTCTCTCTTTCTCTCTTTCTTTCTATCTCTCTCTCTCTTTCTTTCTCTCTCTCTCTTTCTTTCTCTTTCTTTCTTTCTCTCTCTTTCTCTCTCTCTCTTACAATTACAGGACGCAGCACCGTATCAACATTGTCGTCTGGTACCATTCGGCTCGTCAACACTCGGGCGTTTGCGTAGGACAGCCGAACGCTTCCGAGTCGAACCTCACGAAAACTGGGTCAGGATCGATATCAGTACCCATTATGGAAATAGATTAAATGATTTATTTCTCTCTATTTTTGTTTATTTGTGTTTTAATTTTTTTTTATCCTTCTTTCTTTTCTTCTCTTTTTTTTCTTTCTTTTTCTCCAAATGTATTACATTGTCATGTTATTTGGCCATCCCCTCTTTTTTATTTTTTTGAATTTTAAATTTCCTTCTTTCTTTCTTTCTTTCCTTCCTTCTTTCTTTCTTTCCTTCTTTCTTTCTTTCCTTCTCCGTTTCTGTCTTTTCTGTCCCCCTTTCTTTCTTTCCAGATGTATTCTATTGTCTCAGGTAAAAAAAAAAATAATAATATTAGGATATCGGTTCAAATATTTGAAAAACATCCGTTTTCGCTGAAAGAAACTTTGTTTCCATTTTTTTCTCTCTCTTTTCACACAATCGTCCATTTAAAATGAATCGAAAAACAAAAGACAAAATGTCTGCCTAGTTTTACCAAGCTCTCCGCTCGAGATCGAACGCCCATGTACTACCAAACCCGCTCAGCAAACCCGTCAACAAAGACATGGCCTCCAAACGCACCGGCCTCCGTGAATGAAACAATGGCGGCTCCCACTGCAGACGGCGCTTAAGAAAACGAAGAAAAAGAAGAAGAAGAAGAAGAAGAAGAAGAAGAAGAAAAAAGAAGAAAAAAAGAAGAAAAAAAGAAGAAAAATAAAACACTAGAAGAATGAATAAAACGCTGCGTCTGAAAGGAGAGTTTAAGAACTTAGTTTCTCTGTTAACAACACGCGCCGGATGGGAGAGACTCTCTTTTTTTTTATATTAAGTTACTGCAATCTCGAACAAAGCCACGGCGAACGAGACTTCATCAATTCTCGTTTTGTTCTCGTTGACGAGAATAATAGTAACATGAAAACTAAAACAAACAAACAAACAAAAAACTTACGCACTCAAACAAAATAAAAGAAACGATTTCAATGATAATAAAAAAGAATATCGAATAATCGTAAATTTCTATGAAAATATTTTTCATTGAATAAAAACAAGTTGATTAGGTATTTATTAGTAGCATTGGTCAAATAAACACGATAGACAATCGTCTGAATTACTTATATATATATATATATATATATATATATATATATATATATATATATATATATATATATATATATATATATATATATATATATGGGAAAATGAAAAAGGAAAACCAAAAAATGGATGTTTTTTATGTGTACATCAACGTTTCGTCTTTATTTATAAGATTTCATCAGGATGATAAAATAGAGAAAAAATGTCATGCAAGTACAGATACATGTAGGGTAGACATATTGGGAGGAAAAATAAAATGAAAATGGCCCCTACTATTTCTCCAACAAGTACGGACGTCCACCCAGTAGGGGCCATTATTTTCATTTTATTTTTCCTCCCAATATGTCTACCCTACATGTATCTGTACTTGCATGACATTTTTTCTCTATTTCATCATCCTGATGAAGTCTTATAAATAAAGACGAAACGTTGATGTACACATAAAAAAACATCCATTTTTTTGTTTTCCTTTTTCATTTTCCTATCACGTCGGATTACCTTCATCCTTCTCTTCTCATATATATATATATATATATATATATATATATATATATATATATATATGTGTGTGTGTGTGGTGTGTGAAAAATATCTGTCTATTCTTAAGTGCTCGTAATTTATTATTGAAATCTAATTCTTACAATAAATGTATATGATAAGAAAGTGTATTGAAGAGTTTGAATGCAAAACGCGATAAACGCCATTTAAAAAATGACAAAGCTAACACTATAAAAAGTGTCACATTTCAACACTCGACCACACACTCAATATATGTTTTACATAATATGATACCGGAATAATTAATGTTTGCTTCTAATTAAAATAAACTTTTATTCGAAGTCTATATTTATTATGTTCGTTCTTTTATTGATTAAGGTCCTAATTTAAACAAATTGGATTTATCGCGTTTTGCATTCGAACTATTTAATGGCGGTTGCTTTAGAATCCCAATATGGGCGCCATGGAAATGACGCTACTAATAATTGAGATCTCCAGGAAGGGAAATAAATAATGTTCTATTACTCGTTGTATAGCCTGACAGGGATCGTGGGAATAAACCCAAATCACCTTTATGCGCATGAAGTATTGGAAAGGTGTCTACGTCTGGTAAAGTGGTAGTCCTGACCTGGCTTTACAGTTCTGTTCTGATTGACGAGAATAACATAGTAAAATCAAAACACACACACACAAGAAAATGGTTTCAATGCTAATAAAAACCGCAAATTTAGTTCTAAGTGATAGTCATCTGAAGGTTGAAGGTTCAATCCTCAGTGCGGGCGATACGAAGAATGGCGAATTACTGAAGACTTTTCCCAGTCATGGCTGATGGAACAAGAGCATGCTACTCTCGTGGATCAAATAAAGGGCTCCGTTCGAAATTTTGTCCAGATTCCCGAGTTTGACAGAAATATTCCCGAGTTCGACGAGATACACCTGAAGAAGGCCGGAGGCTACAGCGGCCGAAACGTTGTGATTATAACACTCAAGATGAGAAATGTAGTCCGAATAACGCAAAATTATACTAATTAAAAAAAAGTTGATTATATATTTATCATTGGTCAAATAAATACTATAGAAAAGTAATCACCTAAATTACTTATATGTAAGGCGTGGAAAGTATTTCTCTTTTCTTAGATGCTCCTAATTTACTACTGAAATATAATTATTACAATAAATGAATATGATAAATAAAAAAAAAGTCTATAAGATTAGGTTTTATTTAGAATCCAACATGGACGCCATGGAAATTACCCTAGGAATTATTAGGGAAGGAAAATGAATATTTTTTTACGTCTCGTAGCCTGACAGCGATCGAGAGAGTAAACCCAAATCACCCTTATGTGCATGAACTATTGGGAAGGTTTCTCTGTCTGATTGGGGCTGGCAGAGTGGCAGTCCGGGCCTGGCTTCACAGTTTTGTTCCAATTAACGAGAATAAAACAGTAAAAATGCAAACGAATTCAATGATAATAAATTACATCGAATAATTGCAAATTTCTAGTCAATTATTTTCCAAACAAATTGATTATGTATGTATTGACGTCATTGGTCAAGTAAACACGATAAACAATTAGTCGCCTGAATGACTTATATAGACGGCGTATGGAAAGTGTGTCCCTATTATTGAGTTCTCATGATATACACGCAACTAAAAATAGATTCGATGATAATAAAATACCGAATAATCACATTATAAATTTATATGAGAAGTTTATTACGTATTTATTAGTAACATTGGTCAAATAAACACGACAAATAATCAATCCACTGAATTGTTTATATACAGTATAATTTGAAAGTAACCCTTAATTTCTTATAATAAATAACGTGGGATTTCATTTAGAATATGGGCGCCAGCATTCGCCACCAGCTTCCAAAATCGCCCGGGAACCGCATCTATTGGTTTCCTAGGGAAATGATTGCACAAGAATTGTGAATGGAATGAATAAAATTTGATGACTTATGGGAACGGTTTATGACAGCTGTGTATTGGCATTAGATTTAATGATGACCATGTTGTAGGCCGTCAGGAAAGCAGTCACGTGGCAATGTGTTTCACGGATGGGAAGTTCTTGGAAAGAAACTCTGTTCATGGAAATTCAGTTTGATGTTTAGGCACACAAAGGAAGAAAGAAAAGTTTCATGCAGTGGTGGTTGTAAGACGAGTTCTTGCTGTGAATGTTTTTCAGGGAGGAACCAGAGTTTGGTGCTCAGTCGGGCACTTTCCGTAAAAAAACGAAAGGGTGGAGAAAGACTATCAACATTTCTTCTGTGGGAAAAGATTCTGTAGAGAACAGAAAAGATAATCCCCAACTCGATAATGAAGTCATTTTGAACTCTCATGGCGTAATAAGAAAGAGTTCTTTGAACAGTTCCTGATGACGTAATAAGAAATGGTTCTCTGAACAGTTCCTGATGACGTAATAAGAAATGGTTCTCTGAACAAGTCCTGATGACGTAATAATAAATGGTTCTCTGAACAATTCCTGATGACGTAATAATAAATGGTTCTCTGAACAATTCCTGATGACGTAATAAGAAATGGTTCTCGGAACAGTTCCTGATGATGTAATAAGAAATGGTTCTCTGAACAATTCCTGATAATGTAATAAGAAATGGTTCTCTGAACAATTCCTGATGATGTAATAATAAATGGTTCTCTGAACAATTCCTGATGACGTAATAAGAAATGGTTCTCTGAACAGTTCCTGATGACGTAATAAGAAATGGTTCTCTGAACAATTCCTGATGATGTAATAAGAAATGGTTCTCTGAACAATTCCTGATGACGTAATAAGAAATGGTTCTCTGAACAGTTCCTGATGACGTAATAAGAAATGGTTCTCTGAACAATTCCTGATGATGTAATAATAAATGGTTCTCTGAACAATTCCTGATGACGTAATAAGAAATGGTTCTCTGAACAATTCCTGATGATGTAATAAGAAATGGTTCTCTGAACAATTCCTGATGATGTAATAAGAAATGGTTCTCTGAACAATTCCTGATGACGTAATAAGAAATGGTTCTCTGAACAGTTCCTGATGACGTAATAAGAAATGGTTCTCTGAACAATTCCTGATGATGTAATAATAAATGGTTCTCTGAACAATTCCTGATGACGTAATAAGAAATGGTTCTCTGAACAGTTCCTGATGACGTAATAAGAAATGGTTCTCTGAACAATTCCTGATGATGTAATAAGAAATGGTTCTCGGAACAGTTCCTGATGACGTAATAAGAAATGGTTCTCTGAACAATTCCTGATGATGTAATAAGAAATGGTTCTCGGAACAGTTCCTGATGACGTAATAAGAAATGATTCTCTGAACAGTTCCTTCCCGAAATCCATGCTGCACGATAGTTTTACCTTTCTATTTATTTCAAAATTGTTTGTACCCTACTTCCCAACCCTATCAAATACTCAAAATCTGCATACCTTAAACCCTGTCCGGAATATAACATTTAGACTAAATCCAGTGGTGAGGCCTAAATTTGAAAGCTATGAGGACTGTTGAGTAAACTCTCAGTTGCCAGTACTTCCAAGGTCAACTCTGCCGGAAGTGGTAGAATTGTAGCTTATTTATTTATTTATTACTGATTGATCACCACTTGTGAAGGCCAAAAAGCACTCGAGGATAAGGGTTAATATGAGATGAATAGATTGACAGTTGAATGATGATGAGAGTGAATCTTCACATACCAACCATTCAAAACAACGGCTGACTACCCTAAAACAGCAATTGTTTCCCCATTATCAGAAACATCGTTCATCATAAATAAGAAAAAAGGGTATTATTAGATTAAAAATTGATACATGTATGCACAAGTAAATAGGAACTCGTGTTATCATTACTAACAAAGACTGCTGTCAGAGGGTCCTGATCGACCTAGGCGATATGATTATGATTATTTTCTATTTCTAATGGATCAGAAAATCACTAGGTTAAAAGTGGAATCCTAAGGTTTATGTTTTTTTTTATATTTGAAATCATCATTTCTTATCATGCCAATACTGGATTCATCGTTAAGCGTCAAGGCTACAGTCCATCAAATCTTGGTCAGTACAAGTTGATCCATCACTGCAGTTACCGAGGGTGTGTTCCATTGGTTGTCTGGAATTTTCCACAAGGACATGGGCTTGTTGTTAATGGTTCCCACCTACTGAGGTTTCTGGCTGTCCTTGCAACTTTCGCGTTTGCTCAACTGAAATCAATAAGCAGTTCCGTGTTCAACATGAACATGGAGCATTCACGGTCACAGAACTACCGCATGGAATGATTCGAATGACTACTTGACCGAAGCTATCCAAGAACCCAGAGAACATCTCCCACATGGAACGGATCTCCTAAATAAATCCACCTGCATTGTTTATCGACGCCATCTTTTTTTTTTCGTTCTAACTAGAATGTTTGTTTTAACCCCAAAACAACGCTTTGAAATAAGTTGAAACAAAAATAAACTTATCCATGTAGGTAAAAGATTAACTTATCTTGCCTTTGGTAACATTTATTTGTTGCACATTTGTTTTGTTTTTTGTTTTTTCAACCCTATTTTGTTCTGTTTACTATACTTGAAAATGTCCGACTATTACATCAAGACTCGGGTACTTTTCGGAGCGGTAAAATGATCAGGCCATTTTTCTAGCAATGTAATAACAGATTGAACATGTCTTCCATTCAAGATCTGGTATGAAAACGATCCCTTTGAGCTTATCAAAGCAAAGACCTACCTGAAGAAGAGAGCCGTTTATTTATAACTGAAGCAAAAAAAGGACCTGATCGTTGGTGGTGATCTGGAAACGTGAAAAAAGAGGCTCTAAAATATGATTGGTTGACTAGTTTGGGGTTCTTGGTTCTTGCGTTTTACAGCATATCAACCCGTGTTAGGTCATTTCTATCTACATATGTTTGGTATACGTATCGCTTGTAAATTAATTTGTTCAGGTTATATTTGATAATTGAATAGTGTGTAAACGGCCCATTTTTGTACTGCTCCTAGACTAAGGTGAAAGTACAGAATAGTTAACAAATCCCCCTTCCCCATGTTTAGAATGTCTTTCTAAATAATCTTCTGCAGTTTACGGACCGTGCTGAAATCATAACGTTATTATTTAGAAAGTCATTCTAAACATGGGGAGAGGGGGATTTGTTAACTATTCTGTACTTTCAACTAACAGTTTAACAAATAAATTAAGGGAAACTGAAACTCTCGCCGGAAGTTATATTACGGGTGAAGTTTAATATCAGGAACTAAATCTGACCGAACACCGTTTGCTGCTGACTTTGAGTCTGGTACTCTTCTGGTTTGCACTAAAATGATACCAGTGCCAATAGTCAAGGTACAAATCTTGAAATTGTATACGTTGTTTTTGTCGGGTTGTTTTACGGCATGTCAACCATCGGTGGATCATTTTAGGCCGAAACGTGTACAATTGATTTGTAGATTCATGTTTTACTTTGGATTTTTTAGATGAGGGTTGATAATTTGTAGAATTTGGTATATTCGGGTCCTAGAACGGTGAAGAGTAAGACGACTCAAAGAATCAGCACATATGTTAGGCGACAATGACTTACTAATCAGACCTAGTATAGAATTCAATACAATATGGGAATCTATAATTATAAATAATAGATAAGTAGTGATCTATAGTGATAAGTAGTTAGATCAAAAACAAGAATAGGTTTAAGGCTCCCAAAATTCATACTAGAACTGTCTGCAAGGACTCGTGGCTCAGTGGATATAGTACTAAGTAAAATTCAGTGACAGTCATTTGAAGGTTCAATCCTCAGTGCGGGCGATACGAAGAATTGCGAATGAAGACTTCTTCCCAGTCATGGCAGATGGAACGCGAGCATGCTACCCCCGTGG
>OY744540.1:2302569-2340069 GCA_963556195.1 Sepiola atlantica | reverse complement strand
GACAAGTGCTATAACCACTCGTCCACAGGCCCTCCTAGGACTATCTAGGACTAATACCTCAGACCGACAGATAAAAGGCTACCGAAACGTCCAGTTCCTGTCGGACTGGGGTGGATCTAACACTGAGAAGCAGGTGCTTCGAGTATTTATGGTGAGTGGGAGAGTTCAGGTAGTCCGTATAGGTAAGGTACCATAGCACCTTGTGTTCTAACTTGCCGTGAAAAATGCTGCTTGAAGTGACTAAGCGTGACGGGAGGGAAGTACGCACACTGATATATATATATATATATATATATATATATATATATATATATATATATATATATATATATATATATATATATATATATATATATATATATATATATATATCAAGCCCTCCGTTCAGTCTAGAGAGACTATGGATACCCCTATAAGGGGCTGGCTGCGCGTGTAATTATGAAGCAAGGGTTGCGCAATCCCTAACAACACCTCTCCTGAGTCGGCACTGCTTGATTCCAATGGCAAGCAGTTCAAGACGACTGGAAACAGTTCCGAGATAAACAGAGAGCACATACAGCACCTGGCAGTCCCAAATGGTCACCCATTTAATACAGGCTCGACGTCGCTTAACTTCGGTGATCTAACGGGAACCGGTGTGTCAACGTGATTGTACCGTATATATACGGTACATATATATATATATATATATATATATATATATATATATATATATATATATATATATATATATATATACGGTACATATATATATATATATATATATATATATATATATACGGGGTGATTCATAAGTAACTTAGCTATTTAAAATGATTACCATATGAAGCACAAACATACTATGAACTTTTGATAATTGTTATCTTACTCTCTAATTACTGCTATTTGTTATTTTAAATTTGTTCGTTTATATATTTGTTTCTATATATATTTATTTTTATTTATTTAAATTCGTGTAAATCATCATATGTGTTTTTTTTTCAGGCAGTATGTCATTTACAATTGAAGAGCGAATTTTTATTGTTATTCATATGGCCAAATTTGATGAATCTCCCACACTTGTTGAAAGGCAATGACGACCTCAAATCAAAAATCACTGCCGAGTTTGTTAAAATTAATCAATCCAATATGCTACAAAGAGTCGTAAATTCCTTGCAAAAAAGAATGGAGCTATGCATGCAGAACGAAGGTGGACATTTTGAAAATTTGCTGTAATTTTTAACTCCCATAAATGAATTTGTTGAATAAACTTTCTGTTTTGTATTACCGTATTTTTTAACTTTAGAATTTCAGAAATAAATAGCTAAGTGACTTATGAATCACCCTGTATATATATATATATACTTATAATAGTGTGTATATATATATATATATATATATATATATATATATATATATATATATATATATAAACAGAACTACCGAGAGATACCAAATAAGTCCAGATTTCTGGTCTTTTTTATTTAACACAACCAGGGAGATCCGACGTCGCTCGGGATTGAATGCGGATCACTACTATGGACTTGATCACTATTTTTATAACGTCATATTACTTTTACATAACATCATATTACATTTGTTTTTACTGCCATCTCCTTCCCGTTTCGCACCCTAATAATAAAATAATAAGCTGAAATGTTGGAAAACTCTCTGAATAATGTACACTATCCACATGGTTGAAATTTCATTAAAATCGGATATACATATTTGAAGTTTTAAATGGGTTCTGTCTCCATTTGTCACTTAGAAGTGGGGGCACGTAGATATTCGGCATATAGAGGGTAACGTAGAGATTCGGGACCACTTCCATTGTCTTCCCCTGAGAATTTCATATATATTATATAAATTTCATACAAAATAGAATATATTTGAAGTTTTAAAAAAAGCTTCGGCCCCCATAGCTCGGTTAGTAGGTTAGAAGAACACTTATAGATTCGGGACAACATCCATTGTCATCCTCAGAAAATGTTCTACATATGATTTAAATTTCATAAAAATAAGATATATTTGAAATTTTCACGTGGTTATGCCTTCATACCCCCCCCCTCTCCCTTAGAGGTGCCCTTAGAGATTCGGCAACCCTTCCATTATAATCGAATACACTTTTAGATTTTATGTAGATTCTTCACGTAGTCCCTCCTGTAAGCACCCGATTTCTTTTCTAGAAAGAGTTCTAATTAGAAAGACGACGAGAAAAGCAATGCCAATAATGGAATCATCTGTCTCATAAGATATGACTGAATGACCTTGTGAAGGTGTGACACTTCGGGACGCATGGACGATCATTCACACTATAGAGGCTAACTACAAGACTGTAGATGCACAAAAGTGCTTTGAGACGCATCCCATAGTGCCGCGTGGGGACGCCACGGAGGGCCAACTCGGAAACGTACTACTCATTTGCATGAATCTCCTTAACAACCACAATCCTGAGTTGAAAATTGCTTGGGCTTAGGGAATGTACGAGAAATGGATATGACGTCACATGGCTCAAAGAGAGAAGGTGATAGAAAAGGAAGTGTGTTTTGAAGCACACAAGATTCAGATGCGTAAATTACATGGGCTGAAAAGATATAACTAATTAGTGATTTGGATCTCTTTTTTATTCTCCCTCCTTAGTAAGTGAATTGGAATGAAGATGGATTTTTATCGATGCTAGACTCCTCTAGAGCCGCCATGTTCTATCTTAACAGGGTTACCTCGTGAAGGGTGTGACTCTTCACTACGCACGGGCGATCATTCGCTATAGAATGGCTAACTACAGATTGAAACGAATCACATAGTGTTGGGTGTATAGAGACCAGTCGAGGACGCCACGAAATGCCATCCACTCATAATATAACGAAGAGGTTCTCTGTCTATCGGCGAAGATTTTTGTAAACGTAATTATTATTTAATCGATTTCAAAGTCAGAAACATAACAAATACATTAGGGCACATATTAACGACTAAATAAACAATAAATAATTTCGACGCCGAGGCTGTGATTCGAACTCGCAACCTTAACGTCATATGGTAATTAGGACGAATTTGTCTGATACGCTACCAATGAACCACCGACAATTTTGATTTAACTACTTATGGTAGAAAAATTATTTTAATCATCTTAAAACGAGGCTACCTATCAAAACTAGTTCTTCGATATAGTTATAGGTCTGCGTTCGCGCTCGATTTTTTAAAGGGCGGTTAGGGAGTAATTTGCCCCCCCCTCATTCTTTTGGGGGGGAGGCGGGAAAAAAATTTTCCTTTTTAAACAAAAAATATGGGGACACAATTTTTTTTTTAACTAAAAATGTCTCACCACCCAAGAACGCGGCGGCCTAGCAAAAATAGATGACCGTTAGGGAGTCTATTTTCGGTCGTCTACTTATAATATAAGGAGCACATTCTCTGTCACAATGTCAGGATTTCTGTCTGTCCGTCGCTGAGAATTTTTGTAAACGTAAGAAATACATTAGGGCACAACTTACCCACTTATTTTAGATTAAATAACAAATAAATCACCAACACTTTCTCTATCTGTTTGGATGTCTGCCTGTCCGTAAGGGTAATCTCATTGATATATTATTCTGGCAGGTCGTATATATAGTCTACGAAAACAGGCCCACACAACATGCGTTTTTTTTAAATTTACATAATTGATGTGTTTCAAAGATCTAATAAATTAATATTCGGAAATATGTAGTTATAACTAGTCTAATTAATGTATTACTCGAGTGTATGAACCCCTTACCCCTTCCAGCTATGTATTCTCGTTAGACTACGACGGGCAGTTGTTTTGCGTTTTGTGCGAAGATCAGCTTCATGAGAACCTCTATATTTCATCCTGGGGGTATCACGGGAATATTGTGATTTAACCACGGCTTTACGTTTCGAACTAAGAGTTCTATACCCTAACGAAGGTGCGTAAAATATGTCAATTGTGTCCAAACTTTTTCAGAATATTTCCATTACACGCTCGGACTATTCGCACAGATGTCGGCAGGATTCTTTGAAGATGACTTGGCTTACTTTTTTCTTCTTCTTCTTCTTCCTGCCCCCCCCCCCCACCCCGCCCTGACAGATTGGCATTGACTCGTTATGGTCTTGTTTGGCTCCTCCCACAGGATCAGCCCTACATAATTATTCCACCTTTCTTTTTCTTTTTTTCATTTTCAGATGCATCTTCGCAACCATATAACAGGCTTCGTCCGTCGGTAGGCATCGCTAAACGCGCAGATTAAATATGCCAAATCTTATTTTAGATACGTCCAATCATCTCGACACGAGACTCTGTCCGTCAGTCGGTCTATGATGCTTAAGTTTGAAATAGCATTTTCGTCAACCTGTCACGATAAGGTTTTAAAATAGAATTTTCGTTGGTCTGTCACGCCCAAGATTGAAAAGCCTTTTCGTTGGTTGGTCAAACTTAGTTGTGAAATAGATTTTTTGTTGGTCTGTCACGTTTAAGCTTGAAACAATATATTCGCCAGTCTGTCATGTCTGTAATAGCGTTTTCTTTAGTTTGTAAACGCTATGTTGTTAAATAGCGTTTTTGTGGGTCTGTCATGCTTAAGTTTGAAATAATATATTCGTAGATGTTTTACCTTTAAGTTAAAATTAGAATTTTCGTAGATCCCCCAAGCTTAAGTTTGAAGTAGAATTTTGGTTGATCCCCCAAGCTTAAGTTTGAAATAAAATTTTGGTTGATCCCTCAAGCTTAAGTTTTAACTAGAATTTTCGTTGATCTCCAAAGCTTAAGTTTTAAATAGAATTTTCGTTGATCCACCAAGCTTATGTTTGAACTAGAATTTTCGTTGATCCACCAAGCTTAAGTTTGAAATAGAATTTTCGTTGATTACCCAAGCTTAAGTTTGAACTAGAATGTTTGTTTATTCTTCAAGCTTAAGTTTGAACTAGAATTTTCGTTGATCCCCCAAGCTTAAGTTTGAAATAGAAGTTTCCGTGATCCCCCAAGCTTAAGTTTGAAATAGAATTGTTGTTGATCCCCAAGCTTAAGTTTGAAATAGAATTTTCGTTGATCTCTCAAGCTTAAGTTTGAAATAGAATTTTTGTTGATCCTCCAAGTTTAGATTTGAAATAGAATTTTGGTTGATCCCTCAAGCTTAAGTTTAAAATAGAATTTTTGTTGATCCCCCAAGCTTAAGTTTGAAGTAGAATTTTGGTTGATCCCCCAAGCTTAAGTTTGAAATAGAATTTTCGTTGATCCCCCAAGCTTTAGTTTGAAGTAGAATTTTCGTTGATCCCCCGAGCTTAAATTTTAAATAGAATTTTCGTTGATCCCCCAAGCTTAAGTTTGAAATAGAAGTTTCGTTGATCCCCCAAGCTTAAGTTTGAAATAGAATTTTCGTTGCTCCCCATACTTAAGTTTGAAATAGAATTTTCGTTGATCCCCCAAGCTTAAGTTTGAAATAGAACTTTTGTTGATCCCCCAAGCTTAAGTTTGAAATAGAATTATGTTGGTCCATCACACGCTGATTGAATGAACACGTCTTAAGAACAACGGTTCTTATTTATGTTTTATCGATCTTGTTTTAAAAAGCAGATCGATTCAAAATATACACATAAAAAAGATCGATTGATGAACGATTCCCGCGATATTCGTTGCAACTTTCGGGCAATTATTTTCGCGTATTGTTATACGCCTACCTGACCGAGAATTTTAATCCGATGGGGGCTGAAGTGGGCTGAAGTGGGCCTCAGCATAATAGTAAACATCTCTCTCTCTCTCTCTCTCTCTCTATATATATATATATATATATATATATATATATATATATATATATTAATTAATAAATATTGATTATTTATTAATTACAAACATCGATGTTTCATGCTTACGCAATCTTCAGTGCAGGAAGTTAATTCGCAACGGTCGACAGGCGCGAACTCCGATCACAAATCACCACTGATTCGCAGTCAAGGGACTTACCAGTAGGCTGCCAGAAATTAGCTTGGAATTTGGGAGGACTTTAACTTTGTATATACCAAGTCGGCGAGTATTCACAGCAAGCGGCGAAGAGTGATCAACAACAACAACAAATCGTGTTGGAACTTGCAATGACGCTAGTAGTACTGCTTGTTATTAAATTCACTCAGAGTGGCCAGCCTTAGTAAAGGGGGCTATATAATAATATTTATTAATAATTATAAATGATCTATTACCTACAGAATATATATATATATATATATATATATATATATATATATATATATATATATATATATATATATATATATATATATATATATATATGAGTTGTACAACATAATGTAAACTCCATGAAACCCTTCCATGAAATCCAGCCTTATGAAGCTGTCGGCGTAAAGTTTTTCTTATCCAGATGATTTTTAAGTTCTGCTGTAATTTTGGGTGCCGTGGTTTTGTACTCTTTCTTCACAATTCTTAAAACGGCTCTACGATCTCTTTCAAACGGCTTCGACTTTCTTCCAGAACCAGAAGAGGAGGATGCTTGTTCCTTTTTTTTTCGTAGGCTGTAATCACCGTCGAGACAGTTCCTCTCGATACAGCTACCATCTCAGCCACTTCCGTTACAGTAGCACCTGCAATACGGGCACCAACAATCTGCCTTCTTTGGAAATCTGATAGACCTGTCACTTAAATTTTTCTTAGTGATATTCAATATCTAAAATTAAAGAATAAATAAATTTAACCAATTAATTCAGGACAACAATTGCTATAAATAAAAAATGAAACCAAGATTTTGGTAATGTTTTTCAATTTTTAGAGGTGTTTTAAAATTAATGCAAAATTCACAAGATGTTTTATATTACACCCACATACGAATGTTTATTTTTAATTTTTCCGATAGTGCTCAACTTTGAAGTAAAATGAAACAGAAAAAGTGAACATATATATTCACTTTTTCTGTTTCATTTTACTTCAGTCGAAGTTCTCAGTAATCAAGTGCCCCTTCCTGGGCAAACACTTGATCTCTATATGAGATATATAGACATTCGAATATTCCATGAAAGTTCTCTTCTACCTCTCAAACGTCGAGTTAATAAAGAAGTTAAAAACATTAATGTTCCTCTCCTTGCTGTTATGAATGGCGGGTAGAATTCAAAAAACCGGTGTCGAACGAGAAATGCGTTGGCACGCTGTCAAGTAATGTGTGTGTTTATCGTTCAAGTTTTAAAGTATTGCATGGAAACAGGGTGGCGCAAAAGATGCGCATTGGGTTGTTTAGGTGATAGAAACTAGGCTTTTCTGATAAATAATACATCTACTTGGTAATTTTGTTGCAGTAGTTTTTTAAAATAATATCCTTTAAATGGCTACCATTTTCGGCCTCACAAAGACGGGCTCTAGTTAGGGCATTTTCCATTACACTCCTTAGAATAACTGGCTCTAGTTCTTGGATTTCATGTCTGATATTGTTTTTAACCTCTTGAATCGTTGTAGGTTTGTTCACATATACCCTTTCCTTAAGATAACCCCAAAGGAAAAAGTCAGGGGCTGTTAAATCCGGTGAACCTGAAGGCCAGTTAAAATCAGAAAATCTGCTAATTAAGCGCTCGCCAAACAATCCCGCAAAAGTCACGCATTACTTTGAATCAGTTGTTACTGATTTAAACTAATGCGTGACTTTTGCGCCACCCTGTATATATATATATATATATATATATATATATATATATATATATATATATATGTGAGTGTGTGTGTGTGTGTGTGTATAGTAAGCTATGAACATATATTTATGGCAATTAAGCTACACAGAGGCCCCCACGTTTCATCCCCGGGGGAAATCTTCAGGCTAAAACTGAAGATTCCCCCGGGGATGAAACGCGGGAGCCTCTGTGTAGCTTAATTGCCATAAATATATTTTCATAGCTTACTACCTAGCTCTACTTACGTATTGAGCACTGTTGAAGTAAATACTGAAAATTGATACATAAAAAGTTATATCTCCTCATAAAATTTTTGTGGATACATGAAATAGTAATATATATATATATATATATATATATATATATATATATATGTATATATATATGTGTGTATATATATATGTGTGTGTGTGTGTGTGTGTGTGTGTGTGTGTGTGTGTGTGTTCTCACGTATGCGTGATCCGGTGTAGCCCCTCCGTTTCTAGCTGAGCCTGCGTCTATAGTTAATGAGTTTAATTAGTGTCAAGTTAAAATACACTTCACATCACTGTGAGTCCCCATCCTTTCTATTTAACTCCTTAATCTCACCGTATACTCCACATATACACACGCACGCACGCACACATACACACACACACACACACACAGAGTGCTTGGTGTATGAATTAACGCGATCCTTGATGTAGAATAGATTACGAAAAACCGCCTAGGAACTCAATTAAGGCCGATCAAATGCTGCGGGGCCCCACCATCCTCTCTCCCGTGATCACCTCTTTGTAGACGACAGCTTTTTCTCCCACGGTCTCATTAAAATACATGACAAAAAAAAAGAATTCTTCTAGTTCCTTCTTTCCAGAAACCCCTTCTACGAAAACAGCGCTGTTGCTGTCTGGAGTTCCAGAATGAAACATGAGCACACATTATTGACGCGAGTGTCTTTTCTCCTTGTCTGCCGAAGGGGGTCGGGAGTGTCTGAAGACGCTGTCAAAATTTAGGTGATGAAATTAGCATAATTATATTATTACTGCTGTTGAAATTGGCACAATCGGGTAAAGTGTTCGATCATGGTCCGAGAGATCGGGGGTCAATCCCCGATCGAGTCATACCAAAGACTAAATAGGATACTTGATGGCCCTTTGTTACAACACTAGGTATTATAAGGTAGGGATCAAGGGTATGTGGAGTAATCCCGGGGAAAGTAGTAGCACCCTCTCCTACGCCTCTGTGTCGTATCTAATTAAAAAAGAGAGCATTCGGGTCGCCTTCGACTACGGTCGACCACTTTGCTTTTTTGAATCTCTCTACACCCTCATATTCGTATATATCTATCCCAGTCTGTTCATATCTATCTATCTAGTTATCTAGCAATATACCCGTCCTAGGACGGATATAAACAATATGTATAGCATTTTGTTCTACACATTTTCAAACTTAATGATATGAAGGAAATACATGTTTACTTTATGAATCGTGTAAGTGTCGAAACGCAATTCATATTTGTCTGCTCCTAACAAATCTATGGTATAAGATCTCATTATTATTCCTGCGTATGTACTCTATTCATACCGAAAGTAATGAAACGTTCTTTTTATTATTTTTGAACGTAATTTATTTTTGTCTGCTCATGTAATTAAACGTAATTTATTTTTGTCTGTTTATGTAATTGAACGTAATTTATTTTGTTTGTTTATGTAATTGAACCTACTTTATTTTGTTTGTTTATGTAATTGAACGTAATTTATTTTGTTTGTTTATGTAATTAAACGTAATTTATTTTGTTTGTTTATGTAATTAAACGTAATTTATTTTGTTTGTTTATGTAATTAAACGTAATTTATTTTGTTTGTTTATGTAATTAAACGTACTTTATTTTGTTTGTTTATGTAATTAAACGTAATTTATTTTGTCTGCTCATGTAATTGAACGTACTTTATTTTGTCTGTTTATGTAATTAAACGTAATTTATTTTGTCTGTTTATGTAATTAAACGTAATTTATTTTGTTTGTTTATGTAATTAAACGTAATTTATTTTGTCTGTTTATGTAATTAAACGTAATTTATTTTGTCTGCTCATGTAATTGAACGTACTTTATTTTGTCTGTTTATGTAATTAAACGTAATTTATTTTGTTTGTTTATGTAATTAAACGTAATTTATTTTGTCTGCTTATGTAATTGAATGTAATTTTTTATCTGCTTATGTAATTAAATATAATTTATTTTTGTCTACTCACATAATTAAACTTTCTTGGCCTTTTGGCTAAGATCAAAGTGTAGTATCTGTTCCGATGGATACTGCACCCCATGGACTGGTATTGTCTTGGCCTTCGGGGCTTGATTTACGCCGGTCTATGGGCCTGTCCTGTGCAGTTGTAGGAGGTCCACCCTCCCAGGCTTCGCCTCCCCTCTTTGGGGAGGAGTAAGTTTATTGCTTACTGCCTGAGGCGCCCCTACCGGGGAATGCCGACGGGGCTGTCCAGGCAATTTTTAAACCCCACTTTCCCGACCCGACCTTGGGTCACATCTTACCTTGTGGGAGTAAGATAAAACTGGCCTTGTGCCTAACTCCTGGAGAGGAGTAAATCAATACTCACATAATTAAACTTAATTTATTTTTGTCTACTTATGTAAAGCTCCTCGAGAGTAACAGTTAATTGGATGAATGAAATTGGTAATTATGGTGGAAACTGAGCAGAATTTGATCATCCAAAGGGACGGCTAAATAAAAATTGTTGACATTGAACTTGAAACCGACCATGTTGTAGTCAGCTGGGAAGCAGCCCTGTGGTATGAGAAATGTGTTTACAGTTCAATAGTCTTAACCCTATTCATAGACAAAGTGAAAACATTTTTAGAAAAATGGAAACAAATAACAATACGTTTAACGTGCAACCGGCGAAGAGACGCTGAGAAAGTTATAGCAGAAATATAGAAAGAAAAATGTGATAGGAAATTATTTAAATAGTGATGGGATGTTAAAAGTCTTTAAACGGCCGCAAAGTTAAAAAAAAAAAAAAGAAAGGAATCTTATTTATCTTGTAGGATAGAACTGTAAAATTGAAGTAGATAGCTTTCGTCTGGCAAGAGACCCCTGCTGACGTGTAACTTTGTTCGGATATATCCTCTTCGCTGCAGAAGAGATGTTGCTAGACGTTCTCTACTGTATCGATATGTTCATAGCAGGTGTTCCTGCATCCTTCCTGTAAAACATTCACAGCAAAAACCCGCCTGGCTACAACCACAGCCGAACACCCCACTTTCTTTCTTCCCGTACCAAAGACCAAACGCAACTTCCATGAACAAAGTTTGTTTTCGATAATCATCCCTATTTCACATATATAGATGCATGTGCACATTTGCCACTGTTGCCCAACAAATGGTGCAACTGCAATAGTCAACAGTGACAGAGATACAGTGAAAAGCAGAAAGAGAAATGGAGAATAACAAATACATAAGTCAGTCGTGAAACTGCATAGCTCCGCATGACAACGTAAGGATAGGACAAAGTCTTATCTGGCCCTTCTCCATATTTTTTGAAGTATTTCCCAAGTTATGCCATGGAAACGTTCATAACAGGGGCTGTAGCTTGGTAGACAGTGTGGAACCTATTAGGTTAGAGACTCTTTTTTTAACTATTGTGGTTGGTGCACCAGCCTAAATGTGGCAACAATACTCCATGCACGGGCGAATGGTGGCTTTGTAGAGATATAGGATACTGGCAGCTGTGAGAAGTTTTCTAGCCTGGTAAAGGGAGCCCACCTTTTTTTGTAATAGACTTGGTAGTGTCTTCTAATACCTCATTAAAATAAAATATGGGTACTACTAAATCACATTTTTGAGTAAATATACTTAACAACAAGAACATAAGTCAGTCATGAGACTGCATACGTCTGCTTGACAACGTAAGGATGGGCCACGGTTTACTACCATGGACACGTTGATAACTAAAAAAAACTATTTATCTGATCAGGCTGAAATTGTGCATGGTGGTTACTGTTATCAAAGCGCATCAGATCCATACATCAAATTTGGAAAAAAATTGAAAGTTGAAATTCCGTCAAAATGTCGACCGTGACCCAACTTTTTCAAGATTAATGATCAAGGCCATATAAGATGCTGGACTTCATTGGTTAAAATATGAGCCAAGTAACGAGTATCCACGATGGACAGAAGCGAAGTTATCGCCAAAAGGTGTGACTTACACCTTTTCCGTGACCTAGATCTTGACCTTTGACCTAGATATCTCGAAATAAAATCAGGTTTCAGGTAGACGTTGACCGACATTTTGACCTAGTTTAGTGACAATTGATCCAGCGATGTGGATGCTAGGCTCTACACAAACCAACGTAGTGACAAACAAACCCGACCGAAAACATAACCTCTACCTTAACGGAGCTAACAAATAGATCACGGTTTATTAGTGGTCATGGATTTCTTCAATAAGTAATCAATCAATTACATATTGGATTTGACCAATCGATAGCGATATACAATTTAGTTATTCTAGTTTTCTTTTAATCTCACGCGTATTTATTTTATTTGTATTTAGCTTCGCTCCGGGAGGTTAGACACAAGGTCAGGTGTGGGATTTGATTAAAGTGTTTCTGCGGAACGAACTGGATTCGAACCCGGCACACTTAGGTTTTCAGCCCGCGTCGTTTACCACTTAGCCACTGTGCGTATGTATTTCCATAGAAAACAAACATCCGAACTTCCTCGGATGTTTCATTTATTTACATGCTTTTGGATCCCATCTGTCTTGTAGATCCATTCGTACACCGCAGAAGATCCATAAATTGATCACACAGCGACGTAGACCCATGCTGTCTTGTCGATCACGCACAGCCAATGATCCATACTGGTGTGGATCCCATTCGTCTGCGATGCATCGTGCACACAAACAGATCCATGCAAGCAGGTATGGATCGCGCTCGTCTCGTGTAGATCACGTGCAGCTGTTGATCCACGTTGCTGTAGATCCCATTCATTTTGTAGATCAGAGCAGTAGATCCATGCTGACATGGATCCCATTCATAGTTATAGATCAGGGCTGACCAACTTTTTTTTCACAGTGGGCTGGATAACTGGAAACAATAACTGGAAAAAAAATAACGGCCGTCTATAATCATTCTCTTCAATACTTGCAAGCGAGAACGAAAGCGCTGGGGAAAATGACGAAACACTGAATTTAGAATTCCATGTTAATCATGAAGGAGCGGCAGTGCACAAAAAAAACAAAAAAAAACAAGCCGCGCATGCGTGGTCCCCCTCTGTATGTGACTCGATGTGGCGAGTGTAAAATGCAATAAATTTGGGCAATTTGGGGCATGTTTTACCCTCCCCCCTCTTTGACCCCCTGGGGGCGCGAACCAGAATTTTTCTGAGGTCAAGGATGCTCATTTTATATCTAGAACAATTGCCTCTACATTTTGGCCAAGTTTCAGAAAAATTGAATAGATGGATCAAACGTTATGGGAGAAAAGGGTCATTTTTTGCCATTTTCGGGGCTTTTGACCCTCTGGGGGCGCGAACCAGATGTTTTCCAAGGTCAGCGATACTTATTTTCTATTAGGAACAATTGCCTCCACATTTTGGCCAAGTTTCAGAGAAATTGAATGGATGGATGAAAAGTTATGGGGCAAAAAATGTCATTTTTTTGCCATTTCGGGGCCTTTTGACCCTCTGGGGGGGCTAACCAGATTTTTTTTCAAAAATCGGAGAATGTCACTTTCTATCCTGACCAAAGTTACAACTTCATGCAAAATTTCAGAGAAATTCAATGGATGGTTGCGGAGAAAAATCCGGACGGACGGACGGACGGACATGCCTCAAAACATAAGTCCCCCGATTTTATAAATCGGGGGACCAACAACTAATTTATTAACAAAAAATCTATTAAAGAAGGCGACGTTCGCTAAATATAGTTACATCGAACCGAGTATGCATATTTAAAAAAAACTTTTATTCGCCCCGAAACAAGGGGCCGTATTGCCACTGAGACGTAAATGTCTACTTTTAATTAGGGGCCAGATTTATAAGGGGCATCCTAAGCGGAGAGTTGTGCAGTCAGATGTTTGTTCACATTACATTTGAATTTCTGTATGTTGGTACAGATGGGGAAACAGGAAGCAGGAAGGGAATTCCAAAGGCAAGCGATTCGAGGAAACAAGCAATTAGAGTAGAAAGCTTTCCGACCTCTGGTGACCTTCACGGTGAAAGGGGCGGAACTTGCTGTTTGTCAGCTTGATCGACGCTATTTAAGTTGAGGGTACAAGTGCAGTAAGTTCGTCGGAGCACATTCCGTGGAAGTACCATCGGCTGATTTTGACACGCGGGCCATTGTTTGTTTTGTGGTCGTGAGACCATACTCCATAGCATTATCTCCTCCTTTGATGTAGTGTAGTATATATTCGTTCGTCAGGATACCATCATCTAAGGCATTCCTTCCTCCTTTTGGTGTGGGTGTGTGTGGGTGCGTAATATTTGTTCTAGTGTACTTATGACATCCGGCTAGGGATTACCTTCTCCTTTTTATAATAATATTCGGAAAGGGCCTTTATTCATATAAAAAGCACCCATTAAATGTAACAAGGCGTTTTAAATAACAAAGTTATTTCAATAATTATTTAAATATAACAAATTGAAATTTAAATAATTATTGAATTAAATAATTATTTAAATAATGATTAAATATTGACATTTAAATAATTATTTAAATAACAAAGTGATTTCAATAATTAATTATATAACAAAATTATTTAAATAATTATTTAAATAACAAAGTTATTTAAATAATAATTTAAATAACAAAATTATTTAAATAATTATTTAAATAACAAAATTATTTAAATAATTATTGAAATAACAAAGTTATTTCAATAATTATTTAAATATAACAAATTGAAATTTAAATAATTATTGAATTAAATAATTATTTAAATGATTATTAAATATTGAAATTTCAATAATTATTTAAATAACAAAGTTATTTCAATAATTATTTTAATATAACAAATTGAAATTTAAATAATTATTGAATTAAATAATTATTTAAATAATGATTAAATATTGACATTTAAATAATTATTTAAATAAAGTTATTTCAATAATTAATTATTATAACAAAATTATTTCAATAATTATTTAAATAACAAAATTATTTCAATAATTATTTAAATAACAAAATTATTTCAATAATTATTTAAATAACAAAGTTATTTCAATAATTATTTAAATAAAAAAATTATTTAAATAATTATTTAAATAACAAAGTTATTTAAATAATAATTTAAATAACAAAGTTATTTAAATAATTATTTAAATATAACAAATTGAAATTTAGAGTTTATTCAAGTATTACATGTTTTTAGAGTTTTGATATTTGTTCCTATTTGTTTGAACTGAGTTTGTATATCTGTGGCTCCAATGACGTCACGGGGAGTTGTGTTCATTTCAAGTCGAGACTGGTACTGAGTTTTAATTGTTTTGACAGACGACTTTGTCTTTTTGCACAAATATGTTGTTGGAAATTGAATCAACATTTTTATTGCTTGTTTTATGGAAATTGCTCCAGACACAGGAATGAAGCCACTTGATGCAAAGAGCTAAAATGTATACTACTTCCAGGTAAAAAAAAAACAAACTAGCAGACGATAGATTCCGACACAGAAAACAGCAATTCTTCCCCCTTTGTCAGAAACATCGCCATTTTACAGTTTGTTCTCATTGTCATTAATATTATTTTTAGATAGAGTGTGTTGGACAAAGTGGGTGTTTTTTTTGGGTGTAAGAAAACAAAGTACACACAAGCCGAGGTTTTGTGTATAGGGTTATTGCCTCGGTAAAGCTCACCGGAGATACGTGCAGGATCCCTTCCCATGCGCAATCTGGCACTACAGTAATTCCGATGCTATACAACTGTTGATAGAACAGTCACTCTTAACGCTATCTAAGAGTTAGGACTCTTGCACTACCAGTCGGAAACAGCAGTCAGACAACCTGTCAAACCTGTACCCTCAACTTGTCAGAACAAAAGCAGCGCAAAATAAATACATAGAAGATACTGCCAAGCCTGCTGCAAAGAAGGTCGACTCCTACTACTGGGCTACAAAATTCTTACACCTGCCAGTATCCTATATCTATACAAAGTCACCATTCGCCCATTCATGGAGTATTGTTGTCACATCTGGGCTGGTGCACCAACCACTAGTCTCTCCGTCTTAGACATGGTACAAAAATGTCTCTAACCTATTAGATCCCACTCTATCTACCAAGCTCCAGCCTCTGTCCCATCACCGCAATGTTGCATGCTGTGCTTGTTTTACAAGTACTTCAACGGAATGTGCTCCGACGAACTTGCTGCATTTATGCCCCCTCTACGTAAATACCTCAATAAACCCGACAATTAGCGAAATCACACCCCTTCACTGTAGAGGTCACCAGATGCTGGGAGGCTTTCTACTCTAATAGCTTAATTCCTCGAATCGCTTGCCTTTGGAATTTCCTCCCCGCCCCCTTTTTCCCTGGCTGTACCAACATGCAAAAATGTAAATATAATGTGAACAAGCATCTTGCTGCACAACTCCCCACTAAAGGTGACCCTATGAATCTAACCAGAATCCACAGTAGCTCCTTACATGTCAGTGGCAGTGTATTCTGTTTGGGGTAAGTTTGAAGTAAAAAAAAAAATCTATTATTAAAATTTCAATAAAATCGAAGGTACCTGAATTTTCACGAAGGGCTTCCCTCCCCTCTTTACCCCCTTACCCTAACCCTAACTTTAACCTTAACCCTAACCTTAACCTTAACCTTAACCTTAACCTTAACCTTAACCTTAATCTTAAACCTAACCCTAACCCTAACCTTAACCCTAAACTAAGCCTAACCCTTACCATAACCCTAACCCTAATCTCCCTAACCTTAACCCTAACTCTAACCTTAACTCTAACCTTAACCCTAACCTTAACCTTAATCTTAATCTTAATCTTAACCCTAACCCTAACACTAACCTTAACCCTAAACTAAGCCTAACCCTTACCATAACCCTAACCCTAACCCTAATCTCCCTAACCTTAACCCTAACCTTAACCCTAACTCTAACCTTAACTCTAACCTTAACCCTAACCCTAACCTTAACCTTAACCTTAATCTTAATCTTAACCCTAACCCTAACCCTAACGCTAACCCTAACCTTAACCCTAAACTAAGCCTAACCCTTACCATAACCCTAACCCTAATCACCCTAACCTTAACCCTAACTCTAACCTTAACTCTAACCTTAACCCTAACCTTAACCTTAACCCTAACACTAACCTTAACCCTAAACTAAGCCTAACCCTTACCATAACCCTAACCCTAACCCTAATCTCCCTAACCCTAACCCTAACCCTACCCCTAACCTTAACCCTAACCTTAACCCTAACTCTAACCTTAACTCTAACCTTAACCCTAACCCTAACCTTAACCTTAACCTTAACCTTAATCTTAACCCTAACCCTAACACTAACCTTAACCCTAAACTAAGCCTAACCCTTACCATAACCCTAACCCTAACCCTAATCTCCCTAACCTTAACCCTAACCTTAACCCTAACTATAACCTTAACTCTAACCTTAACCCTAACCCTAACCTTAACCTTAACCTTAATCTTAATCTTAACCCTAACCCTAACCCTAACCCTAACCTTAACCCTAAACTAAGCCTAACCCTTACCATAACCCTAACCCTAATCACCCTAACCTTAACCCTAACTCTAACCTTAACTCTAACCTTAACCCTAACCTTAACCTTAACCCTAACACTAACCTTAACCCTAAACTAAGCCTAACCCTTACCATAACCCTAACCCTAACCCTAATCTCCCTAACCCTAACCCTAACCCTACCCCTAACCTTAACCCTAACCTTAACCCTAACTCTAACCTTAACTCTAACCTTAACCCTAACCCTAACCTTAACCTTAACCTTAACCTTAATCTTAACCCTAACCCTAACACTAACCTTAACCCTAAACTAAGCCTAACCCTTACCATAACCCTGACCCTTACCCTAATCTCCCTAACCCTAACCCTAACCCTACCCCTAACCTTAACCCTAAACTAAGCCTAACCCTTACCATAACCCTGACCCTTACCCTAATCTCCCTAACCCTAACCCTAACCCTACCCCTAACCTTAACCCTAAACTAAGCCTAACCCTTACCATAACCCTAACCCTAACCCTAACCCTAACCTCACTAACCTTAACTCTAACCTTAACTCTAACCTTAACCTTAACTTTAACCTTAACCTTAATCTTAACCCTAAGCCTAACACTAACCTTAACCCTAAACTAAGCCTAACCCTTACCATAACCCTGACCCTTACCCTAATCTCCCTAACCCTAACCCTAACCCTACCCCTAACCTTAACCCTAAACTAAGCCTAACCCTTACCATAACCCTGACCCTTACCCTAATCTCCCTAACCCTAACCCTAACCCTACCCCTAACCTTAACCCTAAACTAAGCCTAACCCTTACCATAACCCTAACCCTAACCCTAACCCTAACCTCACTAACCTTAACTCTAACCTTAACTCTAACCTTAACCTTAACCTTAACACCTGGATTGAAAAAAAATCCATTAAATAATCAAAAGAATCATCCGAGATTTCAGTATTTATGAATTAATAAATGAATGTTGATATTATGAACCCTAACCCTAACCCTAACCGCGCTAACCCTTACCCCTTTGCATAAAACTAAATAAAACTAAATATAGCACACAGTTGGACACTTCAAGCCAAATAGCTGTGTTCCAAAATTCATAATGACCGGTTAATTAGTTTATGAGTGAATCCCGTACTCACAAATATGTAAATATATACACACACCTAACTTTATACAGAGATATCAGATATAGACAAGAATTGGTTTCGGCAAAAACTCGCCGTAAAACGCATCGACGAAATGTAACTAAATTCCTAACAGGAATTCTGTCATATTATTTCCCAGCTTAACCAGGTTTGTTAGCCTTCTTTTACAAGCGTCCATGTTGTTCTTCTCCGCAGCTAATATAAAAAAAAAAATCTTGAATTATTTGAAGGCGATGGAGTCCCAATCACAAATTGCTCGTGCCTATTCAATTTAGCCAGTCAGAATAGACGGAATCTGCCTGCTAGCATCTTTAGCTCGGTCGCTCCCGAAAGACAATCGGCCCGGATTTCCAAGGTGCTCGGCATCATTATAAAACGGACTATTCGCTTCGTCCGGACCCATTGTTAAGAGACCCGATATTGCAGCGCTGAGATTGATCTAATTGGGGGCCAATATCACATGCTTTCAACACGGGGGCGGGCAGGAGGGTGGGGTAACTCTCAATGAGGTATATAATAAGAATTGGGTTGTGCAAAAGGATTGAAAGACAGAAAGAAGTGGGGAGGGGGGAAAGATTGATAGATAGAGAAAGAGAAGGGGGAAAGAGAGGGGAGGGAAGGACCAAGGGAGAGGGGAGGGCGTTGTCCAAATGGATTCGCTCTCGCGACACTTTAAAAGCATTTCAGTCTTTTCAAGCATGTCTCAGAGAATAAAATCACTTTTCACATTTCTTCCAGAAACTTTATTTTTTTCCACGTGCCTCCTCGAATGTTTTAGAAAAGGTTTTGTCCGTCGGTGGCTCAGTGGGTCGGGAGGTCGGTTGGTCAGTTTATCTGTCACGTTTCGGCATTTAATGGACGCGTGTTATTTTCGAGCGGCTTTTTTCTCATCGGTCTGTCACGTTTTTGGTTTGTCACGTTCAAGTTTGAAACAGCATTGTTAGATACGTCCACGCAACTCTGTAATAGTAAATGGCAGTCCGTCTGTCAGTGGAACTGTCGGGCCGTCACGCTTAATTTGAAATATCATTTTTTAAACGAGTGTACACCCTCTGTCAAAAATATGCTTCGCCAGTGTTCGCACTAAAAGTCATATTCATCTAAAATAACGTCTAAATCGGCGAAGTTAAAATATGAAACAAGTCAGAAAACGTCTCAAACTGGAAAGTTAAAAAGAAGAAAAAAACGTCTCAAACTGGAAAGTTAAAAAAGAAGAAAAAACTGGAAAGTTAAAAAAAGAAAAAACGTCTCAAACTGGAAAGTAAAAAAAAAAAAAACGTCTCAAACTGGAAAGTTAAAAAAGAAGAAAACGTCTCAAACTGGAAAGTTAAAAAAGAAAAAAACGTCTCAAACTGGAAAGTTAAAAAAGAAGAAAACACGTCTCAAACTGGAAAGTTAAAAAAAGAAAAAAACGTCTCAAACTGGAAAGTTAAAAAAGAAGAAACACGTATCAATCGGCATAAAAAGAAGAACAATATAAGAAAACGTCTCGTTATGGAAATAGAGATTTCTTTCTGGTGTCATTTAAGATTTTTTTTAACAAAGTTCACCCCAAACAAGGCAGGCCGCCACTGTAGACGTAAGGGGCTACTGAGAAAAAGGGTAAGAGTTTTTTGGTTTTTTTAGGGAGGGGGGGCAACCTAATTTAGGAACTGTGCAGCGAGATGTCTGTTTACATTAGTTTTAAATTTCTGCATGTCAGTACCGTCAGGAAAACAGGAAGCAGGGAGGGAGTTCCAGAGTCCAGCAGCACGAAGAAAGAAGCTTTTGGAGTAGAAAGCTCTTCGGCATCTGGGGACCTCCACAGTGAATGGATGGGATTTGGCGGGGGTGTTTGACTTATATTTATTTTCTGTCTTCCCCTAAACACTTGAAATAATTTCAATCCGGCATTTTTTTTTACTCGCTAACTTTTGTGTGACGGGATGGATATATATTGATATCTACACAAATAAACACACATTGGTCTTAAAGAGTGGGTGGTTTTTATTACAGTTGAATTAATTAACGTTTGTTTCCCTAAGGCTTTTTTCCTATATATTTTAATCACACGAAATACATGCTAAAATCTTCCTTAAATTAAAGATTTGGTAGTTTTAGAAAAAGTCCATTTAAATGGTTCTATCAAATTGTTCTATCAATCTCTTACTAAGCGTCTGTCTATCACTCTTCTTCTCTCATTGTATTTTATTTGACTCGCCGCTGTTATTTTATTCGGTCGCTATCACTCTCGCTTCTATCGCCTCTCTCTCTCTCTCTCTCTCTCTCTCTCTCTCTCTCTCTCTCTCTCTCTCTCTCCATATGTATATATATATCGAAGGGGGGATATGCTGGAGAATTCTTACCTCTAAGCGGTGGATAGTACGCCCCACGCGGTCAGCCTCGCACTGATATATATATATATATATATATATATATATATATATATATATATATATATATATATATATATATATATATATTAGTAGTATGTTTTTAAAGGCTGTGAGCAATGTAAATTCCGGGTAAGATGCAAGTTGTAAACGAACCTTCTTACAATCGGTTTAATTCGTAAATTCTATATATTTCTTAAATAAGAAAATTAAGTACTGTTGAACATACCAAATTCGTCAATTATATATTGCCACAAAAAACAGCGACCTTACACTTGTTGAAGCGATACAATTATTGACTACGTTGTTTAGCCTTAAAACGTTTCTTTTTCCCAAAAGGTGGAAATGCATGCATCTCACAAGGAAAGGCGACGAAGACCACACGACTTTTGCTAGCGTAGTTAACAAAGTTGTCGGAGTTATGTGCTAAAAATTTTAAATGGCTTATCTTTGCTCACGGCTTAGTATCGAATACGGATGCGCAAATCAAAAGTGTTCTTAATAAACTAGAGAGTGAACCTTGTTCAACACTCCAATATATCGCAGAAGACTTCCAACGTTTTACAAGCGTTCGTCAAGATTCAAAAGTCATTGAACATATTTTTAAAATCCGTAACAAAATAATTATTTACCAGACAAATTTGATAAAAAAAAAGAAAAATAATCTGCTACCTAAATTGTATTTCGGTTGCGGACAATTGCATTGGTACTAAGATTGTCCATATCAAATGAAAAATGGATAAATCGAGATATTTGTGAACATAATCTAATAGATAGAAAGATCTATGTCAACAGAATGAGATAGATATATGTATAAACTTATATATATATATATATATATATATATATATATATATATATATATATATATATATATATATATATATATATATGGGAAATGAAACTTTTCACTCTTTGTTACTGACTGACTTCTCGCAGCCTGGACCCTCATCCAGCGCTCTTAGTAGCCACGGCTACTACTTTTCCTTATCAACCCATCATGTCAACCCAATTTTCGATGTACTTGCATGACATTTTTCTTAAAATTATCATTCTGAGGAAGTCTTACAATAAAGACGAAACGTTGATGAATATATAAAAATATCTCTTGGTGTTTCCTTTTTCATTTCCCATTACGTCGGATTACTCTCATCCTTCCTTTCTCATATATATATATATATATATATATATATATATATATATATATATATATATGTGTGTGTGTGTGTGTGTGTGTGTGTGTGTGTGTGTGTATCTATATCATCCTGTGCGCATCTACCGATCTATTGTAGGTCTCCGTCGGTGAGGATTGACCATGAGTATTGATTTACTCTTCTCCAGGAGTTAGGCACAAGGCCAGTTTTTATCTTACTCCCACAAGTAAGATGTGACCCAAGGTCGGGTCGGGAAAGTGGGGTTTAAAAATTGCCTGGGCAGCCCCGTCGGCATTCCCCGGTAGAGGCGCCTCAGACAGTAAGCAATAAACTTACTCCCCCCCAAAGAGGGGAGGCAAAGCCTAGGAAGGTGGACCTCCAATAACTGCACAGGACAGACCCATTGACCGGCGTAAATCAAGACCCGAAGGCCAAGACAACATCAGTATGGGGTGCAGTATCCATCGGAACAGATATTACGCTTTGATCTTAGCCAAAAGATTGACCATGAGTAGCATCCCAGTGGTCTCTGTCATCCGTAGCTGTAGAGGTCGATGCGGGAGTGACAGCCTCTCTTGCAGATGGAGCTTGTGTGTTATGGCCCTGGTCGGCTGAATCCATCGCTTTCCTTTCTCCGTGACCGCTTTTCTTCTCCTGCCGGATTTTTTAAAATGAAATTGCTCCAGACAAGACATGAGGCCACTTGATTTAAGGACCTAAAAAATAAAACTTTAAGCTAAAAACTAGCCAACTATTTTTTATATACTAATGTTTCACCACTTATCAAGGCCAAAAAGCCACTCAATAATAATTGTCAGTGAGATGGTGGAACAGTATTATGAAAGGATTACGAATGATTTTTGATTAATTGAGAGGACGAATCGCTCTAGACAAGACATGAAGCCACTTGATGTAAGGAGCTGAAAAATAATACTCTAAGCTAAAACCTAGCCAACTATTTTTTATATACTAATGTTTCACCACTTATCAAGGCCAAAAAGCCACTCAAAAATAATTGTAAGTTAGATTGTCAGTTGGATGGTGGAACAGTATTATGAAAGGATTAAGAATGATTTTTGATTAATTGAGAGGACGAATCGACAGATATTTTGCTGGGAATCGCTCCTGACAAAACATGAAGCCACTTGATGTAAGGAGCTAAAATATACTACTTTAAGGTAAAAAACTAGCCAAAAAAAGTGCTAGATAGATAGATTCCGACCAAGAACACAGCAATTCTTCCCCCTTTGTCAGAAACATCGCGCATTGAATGTGAGGATTAAAGGACAAAATAAGGGAAGCGATAGTTACGAGCTGCCGATTCGAGGCGTTTGGTCAGGGTTATTCTCAATTTGGATCGGTTGGTTCCCAGGACTCCGTGTTGATATCCACAGCCTCCATATCGCACTTGACAACATCGCGGTTTTACAGACCTATCTATATATCTACCTCATTCTAAGTATATTTTTTTTTTAAAAAGCTCGTTCTATCTTGTGTACATGCTTACAGGCGCGTGTTTGCGTGATATCAGACACGGTGTTAGACTAAACCCGTTCGTTTTAGCTGCTAGCTTAATGGGGGTGCTGTAAATATAGTTTGTCTTCATCTGAAAATCAGAAAAAACGTGTAATCATCTTAGGTATTATATATTTTTCTTTTCTGTTTTTCAAATAAAATCTCGCCATCTTGTATAGAATTCTCGAAGCGAAGTGATTGGACATTAAGATTGATTGATGCAGATGCTCCTCCATCTCTCGCGAGGGAGCGGAGAGAAAGAGAGAGAAAGACAAAAAAGAGAGGAAGAGAGGGATAATGAGACAGGGAAAAGAGAAAGCGAGAGAGTGTTAGATAGAGAGGGAGAAAGAGAGAGAGAGAGAGAGAGAGAGAGAGAGAGAGAGAGAATCGTTATCAATGGGCATCTATTTTTACAGACTGATTGCTACAGATGTTGATCCATCACTCGAGAGTGAGGGAAGAAAGAGAGAAAGAGAGAGAAGTTGAGAGAGAAAGAAAGAAAGATAAAGAGAGAGAAGAGAGTGAGAGAGGGGAAGAGAGAGAAAAAGAAAGATAAAGAGAGAGAGAAAGAAATAGATAGATTGGAAGAGAGAGAGAGTGAGAGAGAGAGAGGGACAGTCGGAATCAGAAGAGAGTCTTTGTCAATGGGCATCTATTTTTACAGACTTGACAAGAGCAACATGATTGGTATAAAGGCATGCGATTCTCTCCCCTTCTCCTCCCCCTCCGCCCCGCGTCTCAAATTGAGATGAGGCCAAGGAAGAGGAAGGGTGAAGAGGAACGGGGAGCGGCACAATGTTTACATTTTGGTAAGACATACTCTTCTGCAACCGACGGCGTAGAAGGCGTAGATCGGCAGGTCGCGTTGAGCCTGGGTATGTGGGAGGGCTGGCACCCGGGGGGTGGAGGGACAAGGCGTGGATTTTCGTCGAAAAAAACATTCGTGCAGCATTGAAGCGAAATTTTCGAAATTGTACAACGAAAGAATAATTATATTGATTGAAAGTTCTACAGATTCTTGTATGTCTGTCGATCGGGTTATCAATTGAGGGTTATCAATTGAACGTATCGATTTCAAGTCTGTTCATAACTTGTTTATCAATTTACTAGTAAGGACGAGGCTGTTTACTATCTGCTCATCAGCGACTGTTCAAACCTATCATAATAATAATAATAATAATAATAATAATAATAATAATAATAATAATAATAATATCTATCTATCTATCTATCTATCTATCTCCTTCTCTCTCTCTCTCTCTCTCTCTCTCTCTCTATATATATATATATATATATATATATATATATATATATATATATATAAACAACTAATACTATACATAAAAACAACTGCACCAACAGACTAAAAATCTTCGAAGTTCTATACCTAAAAAAATTACAACCCACAATTAATAAAATAGCTATCAAAACGCCCTATCAGTCTTTAACAATTAATACACAACAACAACAACAACAATATAGTAGTAGTAGTAGTAGTAGTAGTAGTAGTAGTAGTAATGATAATAATAATAATAATAATAATAATGGAAAAAATAAATAGATAAATAAATAAATAATAAATAAACGAATAAAGATATATATATACATATGTAAATTAATAGATATATAACTAATAATGAAACTATAAATACGGCTCTTAGTAACAATAAGACACAGCCTCCTGAAGACGGTCGAGAGACCGAAAGCGCAAGAGGAATTGCCCACGACACAACGTTAGGTGCCATACTCCACCAATTAACACCAGAAACCGACGAATCGCTAGCCGAGTCGAGAAATTAACAAGAAAGATAACGAAGAGAGAAAACTCTGTGGTCCTTAACGACGCGTGTATAATAAATGACTTGCTCCGAAAAATATATGTATATATATATATATATATATATATATATATATATATATATATATATATATATATATAATAATTTGAAAGAATAAAAAATTTATGAAATAATCAAAATTATGTCAACATATTCCAAAAAATTCAACATCAACAAAATTCTGTTTACGTACTTATGTTTCAGAAACTTTTACGTACTCATGTTTCAGAAACATTTACGTACTCATGTTTCAGAAACTTTTACGTACTTATGTTTCAGAAACATTTATGTCCTTATGTTTCAGAAACTTTTTCGTACTCATGCTTCAGAAACATTAACGTACTTATGTTTCAGAAACATTTATGTCCTTATGTTTCAGAAACTTTTATGTACTTATGTTTCAGAAACTTTTATGTACTTATGTTTCAGAAACTTTTACGTACTTATGTTTCAGAAACTTTTACATACTTATGTTTCAGAAACTTTTACGTACTTATGTTTCAGAAACTTTTATGTACTTATGTTTCAGAAACTTTTATGTACTTATGTTTCAGAAACTTTTAAGTACTTATGTTTCAGAAACATTTATGTCCTTATGTTTCAGAAACTTTTATGTACTTATGTTTCAGAAACTTTTACGTACTTATGTTTCAGAAACTTTTACGTACTTATGTTTCAGAAACTTTTATGTACTTATGTTTCAGAAACTTTTACATACTTATGTTTCAGAAACTTTTACATACTTATGTTTCAGAAACTTTTACATACTTATGTTTCAGAAACTTTTAAATAAAAATCACATCATCAGCATAAATCACAGAATAAAATTCCCCATCATTTTCTTACAGGTTAGATAATAGAATTGTGCAATGACTACAAACACGAAAACCCGAAATTATCGATCAATCTTCAGAACCAATACTTTTTTACCTGCAGTTTTCGCTGCATCCTACAGATTTGAATTGTTTCACTTTTTATATATCTGTGAGACTGAGTTAAGATATTTTCTTGGCTCATCAACATACAACTAAAGTTAAAATATTTGACTTTATTTGGCATAATACACACACATATATATTTAGGAGAGTTTGAATTACCTACTAGTCACCATCCTCGAGTGTCTTCGGCCTCTCTATTAAAGGGTTTGTCAGGAAAACCTGACATGAGGATAATTCACCCAACAAGTAAACCCTGACCAAATATACAAAATAACACAGTATTTGAAGCACAATAAGATCTCTAGGTTTGGCGACACGCTTATACGAGGAATGGTGATGTTACCTAAAGTATTCCACCAGACTAGATGAATTCTTGTCCTTGAATCCAGTAAGACCAAGAGACCAAAAGAAATACATACTATAACATAATCAACTGGTCAATTGGGGAGAGGAAATTTAATGTTCTTAACTTTTTACAAACTCAACGCTTAAGAGTGTTAGCCATAGGTAGATCCCCTTTGAGTGTCTTCGGTCTCTCTGTACAAGGGTTTGTCAGGACAACCTGACATGAGAACATTTCACCCTACAAGTAAACCCTGACCAAATATTCAATATAACATAGTATTCAAAGCCCAAAGGAGAACCCCTCAACACGGCTATACACTGGCTTATACAAGGAACGGTGACCCTTCTACAAGTGATGTTACCTCAAGTTACAACACTAAGCTATATACTCCACCAGACCAGATGAATTCTTGTCCCGGAATCCGGTAAGACGAAAAGACCACAAGAAAGATATACTGTCCCATTGCTGCAATGTTGTATCACTGTGCTTGTTTTACAAGTACTTCAATAGAATGTGCTCCGATGAACTTGCTACTCTGATGCCCCCATCGACGTTAATACACCCGACCAACCCGACGATCAGCTAAATTCTATCCATTCAATGTGGAGGTCTCCAGACCCCTGGATGATATCATCAGGCCTCTACTTCTGTAAAATCACATTATGATATAATGATCTGTAATTTTCACTTTTTTGTTTTATTTTAATTCACTTGGAGTTCTCATAAATCGAGGGGACCCTTCCTGGGATTAACACTTAATCTCTATATGAGATAAATAGATATTCGAATACTCCATTAAAGTTCTCCCTTACCTCTCAAACGTTGAGTTAGTATAGAATTTAAGAACCATAATTTTCCTCTCCCCAATTGACTAGTTCGATATTGTTATTGGGTTGGTTTTTTTTTTAACTTAGTTTACCGCAAAAAAGGCAAGTTGCTACTATAGACGTAAGACGGCGACTGAGAATTAGGGTAGAAGTTTGGGGGGGTCGTCCTAAATTTGGAGCTGTTCAGCGAGATGCAGGGAGGGAGTTCCAAAGGCCGGCAGCACGAGGAAAGAAGCTATTAGACCTCCACAGTGAATCGATGGGATTTGGCTGATTGTCGGTTTGGTCGAGTGTATTTACGTCGATGGGCACCAGAGCAGCAAGTTCTTCCGAACACATTCGCTTGAAGTACTTGTAAAACAAGGACAAGGAAGCAACAAGGGATGGAGTGTGGTTGATAGTGAGGGACCTATTAGATTAACAACTCTTTTTAGAACCTTGTCTAAGAGGGAGATACTGGTGTATGATGCACCAGCCTAGATGTGATAACAATACGCTATGCATGTACGTACTTATGTTTCAGAAACTTTTACGTACTTATGTTTCAGAAACTTTTACGTACTTATGTTTCAGAAACTTTTACGTACTTATGTTTCAGAGATATAGGATATTGTCAGGTGTGAAAAGTTTTCTAGCACAGTAAAGGGAGCCAACCTTTTTTGCAGCAGCCTTGGTAATGTCTTTTATGCATTTGTTCCAATTCATGTTACCTGTGAACGTTAAGCCGATGAGTTTCAACGTGGGACTCTCAGGTGAGGTGTTATTTGTCATGGTAATCGGTGGTTGAAGAGGTTTCTTGCAGTTTGCCAGATATACGATCAGTTTGGTGTAGAATGAGCATCGAACTACATCATTTACACTTGAGAACCTGGATGATGTACATGCAAAGTATAATGAACGTTTTCGTCAAATCAAACGCACACACACTCAAGGCAATGACCCCCAGTGGAATCGATCCAAAAATGGCTGGTTACATTTGATGTTGCTAAGACAAAGCTATTTTCCTTTAACAATTATAAGCAAGTTTTCCAAAACCCGACTGACATGGCTAATAGCACCCTACCTGAGAGTCTAACATTCAAACTTTCAGCCTAACATTAACAGGTAACATTCATTAGAACAAATACATCGAATATACTACCAAGTCTGCTGCCAAGAAAGTGGCCTCCCTCTACAGAGCTAGAAAACATCTTCCACCTGCCAGTATCCTATGTCTCTACAAAACAATTATTTGAATGGAGTATTGTTGCCACATCCGCCACTAGTCTCCCCCACTTAGTCAGGGGTCCAAAAAGAGCATCTAATCAAATAGGCCCCACACTGTCTACCAAAGTCCAGCTCCTGCCCCATCGCCACAATGTTGTGTCCCTGTGCTTGTTTTACAAATACTTGAATGGAATATGCTCCGACGAACTTGCATCACTTGTGCCCCCTCAACGTAAATACCTCCGACCAACCCAACAATCAGCAAAACACCACCCCTTCACTGTAGAAGTCCCCAGATGCCGGATGGCTTTCTATTCTAATAGCTTCTTTCTTCAAAAATGCTTTTTTTTTAGAATTCCCTCCCTGCTCTCTGTTTCCCCGACTGTAGCAATACGCAGAAATTTAAATGTAATGTGAACAAATATCTCGCTGCACAACTCCCCACTTAGGATGGCCCCTATAAATCTGGCCTCTAATTCACAGTAGCTTCTTACGTCACAGTGGCGATGGGCCTTGTTTGGGGGTGAATGAAAGTGTAAAAATGAAAAGAATACTAAAAAAATGTCGGAAAGTTAACAAGGTAGATTTGGTGTAAACATGATGGCGGGCAATCACGGCTGTTCTTGTTAAAGTCCCCGGTCCGTACTTTATTGAAGCTTAAATAGTTTTAACCTTAATACAATGTATTTATGTATTATTTTTTCCTTCATATGCACGCTTGAACTTGAGTTGAGCACGGTTCTGAAGAAGTGAAGGGTTCCCGAAATATTATATCATACAGAATTTCCACCAGACCATCTTGATACAGGTATTACATAACATTGTAACATTGTGTAGATAAACAGATATATGTGTGTTTGTGAAAAAATAAATAAATAAATATATAAATATATATACATGTGTATGTATACATTGTATTAAGGGTGAAACTACTTAATTTGTTCCACCAGTATATGTCTTATTTGCTCCATTTGTGTCTATCCGTCACACCTCTGCATTGTATTGCCTTCTAAGTATCACATTTCTATATACTAATAAACAATGCTTCAAGCAAACTACATAAACCTCTTATATATATATATATATATATATATATATATATATATATATATATATATATATATATTTCATCATCAGAGTTGACCAGTAGGGTGTCAAAAAAATAAAAATAAACAAACTTTATTTGTTTTTTTTTATATAATGTCCTTGTTAATGGGTGTTATTCGCGGTGATGTTGTTGGCGATTATGAATTCAAATTTTGGTTGTCGAACGGAAACGCATTGACATGCTGGTATTTTAGAAAGATAGGTCGTTCATTGGTGTGTCAGAATTATTAAAATTGAAAATAGAAGCCTTTATCAATGCAAGATTAATTAATTTTCATTTTTTTTACTTTAATCTTATTAATTTCGGAATAAAATTCTGTCATCAGAATTGACCAGTATTGTGTCATTTTTTCAAAAAATAAAAATAAACCAACCTTTTTATATATATATATATATATATATATATATATATATATATATATATATATATATAAATATATATATATATATATATATATATATATATATATATATATATATATATATATATAAAATATCCTTGTTAATGGGTGTTATCCGCGGATATGTTCTTGGCGGTTATGAATTCAAATTCTGGTTGTCGAACGAAGACGCATTGGCATGCTGGTAGTTTAGAAAGATAGGTCGTTTTTCAGTGCTGATTGTTGTTTCCTCGACATCAGTATATAGTCTTTTTGTGTTTTGTAGAACAATGTGATTATATCCATGTGTATCTCCGACAGTCTGTATGCTTAAAAATAGTGTTTTCAATAAATAAATTGTGTTTGCAATAAATAGTGTTTGCAATAAATAAATAGTGTTTGCAATAAATAAATAGTGTTTGCAATAAATAAATAAATAAATAGTGTTTGCAATAAATAAATAGTGTTTGCAATAAATAAATAAATAGTGTTTGCAATAAATAGTGTTTGCAATAAATAAATAGTGTTTGCAATAAATAAATAAATAGTGTTTGCAATAAATAAATAAATAGTGTCTGCAATAAATAGTGTTTGCAATAAATAAATAGTGTTTGCAATAAATAAATAGTGTTTGCAATAAATAGTGTTTGCAATAAATAAATAGTGTTTGCAATAAATAAATAGTGTTTGCAATAAATAGTGTTTGCAATAAATAAATAGTGTTTGCAATAAATAAATAGTGTTTGCAATAAATAAATAAATAGTGTTTGCAATAAATAGTGTTTGCAATAAATAGTGTTTGCAATAAATAAATATTGTTTGCAATAAATAAATAGTGTTTGCAATAAATAGTGTTTGCAATAAATAATAAGTGTTTGCAATAAATAAATAGTGTTTGCAATAAATAAATAAATAAATAGTGTTTGCAATAAATAGTGTTTGCAATAAATAGTGTTTGCAATAAATAAATAGTGTTTGCAATAAATAAATAAATAGTGTTTGCAATAGTGTTTGCAATAAATAAATAGTGTTTGCAATAAATAGTGTTTGCAATAAATAAATAGTGTTTGCAATAAATAGTGTTTGCAATAAATAAATAGTGTTTGCAATAAATAGTGTTTGCAATAAATAAATAGTGTTTGCAATAAATAAATAGTGTTTGCAATAAATAAATAGTGTTTGCAATAAATAAATAAATAGTGTTTGCAATAAATGGTGTTTGCAATAAATAAATAGTGTTTGCAATAAATAAATAGTGTTTGCAATAAATAGTGTTTGCAATAAATAAATAGTGTTTGCAATAAATAAATAGTGTTTGCAATAAATAAATAAATAGTGTTTGCAATAAATAGTGTTTGCAATAAATAAATAGTGTTTGCAATAAATAAATAGTGTTTGCAATAAATAGTGTTTGCAATAAATAAATAGTGTTTGCAATAAATAAATAGTGTTTGCAATAAATAAATAAATAGTGTTTGCAATAAATAAATAGTGTTTGCAATAAATAAATAGTGTTTGCAATAAATAGTGTTTGCAATAAATAAATAGTGTTTGCAATAAATAAAAAGTGTTTGCAATAAATAAATAAATAGTGTTTGCAATAAATAAATAGTGTTTGCAATAAATAAATAGTGTTTGCAATAAATAAATAAATAAATAGTGTTTGCAATAAATAAATAAATAGTGTCTGCAATAAAAAGTGTTTGCAATAAATAAATAGTGTTTGCAATAAATAAATAAATAGTGTTTGCAATAAATAAATAGTGTTTGCAATAAAAATTGTTTGCAATAAATAAATAAATAAATAAATAGTGTTTGCAATAAATAAATAAATAGTGTTTGCAATAAAAAGTGTTTGCAATAAATAAATAAATAGTGTTTGCAATAAATAGTGTTTTCAATAAATAAATAAATAGTGTTGGCAATAAATAAATAGTGTTTGCAATAAATAAATAGTGTTTGCAATAAATAAATAAATAGTGTTTGCAATAAATAAATAAATAGTGTCTGCAATAAATAGTGTTTGCAATAAATAAATAGTGTTTGCAATAAATAAATAAATAGTGTTTGCAATAAATAGTGTTTGCAATAAATAAATAGTGTTTGCAATAAATAAATAGTGTTTGCAATAAATAGTGTTTGCAATAAATAAATAGTGTTTGCAATAAATAAATAGTGTTTGCAATAAATAAATAAATAGTGTTTGCAATAAATAGTGTTTGCAATAAATAAATAGTGTTTGCAATAAATAAATAAATAGTGTTTGCAATAAATAAATAAATAGTGTCTGCAATAAATAGTGTTTGCAATAAATAAATAGTGTTTGCAATAAATAAATAAATAGTGTCTGCAATAAAAAGTGTTTGCAATAAATAAATAGTGTTTGCAATAAATAAATAAATAGTGTTTGCAATAAATAAATAGTGTTTGCAATAAAAATTGTTTGCAATAAATAAATAAATAAATAAATAGTGTTTGCAATAAATAAATAAATAGTGTTTGCAATAAAAAGTGTTTGCAATAAATAAATAAATAGTGTTTGCAATAAATAGTGTTTTCAATAAATAAATAAATAGTGTTGGCAATAAATAAATAGTGTTTGCAATAAATAAATAGTGTTTGCAATAAATAAATAAATAGTGTTTGCAATAAATAAATAAATAGTGTCTGCAATAAATAGTGTTTGCAATAAATAAATAGTGTTTGCAATAAATAAATAAATAGTGTTTGCAATAAATAGTGTTTGCAATAAATAAATAGTGTTTGCAATAAATAAATAGTGTTTGCAATAAATAGTGTTTGCAATAAATAAATAGTGTTTGCAATAAATAAATAGTGTTTGCAATAAATAAATAAATAGTGTTTGCAATAAATAGTGTTTGCAATAAATAAATAGTGTTTGCAATAAATAAATAAATAGTGTTTGCAATAAATAAATAAATAGTGTCTGCAATAAATAGTGTTTGCAATAAATAAATAGTGTTTGCAATAAATAAATAAATAGTGTTTGCAATAAATAGTGTTTGCAATAAATAAATAGTGTTTGCAATAAATAAATAAATAGTGTTTGCAATAAATAGTGTTTGCAATAAATAAATAGTGTTTGCAATAAATAAATAGTGTTTGAAATAAATAGTGTTTGCAATAAATAAACAGTGTTTGCAATAAATAAATAAATAGTGTTTGCAATAAATAGTGTTTGCAATAAATAAATAGTGTTTGCAATAAATAAATAGTGTTTGCAATAAATAAATAGTGTTTGCAATAAATAAATAAATAGTGTTTGCAATAAATAGTGTTTGCAATAAATAAATAGTGTTTGCAATAAATAAATAAATAGTGTTTGCAATAAATAGTGTTTGCAATAAATAGTGTTTGCAATAAATAAATAGTGTTTGCAATAAATAAATAAATAGTGTTTGCAATAGTGTTTGCAATAAATAAATAGTGTTTGCAATAAATAAATAGTGTTTGCAATAAATAGTGTTTGCAATAAATAGTGTTTGCAATAAATAAATAGTGTTTGCAATAAATAAATAGTGTTTGCAATAAATAGTGTTTGCAATAAATAAATAGTGTTTGCAATAAATAAATAGTGTTTGCAATAAATAAATAAATAGTGTTTGCAATAAATGGTGTTTGCAATAAATAAATAGTGTTTGCAATAAATAAATAGTGTTTGCAATAAATAGTGTTTGCAATAAATAAATAGTGTTTGCAATAAATAAATAAATAGTGTTTGCAATAAATAGTGTTTGCAATAAATAAATAGTGTTTGCAATAAATAAATAGTGTTTGCAATAAATAAATAAATAGTGTTTGCAATAAATAGTGTTTGCAATAAATAAATAGTGTTTGCAATAAATAAATAAATAGTGTTTGCAATAAATAGTGTTTGCAATAAATAGTGTTTGCAATAAATAAATAGTGTTTGCAATAAATAAATAAATAGTGTTTGCAATAGTGTTTGCAATAAATAAATAGTGTTTGCAATAAATAAATAGTGTTTGCAATAAATAGTGTTTGCAATAAATAGTGTTTGCAATAAATAAATAGTGTTTGCAATAAATAAATAGTGTTTGCAATAAATAGTGTTTGCAATAAATAAATAGTGTTTGCAATAAATAAATAGTGTTTGCAATAAATAAATAAATAGTGTTTGCAATAAATGGTGTTTGCAATAAATAAATAGTGTTTGCAATAAATAAATAGTGTTTGCAATAAATAGTGTTTGCAATAAATAAATAGTGTTTGCAATAAATACATAAATAGTGTTTGCAATAAATACATAAATAGTGTTTGCAATAAATAAATAAATAGTGTTTTCAATAAATAAATAAATAGTGTTTGCAATAAATAAATAGTGTTTGCAATAAATAGTGTTTGCAATAAATAAATAGTGTTTGCAATAAATACATAAATAGTGTTTGCAATAAATAAATAGTGTTTGCAATAAATAAATAAATAGTGTTTGCAATAAATAAATAAATAGTGTTTGCAATAAATAAATAGTGTTTGCAATAAATAAATAAATAAATAGTGTTTGCAATAAATAAATAAATAAATAGTGTTTGCAATAAATAAATAAATAGTGTCTGCAATAAATAGTGTTTGCAATAAATAAATAGTGTTTGCAATAAAAAGTGTTTGCAATAAATAAATAAATAAATAGTGTTTGCAATAAAAAGTGTTTGCAATAAATAAATAAATAAATAGTGTTTGCAATAAATAAATAAATAGTGTTTGCAATAAAAAGTGTTTGCAATAAATAAATAAATAGTGTTTGCAATAAATAGTGTTTTCAATAAATAAATAAATAGTGTTGGCAATAAATAAATAGTGTTTGCAATAAATAAATAGTGTTTGCAATAAATAGTGTTTGCAATAAATAAATAAATAGTGTTTTCAATAAATAAATAAATTGTGTTTGCAATAAATAAATAGTGTTTGCAATAAATAGTGTTTGCAATAAATAAATAGTGTTTGCAATAAATACATAAATAGTGTTTGCAATAAATAAATAGTGTTTGCAATAAATAAGTCGTTTATGGCACAGAATTGGAGTCGATTTCAACCCCTCTGATTATGGTTACCTAGCGCGTATTTCCTTACACCGTTTGGCCAGTTGACTTGTGTGTCGTTACCTACTGATTCATTAAAATCACCCAACATAACAATTTCATCGTTACTGGGTATTTGATTCATTTGTTCTTGTAACGTGCCGAAGACATCTTCAAAGTAGTCATCATTGTAACTAGAGTCCGGGGCATACACTATGAAATATGTGACTTTTTTTATTGAATTAAAACTAAGGAAAACACGAAAAAAAAATCTTGGAATGTGCGAAATAAATCGCCCGTTCTCATTGGTCAGTAAAATAATGGCAAATTCAAATAAAAAATTAAGAAAATGAGTAAACAATCAAACTAATAAAACATTGAAATTTTTGCTATTTATTACGTAATTTTATTATTTGATACAAATTATAAAATTGTAATGTTCGTATTTCTCTTCCTTTCGATCGTGTTTCAAACCGAGAACAGACATTGGTTTAAAACCAGTGTGATTTTGTTCATTTATATTCATGAACAAATCGCTACCCGGCTCTCTTTCTCCATATTTGATCTAACTTCGTTTCTAAGTCTATCTTAGGTGCTACCATACAGTTATGCGAAAGGAATAAGCCGTCTGCTTAGTATGAAACAATAATTTATTCTTGCGCGTCTAAAGTAAGAATGCACTACTCTGCATATCCTAAGCCCCTTAGGAAGCGGATAAATACATTTAAAAAACACACAGGTGTTCAATCGCCCGTAAATACAATAACAAAGCTGCGTGTATATATATATATATATATATATATATATATATATATATATATATATATATATGTGTGTGTGTGTGTGTGTGTGTGTGTGTGTGTGTGTGTGTGTGTGTGTGTGTGTGTGCGTGTGTGTGTGTTAAGGAGTAAGGCTACTGTACTACCCTCTTTTATATATATATATAAATATATATATATATATATATATATATATATATATATATATATATATATATATATATATATATTAAACCAGAAGAAAAATTTCTCCGACTGTGCAGAGAATCTTACAAAACAAGATTCTCTGCAAAGTTGGAGAAATTTTTCTTCTGGTTTAATTATTTTTGACAAAGGGAAGTCTCTTTTCCCGAAATATTAAATAATGATTTTTAATCAACCGGACATCCCACAAACAGCTAAAAACACTCTTGCTGTTATGTAAGATTTTAGGAAAAATAAATAGTAAGTCTTATTTCGTATTCGATTTATTGTTTTTGTTCCTTACAACTTGCATCTTACCCGGAATTTGGATTGCTCACAACCTTTCTAAAACTTACTACTATATATGTATATATATTTATTTATTTTGGTACAGAAAAATTAGTACAACATTCGTACCGTACAATTATTAATGACAATATATGTATTAGCATATACTATCAGTGCCCTTTTACTTTGTAGTTTCCTTAAAAGATTCAGCTCGATGATTGTCAATTAGTGACAACAGAGCAAATATAAGTCAGTTTATATTATATTCTAATAACCATGGTTTTATTTTATTATTTTTATTTTTTCACATTTCCAAAAAACATAACATTTTTGTGAGATATATTTTTACATAAATACGTTGTTTGGCACAAGACAAATGAAACGGACCGTAAAAAATATATCTCACAGAAATGTTATGCTTTTTGGAAATGTGAAAAAATAAAAATAATGAAATAAAACTATGGTTATTGGAATATAATATGAACTGACTTATATATATATATATATATATATATGAGAAGAATGTTGTAGTTCGCTTGGAGCATAGTGTATAGAGTAAGAATATTATTTTTTTGAAGGCGATAACAATGCGTTGTTAGAGTGACACATACGACACGTGGAATCGTAAAAACAAAACAAAGTGACAATATTGAAAAGTCAATAATTTTCAAAAAAATTTTTTTTATTTACCAGTGTATCGTGACCGTGGTGTTGGGTTGGAGTGTGTCCTTTTCATTTAATTTCGAGGGTATCCCTCATCCTCAGAATAAAATAAATACTACCACTCGTTGGAGTGTGTTTTTTTTTTTTTTTTTTGCCAAAAGCCGGGGCCGGAAATGTTGGTTTGTTTTTAGTAGTAGGTCCGGAGAAGTTTCTTATTTATTTTTTATAAATTATTATTTGCTATTTTAACCGTTGCTGTTTATTTTGTTAGTAATTATACTGAGTAATTTATTTTTATTTATTTATTTATTTATTTATTTTATATAACGTTGTTTGTTTTGTTAATAATATACTGAA
>OY744540.1:2292569-2297569 GCA_963556195.1 Sepiola atlantica | reverse complement strand
CATGAAACACTACCGGTTGTTGTCGGTGAGCAATTACTGACGATGATTTGTGTGAGAACTCCTAGTGAGTACTACTACTACTACAACTACTACTACTACTACTACTACTAATAATAATAATGTAATAATAATAAAAATAATGTAATTATAATAATAATAATAATAATAATAATAATGTAATAATAATAATGTAATAATAATAAAAATAATGTAATAATAATAATAATAATAATATTAATAATGATAATAATAATGTAATAATAATAAAAATAATGTAATAATAATAATAATAATAATAATAATGTAATAATAATAAAAATAATGTAATAATAATAATAATAATAGTAATAATAATGTTATAATAATAAAAATAATGTAATAATAATAATAATAATAATAATAATGTAATAATAATAATAATGTAATAATAATAAAAATAATGTAATAATAATAATAATTATAATAATGTAATAATAATAATAATAATAATAATAATAATAATAATAATAATAATAATAATATTAATAATAATAATAATAATAATAATAATAATAATAATAATAATAATAATAATAATAATAATAATAATAATAATAATAATAATAATAATAATAATAATAATAATAATAATAATAATAATAATGACAATAACAATGATAATCATTAAAAAATAATAATAACAACAATAATAAAAAAATTTTAAAATTTTAATGAAAAAAATAAAAATGGTGCTGGCCTAGGCTGACACCATACAAAATATTTGTAAAGGGTCGAGGAGGAAAAGACCGAGGAGGGACAGCACAAACCAGACTTCCATTGGAAGAGTGCGGAGAATGCTGGGACCTTAGGGAGGCTTATTGCCACCCAAAAACCAGAGAAGACCAATGGTCTTTACCAGCGAGAAATCAATGGCAAGAAGCTATTGCGATGTCGCAAGATTATTAGCGATGGTTATCGAAAAGAGGTGAAGAATACTGGAAATCTGGGGAGGCTTGTTGTCACTCAGACTCCAGGAAGTACCACCGGTGTTCGTTGGTGAGCAATCACTGACAATGATCTGTGTGAGAACTCCTAGTGAGTACAAATAATACTGCCCCCTCCAAATGGTTGACACCATACAAAATATTTGTGGATTGTCAAGGAGGATGAGAAGACCGAGGAGGGACAGCACAAACCAGACCCCCACGTGAAGAGTGCGGAAAGTTCTGGCACCTTGGGGAGGCTTATTGCCACCCAAATCGCAGAGAAGACCAATGGTTCTTACCAGCGAGAAATCAATGGTAAGCGGTTGTTGCGATATCGCAAGGTCATTTGCGGTAGTTATCAAAACGAGGTGGAGAGTACTGGAAATCTGGGGAGGCTTGTTGTCACTCAGACTCCAGGGAACACCACTGGTTGTTGTCTGTGAGCAATCACTGACGATGACCTGTGTGAGTACAAATAATAAGTGAATAATGGAATATTGTATGTCTATTTAGAAGTGAACGACATTCTTTCCTTTCTTTTTTGTTATAAGATTTTAATGAGATTAAGCCTATCCTTCTTTGCTCGTAGAATTTAAATTTGCATACATGATTATTTTTTTTCTTTCTGTTTTATTCTCATCAGTTTTATTAAGGTTAAGTATCTCCTTCTTCGGTAATGCATATTAAATTTGCATGCATGATTATTGAAGCGATCCGGATACACGTACGTTATCTTTTATTATATAGATAATTTAATACAAATGCAATCCTGCTAAGAAAAAATGAGAATGGAATCTTTGTTGCCCCCCCCTCTCCCTTTGAGAACTGAAAAATTGAATCTGCCATCTGGCCGGATCTTCTTTAGTATAGCTCTCAATTTAAAGACTTTTATTTTCAAAAGAAAATAGGGAAGTACGGAGTAGGGTGAAGGGGTTGGGACGAGTGCTGCAGTGTCCGACCGGACATGCACTTTTGCCATTACAGAGGAATCAGATGGTCGACAAATTATCAATAAGCGATGACAGCTGAATGGAATAGAGGGAGGGAAGAAAGTCACCGACCGGAAACGAATTTGATTGATGAAATTCTACAATCTATCACCCACGAATAAAAAAAACATTTTCAAACTGAGTACTTTCAATTACACTAAAAACAAGGTTTAGGGTATTCAGTAAAGTTTATTGGTGTTTGCTTCTTTTGACGTCCTTCTTGTTCTTCCTTATAATTATTGTATAGTAGTTTATTTAATGAAACGTTCTGAAAAGAGGCATAGTGTATTCAACCGAAAGTAGCCTGTTATATACGTATCTATCACCAATTAATTTTAAATTATAATTTTCTAATTTTATTATCATAGGTGGTTTTTTTTCTGTTCAGTATTTCAGGGAGAATGAATTTATGGGTCAATATAATAGCCATACCTGAACCATTTCTTATGTGTGCAGCTTGGGAGAATCTCATGTTATTTGTTAAATAAATAATCACTGTATTTAATTATAAATGTTACACCGGCCGTTCTTACACAGGAGAAACTACACCGGTTGTCACTATAAATAGTGCGAGTCACCAGAGACACAAAATACAAAGCACAGTCTTGTAACTGTCTAGCCAAGAGCTAGTCAGTTTTTTACTTTGTTAATACACTTGTTAAACCAACCCTCGACTTGACTTCCTTTATTTATTATTTACTGTGGAACAACTTCACAACAATACATAAGGGGTTTTCAAAGCATAATCTAACATATATATCTAATGGTTCGTATGTCTTTGATTTTCTTTACTATGACACATGTTTATGCTACATATATATAAATATATATATATATATATATATATATTATATATATATGTATATACATATATATATACATATATATATATATAAATATATATATATATATTATATATATATATTATATATTATACACACATATATATATATATATATATTATATATATCCATCACTATCATTATATATTATACACACATATATATATATATAAATATATATATATATATTATATATATATATTATATATATATTATATATATTATACACACACACACATATATATATGTATATAGTAAGATTTAATAATTTAGTCATCTAATAATAGCTATAAATACATGTTTCTCATTGTTGAACACTCTTAAGGTGGCTGACTATCGTTGCCTGGTCGGCATAATATGATTTATTTCTCACAAACTCTTATAGTTATTCTAAATGGCCGCATCGGTTAGGGCGTCGGGATCTGGATTTAAAAGTGACTTTGGTCCGGCGTTCGAATCGTGAGACCGGTTTGAATAATTATCTCTACGCTGATGATTCCCAAAGGATGAAACTTATACATATGTAGATAATTAAATATTTATTATTAAATGCTTATATATATATATATATATATATATTTATTTATATAAATAAATATTTATTTAAATTTTAAAGTGTTATATATATATATATATATATATATATATATATATATTTATTTAAATATTAAAGTGTTTATTCCCCTACAGACGATATCTTTTCGGATGTTTACCCTCATCAGTGCAGGAGTGGCGGTTTCGTATATATATATATATATATATATATATATATATATATATATTAGCAAATATACGCTCCCTCCGGTCGTATTTTGCAAGGCTGGGATGATATCATGATGAACGAACTGCATACACTGACCCCCAAAGGAGGAGATAATAGTGAACATATACTAAACTAATCCTCAAAGGAGGAGGTAATGTCTGGTAGGATTGTATCATGACAACAGAACAGGTAAAATACCCCTTTAAAAATAGAGAAGGTAATATCTAGGAAAATATCACCATAAAAGCAGAAGGTAATGCCTGTGAGTATAGTATCATAGCAACAGAAAAGATATTACACAACCACCTGCTCCCCCCCCCCCAAAAAAAAAAAATAAATGTAGTCCCTGGGAATATGGTATAATGACAAAAGAACAAATACTACATTAAGCCTCCCTTACAGTAGGATGTAAGACCTAGGAGGATTACCTCCATCCCCTTAAAAAAAAGGAGGATGTAATTCCTGGGAGGATGGTCCTTTGACAACAGAACCGATACTTCACAAACGTATTCCCATTAAAAGATAATATAACAAGCCGCGCATGCGTGGTCCCCCTTTGTATGTGACTCGATGTGGCGAGTGTAAAATGCAATAAATTTGGGCAATTTGGGGCATTTTTGACCCCCATTGTACCCCCTGGGGGCGGGAACCAGAATTTTTCTGAGGTCAAGGATGCTCATTTTATATCCAGAACAATTGTCTCTACATTTTGGCCAAGTTTCAGAAAAATTGAATAGATGGATCAAACGTTATGGGAGAAAAGGGTCATTTTTTGCAATTTGGGGGGCTTTTGACCCCCTGGGGGCGCGAACCAGATTTTTTCCAAGGTCATCGATATTTATTTTCTATTAAGAACAATCGCCTCCACATTTTGGCCAAGTTTCAGAGAAATTGAATGGATAGATGAAAAGTTATGGCGCAAAAAAATGTCATTTTTTGCCATTTTGGGGCCTTTTGACCCCCTAGGGGGCTAACCACTTTTTTTTTTCAAAAATCGGAGAATGTCACTTTCTAACCTGACAAAAGTTACAACTTCATGCAAAATTTCAGAGAAATTCAATGGATGGTTGCGGAGAAAAATTTTTAATGGTCAGAGTGCTCACCTCTCGGGCGCTGGGTCACATCTTACTTGTGGGAGTAGGATAAAATTGGCCTTGTGCCTAACTCCTGGAGAGGAGTAAATAATACTAACTAAGTTGAGTTAATTGGGAATAGACCGTTTTGACTCTCTCTCTCTCTCTCTCTCTCTCTCTCTCTCTATATATATATATATATATATATATATATATATATATATATATATATATATATATATATATATATACTGGTACAGAAAAATTAGTACCACATTCGTACCGGCGGTTTCAACCGGCTCTCTTCAGCTTCTGTTTCATCTGTTTCGGAAATATGAAGTCACGTGTCACTCTCGTTTGGACACGTT
>OY744540.1:2285069-2287569 GCA_963556195.1 Sepiola atlantica | reverse complement strand
TATGTTCACATGCAAATTGTGCATGTGAATACAATTATATTGAAAGTACACTTCCTAGTATGTCTTCGTTTTTAGAGACAGACATGCACAGACAGAGAGGTGTTTTCCTTGATTATATATGAAAGTCAAAGCCCTTCGTTCAGTCTAGATAGACTATGGACACCCCTGAAAGAGGCTGGCTGCGCGTGTAATTGTGAAGCAAGGGTTGCGCGATTCCGACAACACCCTTCCTGAGTCGACACTGCTTGATTCCAATGGCAAGCAATTCAAGACGACTGGAAACAATGCCGAGATAAGCAGAGAGCACATACAGCACATGGTATTCCCAAATGGTCACCCATTTAGTACTGACCAGGCTCGACGTCGCTTGATTATATATATATATATTAGTAAGTTTTTGAAAGGCTGTGGGCAATGCAATTCCGGGTAAGATGCAAGTTGAAATGAAAGGAACAAAAACAATAACAATAAATCGAATACGATATAAGACTTACTATTTATTTTTCCTTTTTTTTTCTTACATAACAGCAAGAGTGTTTTAGCTGTTCGTGTGATGTCCGGGTGATTAAAAATCACTATTTGATATTTCGGGAAAAGACATCCCTTTGTCAAAAATAATTAGACCAGAAGAAGAATAATATTTTATTCTTCTCCGACTGTGTAGAGAATAATACAAACAAAATGGCTGCCAGATATAGACCGCAGCAAATAAAGCAGTTTCACAGGGAATATAAATTAAATTAAGTTTTATTTTAATATTATGTTAAATATATGATTTGGTGTTTAAAATATTTGTGTAATGTTGGTTAGGTGTATGGTGTTCGATAAACTGTTAGTTTTGATAATATATATATATCATTTTTTTTTTTTTATATTTGAATATTTACTTTGTTTTATCTTCGTATTTTTATTTTGTTTATCTTTCTATCGTAATTTAAGAATTTTAATATAAAGTAAAGTAATTAGTCTCATATTTTAAATATTCTAGATCTATCTACTTATCGATTTCGATTATCATCTATTAAATATATATATATATATATATATATATATATATATATATATAATTAGTAACAAATGAACTGTAATTTTGTTCTGTCTGCCAAGAAACACGTGTAGGTCAAGCAAGAGATTACTATAGAAAACGTTGATGATTTTTGCATGTAAGATGAAACTGTAAATGATAAATCTCGACTGTAGTGCGGAAATAAAGAATTAAAGGAACTGATATGAATTATGTTTTGGGATTGCCTTTTACATGTTTGTTTTTTTTAATTTGATCTGAATTTTGTAATAAATATTCATTGGGCTTGTAAATGGAAATTTTCGGATAATGATAGGAGTATAAGATTGAAAATATACTTCCTTATAAAATCCCAATAACATTATATATATATATATATATATATATATATATATATATATATATATATATATAGATATAGATATATATATATATATATAGATATAGATATATATATATATATATATATATATATATATATATATATATATATATATATATATATATATATATATAAAAATATTAATTATTTTAATACCTACAGACATCGATGTTTTATGCTAACGCAATCTTCAGTGCAGGAACGGCGGGCGCGAACCCCGATCACAAATCGCCACTGATTCAGTCAAGAGTCTTATCCCATCGGCCATAGACAATTAGTTAGTAATTAATTGTGTTTTTTCCCTACAATTTTTATTTTACTTTTTCAAATTTTAAATCTTGGCCTTTGCCAACTTATCTATCCCAGCGTCTTCCTCTGATGATAAGATTTTGTATCTTTGAAAAGCCTGGCTTAAGGAAAAATTTAACTTGAATAAATTTCCTTTTTGCGGAATATACCTTGCTATGAGCAACTGAATTGAAAAAAGATTTGACTTTTGCTTTTCTAATTCCTTTTCATCCTTCTACATATATATATATATATATATATATATATATATATATATATATATTACATATTCAAATTGAGATATTTATGACCAAAAATACAAGACCCTATGAAGAGAAAACTGTTTATTATTTTTTTTAAATTACGATCATTTCATCATTGTTAATACAGACGAGACATTTAAAAAACAAAGCCGGAGTTTTATCAGCAAATTAATCTTCAAATTTAGATAAAAAGACGAATTAAATTCGGACATTGTTTACAAAAGAAACTTTCATTCTTTTTTAATGTTTTATTTCATTTTAACACGATACATACGGTAAACAAAACAAACTACATTCTCGCCATTTTTTCCTATTTTAAATCAGAAGCAAGTTATGCATATATATATATATATATATATATATATATATATATATATATATATATATATATATATATATATATTATAATATAAAATGAAGTAATAAAATAAGGTGTCAATCAAATTTTATTAGAATTAAAAATTGATATATATATATATATATATATATATATATATATATATATATATATATATATATATATTGTTTTGATACAGAAAATTA
>OY744540.1:2227569-2280069 GCA_963556195.1 Sepiola atlantica | reverse complement strand
ACGCCACCAATGCGTCAGGAATCCACGTCAAAATATTCATCCTTTTCCCGCCAACAAATTCGCACAAATTTGATTTCAGTTAAAATCTCTATTAAATAAATACTACCTGATATATTCGCCATGCTTATGAAAATTTCAACTACACATCAAGCATCAGCATCGCACACACCAACCAGAAGCAATAATAAGAAACAACAGTATTCACTCGATAAAAAAAAAACCAATTGACACGCTTCGCACGCAAACAAGCGAGCCAGTCAGTACCACAACTGAACTGCTGCCTCTACTTTACTCACACATACATCTCCCTACTAAACAGACGTTTCGCTTACAGAAACCGAGCACTGGAGACATTGCACTCACAGAGAAACCCTAGTATTAACTAAAACGCAACTCCCACACACGCATTCAAACATCCTAAAATATCTTCATCGCAAAAAATTATTATTGTGATTTTTATTTTTATTTTTATACTATTTTACTTGTCGGCTAATTTACAAGACCCGCGACAGGCTATGTACCTACAATCGCTAGCACTGTTTTGTTTGCGAAACCTAGGTACATAAAAGTATAGAGGTACACAACAGAAAGTGCCGGATGAGTATCAAACTCTCTAAAGTATCATCGAACTGAATGAACTAGTTAGAATATAATACGACGTGTCCGGTCATATTTTTACCGCACAGGTGGTCTCCATTCTCCGTGTTATTTTCTCGTGAATAACACACACGTGTGTCGGAAGAAAGAGACAGGGACAATAGTGTAGAAATAATAGACATAAGTACCAAATCAGGAATACATTACGGTCACAAATACAATGAGAAAGAACACGTGTTGCCAGGGCCATACATAGAGAGACATGCGTGAGCAATGAGTAAGTAAATTCCACTTACTTTGTGTTTTTCTTGGTGTATGCAACTGCTATCAGAAGGCGTACCTAGAGGCTAAGTCTGCTCCGGTTTGGAAATCCAGGCTCCTGGGAGTAGCTGGACGAACTTTCCGTCTGCTTTGAATGACGCGTCAGAAGCGAGTAAGATCTTATCCTAAATTCCGCACGTGGATGGAACAAGATTACAGACTCCCGCATTTGAGAGCTCTTTCGCAAATGTTGCCGATTAATATGTCTGAGGGAGATAACTCGGATAATACTGAGCCGACACATTTACCTATAATCGGTATCCATGTCTCAAGAACTCGTACTCGTTTACTTTGATAGATAGCGAGAATATAGAGACAGCCGGTAAATATGAAACTAATCGAATGACTTGGACAACAAAACTGACTACTCACTTCGATTTGACGAGACATTTGTATCTGATTGAGTATGGTAAACGTAAACTCGTTCCTAATGTTTGAGTAACTCGTAAAAGTCTGACTTTAATGATGAAGTGATTCTGACAAAGGACGGTCTAATTGCTGATTGCCGAAGTTGATAAGATGCTGAAATACAGCATATAGAAAAAGGCCCACAGGACTAAGATGAAAGCATCATCATCATCATCATCATCATCATCATCATCATCATCATCATCATCATCATCATCATCATCATCAGCAGCAGCAGCAGCAGCAGCAGCAGCAGCAGCAGCAGCATCATCATAATCATTATCATCATCAGCAGCAGCAGCATCACTATCATCATCAGCATCATAGTCATCATCATCAGCAGCAGCAGCACGTGCAGCAGCATTATAATCATCATCATCATCATCATCATCATCATCATCATCATCACCACCACAATCATCATCATCATCATTATAACCACCACCACCACCACCATCATCATCATCATCACCATCATCATCATCATCATCATCATGGTCTTTTCTTATTTCACTCCTGGTGAAGGAACTCCTGCCTGGTCTATTTCCACCTTGTTTTATCCCTGGCTAGGCGTGGCCAAGTAGGACCTAGTTTACTATCGAGGTCGTCCCTGCACCGGATTTTTTGACCTTCCTCTAGGTCTTTTCCATTGCTTCGGGGTCCATTCTCAATATGTCCACCTGTTGTCTGTATATCTCGAAAGGTTACCTGACATCTATGTTTTGCCGTTCGTATGGCAGTGATGATGTCATTTACTCCAGTTTGCTGTCTGATCCAGGTGTTTCTTTTTCTATCACTTCAACTGATGCCGAGCATAATGCGTTCCATTTTTCATTGTGGCACTCAAACGGATAAAATACGCGTTAAACAAATACGGGAAATGTTTAAAACTAATTGCATTTTGCGGCTTGAATACAAACAAACAATGAAATACGAATTAACGTCAGTTCACACGGCTCTCTTGAATGCGTCATCAGCTACAAATGAACTGGTTGGCGATCACATTTAAAAAGTAGACAGCGACGTTTCTCGGCATCTTTACTCGTCAAATGCAGCTTACAAAAGAGGACAAACAAGAGATTTTTTTTGCATCCACCCCTCTAAAATGAAGTGTCTGTTGATTGGTTAAGGGGAATTGTCTTGACCAATCAAATTGAAATAGTTGGGAGTTCAAGGGTGCTAATTCATCGCCATAACGAACAAAGGGAGATAATTATTTCATGAGAAAAAAAGGAGACCTCATTTTTTATGATGAAGAACCTCGCGATAATCTAACTTCCTTGGATATCTATGAATTGAATGAACTTGTTATAGTAGTGACTTTAACAACGAACTAATAATTCTCTTAAATACTTCGAGACGTGTGGACCTGCGCTATAAAGGTAAACACATATCGGAATGCATGTCGTGCGTTGTTTACGAAAAATAGTTACAGCGTTGCATAATGGGGTATAAGTTCACAAAAAGAATATATATATATATATATATATATATATATATATATATATATATATATATATATATATGATGGTGATGGACTCTCCCGTCGATTTCGACGTATGAGTGCCCCACCAGGGGCTGCCCGCGCTTGAATTTGTAATTGCAAGAGTTGCGCAATCTCTAACAACCGCTCTCCTGAGTCGGCATTGCTTGATTCCAATGGCAAGTAGTAATACAAGACGACTGGAAACAATGCCGAGATAAGCAGAGAGCACATACAGCACCTGGTATTCATATATATATATATATATATATATATATATATATATATATATATATATATATATATATATATATAAAATGGAGAACTAAAAGCGGACTTTTAGGAAAGGTAAAACCTATTGTGAAAAGTGCACAGCTCAATATACCGGATAGAGCAGATAGAAAGGTAGAAGGATGAAGAGGAATTAGAAAAGCGAAAGGCAGATCTTTTTTCAATTCAGTTACTCAGAGCAAGGTATATTCCGCAAAAGCGCAATTTATTTAGTTTTTTTCCTTAAGCCAGGCTTTTCAAAGATTAAAATCTTATCATCAGAGGAAATTGCTGATCTTTGAAAAGCCTGGCTTAAGGAAAAAAATAACTGAATAAATTGCCCTTTTGCGGAATATACCTTGCATTGAGCAACTGAATTGAAAAAAGATCAGCCTTTCGCTTTTCTAATTCCTTTTATATATATATATATATATATATATATATATATATATATATATATATATATATATATATAGAGAGAGAGAGAGAGAGAGAGAGAGAGAGAGAGAGAGAGAGAGAGAGAGAGGGGGGGGTGGCTTTGCGCGAACGCACGCATATTTTGAAGTCAGGTGACTGTGTGACGTGTTTAGTGGCGTAAGACGTTACTAATCATAGCGTCTTATCGCCCTTTCCTTAAGGACATGTACATTTTCTTTCGCGCAGAGTAAAAAAAAATCGACCATGGCAGGTAAAAATAAAATAAAATAAATAAAGTAAAAATATAAAAGAAAGACAGACAGACAGACATAAAAAAAAAAGCTAATGAATGAGATATTATGAATAGGAGCCTCGTTTTCGACACCGGGCGGAAAGTAATGTGCCGTCTGTATACTGTGAGCGAGCAAGGTTCGCCTGTGTTTACGCGGCGCGCTTAACAAATGTTTACGTCTTTCGGAAAGAGACCCAGGGACGTTGTCGGGCGTGGGTCATGCAGAGATTCGGTTATTTACTATGGTTGCTTACATCGAGCAGTGCGTGACACAAGGCCAGCGTTATTGAGCGCTTATCGTTTATTATAAGATATTTCTGAGAATTAAATATTACTGCATATTTAAATTTAGGCTAGTAGGAAAGTGTAGTATCTGTTCTGATACTAAATTTTATCTTTTCTGCCCTCGGTCAGTGAAGGAGAAATCTTTCTAGACTGAGGCAATTTTCATTTTTGTCTCAATCCAGAGTGACCGTTTTGGAGGGAGCTGGATTTTCCCTACATTAAAAACCGACCTTGTGTCTAAAGGTCCCCTCGTGGGAGGGAGCAAGTAAATAAAGGTAATATATTTACACTTGCGAGAACAGGTTGAAATACAACGGTTACTTTCTTCATTCGGATTTTTAAAAATACTGATGAGTCACCACTTGTAAAGGCTAAAAGCCACTCGCGGATAACGGTTAATAAGATGGATAGATAGACAGTTGAATGATGATGAATATTATGACACGATTGCAAATAATGAATTGAATGAAATACTTTGATCATTTATGAAGACTGTTTTTGATAAGTGCTTATTGACATTAGAGTTTAAGATTACCATGTTGTAGCCACCGGGGAAGCAGTCTTGTGGTGAGTGTAACTTAGTGTGTGAGAGCCTTGGAGATGTTTCTGAAAGGGCTGTTACGTCTTAGGCACGGCCCGACACCAGCTCTCCGGACTAAACGATCGTTACATTCCTTTAATAAGGAAGTCATTATACCCGATAGATGTATTTGGCGGGAATTACAGCGGCGGCATTAGGCGTCATAACTTCTGGCTTCGTTAATTCTCTCCTGAGAATTAACCATCTGCTGAAACCATCGGCTTCTGGAAATGAACGCTTGTAATAGGGGAACAAACATGTTATATATAGAAAAATATATATATTATTTAGGTCAAAGAAACATATTTACTAGAAATTGAGTTGGTGAGCTGTGTCTAACACGAGCCGTCGTGTACACACTGAAAACATCAAACTTTCACTATCTCCCCCGCTATCATAAAGAGAGGGAAAGGGATAGAGAGGAAAAGAGAGGGAGAGAGAAGGAAATATACAGAGAAAATACAGACACCATTGTTCCGAGTTTAAATGTAGGGATCTCTAGCTCTGACAGAAAGGGGTCTATCGTTGGCCTACAGGTATATGTTCTACAGATGAAACGTTCTTTAACAAAAATTCTGTTCATGGAAGTTTCTTTTTGATGTTAGGAACACAGAGGAATAAATAAATATTCTTTGCATTTGAAGACGAGTTCTTGCTTTAAATGTCTGAAAAGGAGGAACCAGAAATTGGAACTCAGTCAGGCACTTTCATCAGACATTACGATCGAGAAAAGAAACACAAGCAACGTCTCTTTCGAAGAGGAAGTAAAGAACAGAAGATAAGATCCTTCCTCATGAGATACCTCCCCAGATGTGGCAGAAGTACCTCCCCAGATGTGGCAGCAGTACCTCCCCAGATGTGGCAGAAGTACCTCCCCAGATGTGGCAGAAGTACCTCCCCAGATGTGGCAGCAGTACCTCCCAGATGTGGCAGCAGTACCTCCCCAGATGTGGTAGCAGTACCTCCCCAGATGTGGCAGCAGTACCTCCCCAGATGTGGCAGCAGCACCTCCCCAGATGTGGTAGCAGCACCTCCCCAGATGTTGTAGCAGTACCTCCCCAGATGTGGCAGCAGTACCTCTCCAGATGTGGTAGCAGTACCTCCCCAGATGTGGTAGCAGTACCTCCCCAGATGTGGTAGCAGTACCTCTCCAGATGTGGTAGCAGTACCTCCCCAGATTTGGCAGAAGTACCTCCCCAGATGTGGTAGCAGTACCTCCCCAGATGTGGTAGCAGTACTTCCCCAGATGTGGTAGCAGTACCTCCCAAGATGTGGTAGCAGTACCTCCCCAGATGTGGCAGAAGTACCTCCCCAGATGTGGCAGCAGTACCTCCCCAGATGTGGCAGCAGTACTCCATCTTAGAGCGTATCTTACTCTTATATACGTAAAAGATTGCATCATGAATCAGGTACTTTCTGGAGAAGTGGAGTGATCCAACTATTTTTCCAGCAAACTTGACAACAGATTAGATATAAGTCTTTTATTTTAGATCTGGAGTGAAAGTTATTCCGACGAGCTTACCAAAACAACATGCTTCTTAAAGTATAAAGCCATTCCTTTTGACGGGGGCAAAACAATTATATGAGTGATGGTGGTGAAAAGAGAGAAGCCTGTTTTTTTTTTAGGTTTTAAATGTAAGAAGTCCCCATTGCACTACTTGGCTCCAGATCGGAAGAGAGCGAATTATCATGATCTGGATCACCAATGCTCTTCACAGTGTTGCCATATTCAGTTTTGCTGTCTGCATCGATGTCAACAGATGATCTCAGAATAGGATTTGGAAAATCTTCTATGAAGATCAGGAATAGGGTTAGGCCGAGGATAAATCACGTTGACACACCGGTTGCCGTTAGATGACCGAAGTTTAGCGACGTTGAGTGCGGTCAGTACTAGATGGGTGACGATTTGGGAATATCAGGTGTTGTGTGTAGGAAGACCGTCAACATCGCTCTGCACGAACTAAAAAAAAAACTAAGCTCGTCATCTTCGCTAACCGGGATATGCATGCAACTGGGGACCGCTTGCGAATTTAATATTCCCTAGAAACTTCCTCCTTCGAAGGAAACCGATCAATCCGCCCAGTGTTAATGGCGTACCAGGTACAAGTAGGTGGGTAGGTTGAGGCGCACTGGTGTTGATATCATGTGCTTCAAATTTCTAACCCAACCCTAACCCTAACCCTAACCTTAAACCCTAACCCTAACCCTAACCCTAACCCTAACCCTAAACCCTAACCCTAACCCTAACCCTAACCCAACAACGACTCTTATGGAACTATCAGAGAGAAAGGATTTGATGATTGAAAAGGACATTGCCAGATATTCCATAACTAGCAATTTTGTGAAACAATCCTTTGTGCTAGACACTATCAAGGGTCTTTGATTTGTTGAAAGCTATTGTCTGAAAACGGAACCCCCATACATACATACACTGTACAGCCATTTTATGAGACATTACGGTCAGCACGTCAGCAGTTGTATCTTGCAGGCCGATATGTTGTTTGTCACTAAGTAGATTGCTTTTTCTGAAGTGACTGGCAACCTCTTGATTTATCACAGAATCAAATAACTTACTCCATAAGACATAGGATACTGATGGGTCTGTACTGAGATGCAAACGACTGATCATATATATATATATATATATATATATATATATATATATATATATATATATATATATAAACTTTTAATTACCAACGATTTTTCCCAAGTTAATAGAAATTATTTCTCATTTAAGCGCCTATTGAAATCTGATTTAAAAGATAAAAAAAATTTTTTTAAGTACTTTCCGAGCAAAGCTGGAATATATATATATATAGAAGATGTTGCCAAGTCTGCTGCAAATAAGGTAGGCTCCCTTTAACTGGCTAGAAAACTTCTTATATCTGCCAGTATCTTATATGTCTTTAAAGCGACCATTCGCCCGTGCATGGGGTATTGTTGCCACATCTGAACTAGTGCACCAACCACTAGCCTCTTCCTCTTGGACAAAGTACAAAAATATCATTTTTAACCTCATAGGTACCGCACTGTCTGAAATGCTGCAGATTCGGTCGCCTCGCCGCAGAGTTTAATCCCTGTGCCTGTTTTGCAAGTACTTCTTCGAATTTATGTTTAGGTGATTTTTTTTTAAATGTTTCATATTAGTAGTTGCCCGAGCCGGACTAAGTAATCTTTTAAATAATATACAGTAGGTGTAATATTTGAAAGACCCTCTAATCTTTGGGATTAAACATAGATATTTCTGAAAAATACAGATGTTGCTGAAATATGGATAATAATCCTGCTGGTCCTAAAAAAGGGACTATGACCTCTAATAGTTTAACCTTTCAAATTGAGGTAACTTTTCTGCTCTACCGTGATCTCGAGAGAGGAGGAGAGAGAGAACAACAGAGAAAGAGAGGGGGATAAGAGACAGATCGAGAAGGGGAGAAAGATGCACAAAACGTCGGAAAGATGAACTGGCGTGTTGTGGGAGACCAAACATGGGTGTAGACTAAAGAAGAGACTTGGAGCAAAGCGTAGTATCTGTTCTGATAATGCAATTCATCTTCTCTGTCCTCGGTCAGTGAAGGAGAAGTATCTCTATACTGGGACACTTCTTATTTTTGTCCCAGTTCATAGTTCCACTTTTGGGGGAACCTGGATTTTCTCCCACATTAAAAAGTGACCGTATGTCTAACTCTGCCCTCGTTTGGGGGCGGAGTAAATTTAACCTAAGAAAGAAAGAAAGAAAGGGATAATTTTTAAGTTACAGAGAGAGAGAGAGAGATAGAGAGATATGTGGGAGAGAGAGGTGGAGAGGGGACAGAGAGAGTATGAGATAGAAGGGGGAGAGGGGGAAACTGGGGAAAAAGAGAGGGATAAGCGTATATGTGTGCGTGTGTCACGCACGCGCACATGATTGCACACATTTGCTGTCCGTGGGGTGTATATTCCACTAGTATCATTAAGCAGCCTATCGCATTTAATCCAAGATGGCGTCATCGTCGTCGTCGTCGTCGTCGTCTCTCAAAGCAAATTAGTACGACGGTGAACGCTTTGAGCAACGTCGTGCAGACACCATTAAATTGTATCCAATTAAGGCCTCTGACGGGGGAGGTAACTCTTCAATTAAACTGTGGTAGCCAATCTCATTTAGAGGGGGAGAGGGATGAATGGTCGAATGCAGTATTGCTCAACCTTGTTCTGATCGTGGCTCCCTTTAATACAATGCGAGTTCTCTATGACCCCTTCATGTCAACTTGAGTTCTTACCCCCCCCCCCCCTAAACCGTTCCTCAACTTTATACAACTAGAGATGTAGTTTGGATAGTACTATAGCATTGTTACACTGACTCTAGTTGTAAATCAAGAATGTTATTATTTGGATATGTTATTTATATGAATAAACTCATCTAATATATAAAATTAAGTCAGTCGGATTTTCGATTTTGAACTTAAATAGCATTGCATCTAAAAAGTCGATATTTGATTCTGACTAACCACTTTGTCTTTCTTTTTACGCTCGTTCTTTCTTCTCTCTCATTTCATTTTGTTCATTTAGTTACTTCAAATTTTAATTCATTTTTCTTTCTTTCTTTCTTCATATTTATAATCTTATATCCATTATCTCTGTTTTATATTTTGTTAAATAACTCAGCACATAATTTTTTCTCGGCCTTTTGACTGAGATCAAAGTGTAGTACCTGTTCCGATGGATGCTACACACTTTAGACCGGTACCGTCTTGGCCTTCGGAGTTTGATTGCGCCGGTCTTAGGGGTTGTCCTGTGCAGTTCTATGAAGGTCCCCCTTCCAGGCTTTGCCTTCTCACCCTTTGAGATGGGGGTTAGTTTATTGCTAATCGCCTGAGGCGCCCCTACCGGGGAATGCCGACGGGGCTGCCCAGGCAATTTTTAAATGGTCAGAGTGCTCAAATTCTCGAGAGCTGGGTTTTTTCCCACTTTCCCGACCTTGTGTCACATCTTACCTTGTGGGAGGAAGATAAATAGAAACCAGCTTTCTTGTAGATCGTATCGCCATGTTTTTCAAAATAATAAAATTCGATTTAGTTTAATTTCGGAAATACTTCATCCGACTAGGGGCTGAGATATGGTTTTGTCCAGTCCTAGGAGGTCCATCCTCCCAGGCTTTACCTTCTCTCTGAGAAGGCGTTAGTTTATTGCTAATAACCTGAGGCTCCCATACCGGGGAATGCCGACGAAGTTGCAAGAGTGCGTTTATCCAACTGCGTTGGCTTCTCAAACCATACTGACCTTGTGTCTAACCTCCTCCGGAGAGGAGGTAAATGATATAACACAAAACTGTACCTAGTGGTGAGATCCAATATTTTGAGCTTCGTGAAGTTACTGGTACTCCTAGGTCTTTCCTTCTTTCTTTCTTTCTTTCTTTTGTTCTTTTTTTATTATTTTCTTTATTTCTTTCATCTTTTTCTTCTTCATTCCTGTCTTTCTTTCTTACTTCTTTACTTTCTTTCTTTCTTCCTTCCTTTCCTTTGTTCCTCTTTTCTTCCCTCCTTCTTTTCTTTCTTCATTTATTTTTTCTTTCTTATTTAACTTAGGCGTTATTACGTTTTATTCGTTTCCGTATTTCATTCTTTATTTTTTTTTCCATTAATATCTCTTTCCATTCATTTCATTCACGTCTTTTTTTTATTATCACTTTTCGTGTTTTTCGTTTCTACCAAATTTTTTATTCTTCAACTTCATTCAATTATCCAAACGTCTTTCTTTCTAATTACATATCATTTTCATTTTTATTCGCTTTTTATCGCATCCCCCTTCTCCCTCCCCTCCCTCTTTTTACATGAATTCACTTCACACTTGAAATTTACCCTCAGATGAACAACAACGTTTTCGTCTAACTTCTTTGGACTACACACACACAGAAAGCACACACACACAGAAAGCACACACACACAGAAAACACACACACACAAGTAAACACACACACACAGAAAACGCACACACACAAGTAAACATACACACACATAGAAAACATACACACACACAGAAAACACACATACACAGAAAACACACGCACAGAAAACACACACACACAAAAGTAAACACACACACACAGAAACACACACACACAAAAGTAAACATACACACAGAGAAAACACACACACAAAAGTAAACATACACACATTTATTAAACACACAAACAGAATTCGGTCCACCAAAAAATCGCATATTCTTAAGATGCGTCCATTTAACTTTGAGGTTTCACTTTTATGTAATTCATATCAAGTGTGACAGACCGACGATACTGTTATTTAAACGTTAGCGTAACAGACCAATGGCAATGCAATTCCAATCTTAAGCGTAACAGACCAATGGCAATGCAATTCCAATCTTAAGCGTAACAGACCAATGGCAATGCAATTCCAATCTTAAGCGTAACAGACCAATGGAAATGCAATTCCAATCTTAAGCGTAACAGACCAATGGCAATGCAATTCCAATCTTAAGCGTAACAGACCAACGCAATGCAATTCAAATCTTAAGCGTAACAGACCAATGGCAATGCAATTCCAATCTTAAGCGTAACAGACCAATGGCAATGCAATTCCAATCTTAAGTGTAACAGACCAACGCAATGCAATTCCAATCTTAAGCGTAACAGACCAACGCAATGCAATTCCAATCTTAAGCGTAACAGACCAACGAAAACGGCATTTCAAACTTAATCGTGACAGACCAATGAAAATGCCCTTTCGAACTTGAGCGTGACAGACCAACGAACATTCTATATTGAACGTTAGCGTGACAGACCAACGAACAGGTAATTCCAAGCTTAAGCGTGACCATAACATCATTGCATTTAGCAACAAAATCGTTTTTCTAAAATCCCTAGATTAAATTTCAGCGTGACAGACCGCCGAAAATAATGACTAACAACGGACCGACTGACAGAACGTATTGGATAGATGCGTGGTCGCATCTAAACTAAGATGCGTCTATTCAATATGCGCGTTTAGTGATTAAAATGGTATTTCAAAGTTAAACGTGACAGACCGACGAAAATGCTATTTCAAAGTTAAACGTGACAGAGCGACGAAAATGCTATTTCAAAGTTAAACGTGACAGAGCGACGAAAATGCTATTTCAAAGTTAAACGTGACAGAGCGACGAAAATGCTATTTCAAAGTTAAACGTGACAGAGCGACGAAAATGCTATTTCAAACAAACGTGACAGAGCGACGAAAATGCTATTTCAAAGTTAAACGTGACAGAGCGACGAAAATGCTATTTCAAAGTTAAACGTGACAGAGCGACGAAAATGCTATTTCAAAGTTAAACGTGACAGAGCGACGAAAATGCTATTTCAAAGTTAAACGTGACAGAGCGACGAAAATGCTATTTCAAAGTTAAACGTGACAGACCAACGAAAATGCTATTTCAAATAAACGTTACCGAGAAGCGTGTTCGCATCTAAGATACGTTCATTCAAACTACGCGTTTAGCGATGGAAATAAAATGACAACCGTACGCATGTTTCGGAGTTTTTTTTAGATGATGATTGATAATTTGTACTATTTGGATTATTCGGACTACGGTTCTCATCTTGGATGTTATTCTCACAACGTTTCAGCCGATGTAACCTCCGACCGTCTTCTGTGAATTGGTCATTTTTTTAATACACGATTAATTATTCTAATTCCTTGACTCATCCATACTGGACACTTTTTTATTTGTAACAGATGAATGTCTGTAGACAAATATTTATATGTTTTGCAATTTTTTAGATGAGGATTGATAATTGGTACTATTTGGATTATTCGGACTACTGTTCTCATCTTTCATATTAGTTTTAGTGTCGCTAGTACTGAGGATTGAAAATTCAACGCCTAGAAGACTGTCACTTAGAACTGATGATCAGTCAGCACTTTATCCGTTGCGCTACAAGTCCATGTAGAGACTTCTACCCGGTCATGGCTGATAAAACGAGAACGATCTAGCCCCGTGGATTAAATAAAGAGTTCAGGTCGAAATTCCGTACAGATGCTCTAGTTTGGCTAAAAAGATTCCCGAGTTCGACCAGACGTATCTGAAGAAAGTCGGAAGTTAAATCGACCGAAAAGTTGTGAGAATAACATCCAAGATGAGAACAATAGTCCGACTAATCTATATAATACAAACGTAAGCGTCACAGACAAATGCACGGACCGACTGGTAGACATAGCCTCTTCTGGAAACCCGTGGACGCATCCCAAAAGATTCTGGATAATAATTTGCTTATGGGAAGGTTGGGGGCATTTGGGGAGAAGAGTTGTGTTTTTTTTTTTTGTTTTTTTTTTAAGTTTTATTTTTTATTCTTATTTTTTTTTTTTTTACTTCGCGATTTCTTCAGTGTTCGAATAATTATTGATGGGAATGCTAGAAAAGTCAGGGAGTGTTCCGGAAGTATTCCAATCTTCGTTCCCCCCTCCGTTCGAGAAAGAAGGAATCAGACGGTACGCCATGACGTTCTGATTGGAGACGCGCGAAAAGATGAGGCAGGAATGGTTATGAAAAAAAAAAATAATGAAAAAAAATAAATAAAAAAGGAATAATGGTTATGAAAAAAAAACTTAAGATAAAGACAAAATAATGGCAAAGGAAAACGATATATATATATATATATATATATATATATATATATATATATATATATATATATATATATATATATATATTTAAATAAATTTTTCGTGGTACAAAATTTAATAACGGTGAGGAATACGGACGTTTAGTACATTTTGGGGAGGGTAGAATGAGATTAAACAAATATAAAAACGAGAGAACACGATTTAAAAAAAAATTAATTAATGTACTGAACCGGTTTTCGTCCACACTCATCAGAGTAAAACGTGGAAGTGATTAAATACGACTAAAACCTAAAAAAAATTGTAATCAAAACTAGTGACAAGTTTAGGAGAAGAAAAAAAATATGGGGAGGAGAGTCACAAGTGGATAACATTAAGTCCTAAAGGCCACTCCTTTTGTTTACAAAGGGAGGGTTTGATTGACTTGATATATATGGCATCCAGGACTTTGAGGTGGAATAGAGAATGCGATCCACTTATGACAGAAAACCAGTCACTAGTGTACGTCGACGCACATTCGGCGCTATTTATAAGATGGTCAGCAATAGCAGACCCGGATGTATTGACTAAATTATTCAAATTATTTAGTCGGCCGTGGCGTATGGCAGGGGGGGGATGTGTTGTTTGATTCTGGATTCAAACCATTGCACTGTACTTCCCACGTATACGGCATCGCACCGACATTTAAATTGATAAATAATATTACTGATATGCTGGGGTGGGAGAACATCCTATATATATATATATATATATATATATATATATATATATATATATATATATATATATATATATATACATACACATATATATACATACATATATATATATATATATATGTATATATATATATATATGTATACATACACATATACATACATATATATGTATGTATATATATATATATATATATATATATATATATATATTTATATATTATGTAAATCATCCTTATTCAATATGTATTAAATAAGGTTTCAATTCCATTGAAATTCGACCTATTTTACTTTCGATGAAACTTCTTATATTATCAAAATTTGCTGAAATTTTGGGAATAGGCATCCTTTCTGGTCATTTACCTATGGTTTAAATTTCATTTGAATCAAAGGGAAAACAGTTTTCAGGGGGCGTCTGGGGCCCCCCAGCGTTGAAGTGATATATTTCTTATATAGCCTATGACCTTCACTGAGAGGTCAGTAGTCCACATGCCAATTTTCAAGCAATTCTGTCCAGCGGTTTGAGTAAACATAAGACACAAAGATCAGGCGGACACATACACACACACACAGAGTTACTATTTCATATATATATATATATATATATATATATATATATATATATATATATATATATATATATATATATATATATATATATATATATAGTACATATATAACACACACAGTAATCGCATGAGTGGGTATGTGTGTGTATATGAACATGTGTGTATGTGTACAGATGTATACGTAATTTGAACTGAAATATATCTAAGCAAAAATGAATGGTTTTGATCGCTAAAGTATGGATGTTTGCATACATTTTAATCTATTTTGATTGCTTGCTTGTCGGTATTTGTGTGCACATGCACATATGTGTATACGTGGTCGGTGTGCGTATATATAATAGCATTATATTTTACAGTATACTTATATCTGTAATGGTATATACATTTGAAATCGTATGGTTTAGGTATTGGTGAGCATAAGTGTGTGTATATGGGTGCATACATGAGTATGTATGGTTAGAATGAAATATACAGGTATGCATGGGTAAAGGTATTTCGACTGATATTCTATGAATGCACATATTTATGTGCACGGGTGTACTTTATATTTATATACATATATATATATATATATATATGTATATGTGTATATATATATATATATATATGTGTATGTATGTGTGTGTGTGTGAGGGTATGTCTGTAGGTATATATGCATATATGTGAACTTGTGCGTGTGTATACGTGGTGTATGTGTGGTATGTATATCTGACTATGAATATACATGTATACATTTGTCGGTATATTTGCATGGTCTTGTTCTTTTATGTATATTCTAGTTATGTGCTTATATATATTAATTTGGGTGTACTTTGCATTGGTATAGGTGTACATGTATGGATTTGTATTCGTATAGATGTATAGGTGTGAACTATCGGCGCCTGTATATATGTGTGTGTATGCGTGTGTACGTATGTATGTGTATGTGTGTATGCGTATGTGTGTATGTATATATATGTATATGCACGTGTATGTGTACATATCGGTATATATATATATATATATATATATATATATATATATATATGTGTGTGTGTGTGTGTGTGTCAACGCGTGTGTGTGTATATGTGTGCATGTGTGTACGTATTTTTTAGGAACTATTTTTAGGAACTATTTATGCTAAAAGTGTATGGGTGGGTGTAAGTGTATACCTAGGTTACGAATATGCGCATGTACGGTTTGTGTATGGGTGTATATGTATATGTGTGTATATGTGTATATGTATATGTGTGTATGTATGTTTCAAAAGTCTTGGGAACATTACAAATGCGTATATCTCATGAACTATTCCAGGTAGAAAAATGAAACTGGTGCCATTTTAAAGCTTGCTTAATCAAGTTTTTGGTCATACTAATGATTTTCGTGTTATCTTTTCAGGTGCAGTAATGGCGTTCTCTAAACAAGACAAGGCATTTTACGTCCTCCAATTTGCAAAGACTGAATCGTGGACATGTGTTCAGCGTGCATTTCGCAGGAAATTTAAAAAAGAAGCCCCTGAAAGGAAATCCATTGTCAGATGGCATGCTAAATTTGTGAAAGATGGGTGTTTGTGCCCAAGTAAGCGAACAGGTCGCCCTTCAACTTCAGAAGATGCAGTTGAGCAAGTTCGGACAGCCTTTCAGCGGAGCCCCCGTAAATCAGTGAGAAGAGCCAGCAGGGAACTTCAGCTTGCTCCAGCAACTGTCTGGCGTGTCTTAAGGAAACGACTGTAAATGGTACCTTACAAGCTCAAGTTGGTCCAAAAGTTGAAGGACACTGATAAGCCACTTCGCCGTGACTTTTGCATTGCAATGCAAGAGAAGTTGGAAGATAACGGCTTTGATGACCGGCTTGTTTTTAGCGATGAGGCGACCTTCCATCTGAATGGCAAAGTTAACAAGCATAACACTCGCATATGGGGTACTGAGAATCCTCATGAACTTCTTGAGCACGAGCGAGATTCACCAAAAGTGAACGTGTTTTGTGCAATTTCCAAGAAAGGTGTCTATGGATCGTTCTTCTTTGAAGAGGCAACTATCACTGGTGAATCCTATCTCAACATGCTGGAAGACTGGTTAATGGCTCAGTTGGAACAAGCAGAATCTGATGACTTCATTTTTCAACAAGATGGTGCACCACCACACTGGAGTCTTAGAGTAAGGCAGTTTCTTAACACAAGGCTGCCTGGTAGATGGATTGGGAGATCTGGGCGACGTGATGACGTTCTCATGCCCTGGCCTCCTAATACTTATATATATATATATATATATATATATATATATATATATATATATATATATATATTAAAGTGTGGGGTATCGTTCAAGTTTCAAAGTATTGCATGGGAGGTTGAAATTGAAATATAAGCCAAATTAGCAATACAAGATTAATTTATTATTTTTTTTTTTACATTTTTTTTTACATTGTGTGTGTGTGTGTGTACTTCAGAAGGTGAAAGGGGAGAATAGAAAATAATATAAATACAATATTTATTAAGACATCGGAAGTTTAAAAGCAAAGAGGTTCATTATTCTTAACTCATGGATGTTCAAAGACAAACATATATATGTTTATAATAGCTGTTGATCGATAACATCGACATGCCAGTGTCGCAGATTTTGTACCTATCTGTGTAAATAAAAATAATCATATATATATATATATATATATATATATATATATATATATATATATATATATATATTTATATATATACAGGGTGATTCATAAGTCACTTAGTAATTTATGTTTCAAATTCTAAAGTTAAAAAATACGGTAATACAAAACAGAAAGTTTATTCAACAAATTCATTTATGGGAGTTTTAAATTACAGCAAATTTTCAAAATTTCCACCTTTGTTCTGCATGCATAGCTCCATTCTTTTTTGCAAGGAATTTACGACTCTTTGTAGCATATTTGATTGATTGATTTTAACAAACTCGGCAGTGATTTTTGATGTGAGGTCGTCGATGTTAGTTATTGGCGTGGCAAATACTTGGTCACGTGAATATCCCCACGAAAAATAGTCCAACGGCGGCAAATCAGGACTTCGCGGAGACCAATTGATTGGCCATTCTCGACCCCACCATCGATTTGGGAACTTCTCATTAAGAAATTTTCGGACATTGAGTCCCCAATGCGGAGGAGCGCCGTCTTGATGGAAGATGGATTTTGAGTATATTCTTCGCTGTTTTAATTGAGGGATTAAAAATTCTTGCAGCATTGACAGGTAGTTTTCTTTATTGACATTCGTATCAAAAAATAAGGACCAATGAGATGTTTACTTGTCAAAGCAGCCCATACAGTTACCTTAGGAGATTGAAAAGGTCTTGGCATTGTCAGATGGGAGTTTTCATAACCCCAAACACGACAGTTATGTTTGTTCACAGTTCCTTGGATGAAGAAAGTTGTCTCGTCGCTAAACACAGCGTTGGAGAGATAAGAAGAGTTCGACAATATTCGATGAAGTGTTTCTTCACACATTGCCAGTCTCGCTGATTTGTCTACCCCTGTTAGTGCTTGCACTGTTTGGACATGAACATTCTTAAGACCAACAGCTTGAAGGGTTCGTTGAACGCAGCTATATGATGTCGATAACACTTGAGCAGCCTGGCGAATTGATGTTGAAGGTTTTGTTTCAAACAAGGTTGGGATTTCTTCTTCTTTTGCATCATTACGTTTCAGAGCCCCTGGTTTTTGAGCATCTTGGACGCTTCCAGTTTCCTTGAATTTTTAAAAAATTGAGCGCATGGTGTTGTGCTAAGGAGGCTTTCTGTTCACATCACGTTTCCATTGCCTTTCAACAAGTGTGGGAGATTCATCAAATTTGGCCATATGAATAACAATAAAAATTCGCTCTTCAATTGTAAAGGACGTACTGCATGATTTACACAAATTTAAATAAATAAAAATAAATATATATAGAAACAAATATATAAACGAACAAATTTAAAATAACAAATAGCAGTAATTAGAGAGTAAGATAACAATCATCAAAAGTTCATAGTATGTTTGTGCTTCATATGGTAATCATTTTAAATAGCTAAGTGACTTATGAATCACCCTGTATATACAAAATACTTTTGTTTTTTGTATATTTTTGTGTGTATATATATATATATATATATATATATATATATATATATATATATATATATATATTATCGGTAATATTTAACTTTAAAAAATTAATACACACATATATACAAAAATACACGCACACACACACTCATATATATATATATATATATATATATATATATATATATATATATATATATATATATATATATATGAGTGTGTGTGTGTGTGTATTTTTGTATATATGTGTGTATTAATTTTTTTAAGTTAAATATTACCGATAATATTTACAGTTATATTACCGAGTTTTATCCTTTGATGAAAAAAGTTTGTCTTTGAAAATCCATGGGTTAAGGATAATGAAACTCCATTTATTTGAACTTCTGATGTTTTAATAAATATCGTATTTATACAATTTTGTATTCTTATCTTCCACCTTCTTAATTTATTGCTCTGTTCAATATATTGAGATTTATATTAATATTACTGTTAGTATATATATATATATATATATATATATATATATATATATATATATATATATATACAGAGAGAGACAGACAGACAGACAGACAGACAGACAGACAGAAACAAGGACAGAGACAGAGACAGAGACAGACAAACAGACAGACAGACAGACAGACAGACAGACAGACAGAGACAGAGAGAGAGACAGACAGACAGACAGACAGATAGAAATAGACAGAGAGAGAGAGAGACAGACAGACAGTTAGACATACATACAGACAGAGAGAGACAGAGAGACAGACAGACAGAGACAGACAGACAGACAGATATACAGACACACAGACAGAGACAGAGAGAGAGACAGATAGAGAGAGACAGAGGGAGACAGATAGACAGATCGACAGAGACAGACAGACAGGTAGACAGACTTATAGAGCGTTATATAGATACAAGCGGGACCCAGGGAAATTCCACAGTTGTATATTTCTGCAATGTACTTTTAAATTATAACCTTTTTTGTGTTTTTGATATATTTTCATTCTTTGGACATCTGTGAATATTATTGCACCACATTTGTTCAAACTGAAACCTAATTATATTTCTACTCTGGTTAATGTCGTTTCATAATATATCTGGTTATGGGGGTCTATTTCCAAAAGCGTGAAGAGGTTTTCGGCATATTACTATTTTCTCGACATTTAGCGCGAACGCAGACCCTACGATATCATTGTATCATCTTTAGACAGATCGAAAACCACGAAAGAGTACTTTAGTTCGAGTTTCACGTCCGTTATATATATATATATATATATATATATATATATATATATATATAGAGAGAGAGAGAGAGAGAGAGAGAGAGAGAGAGACAGACAGAGAGCGCGCGCGAGAGAGAGGGAGCGCAAGAGAGAGAGCGAGAGAGAGAGAGACAGAGAGCGAGAAAGAGAGAGAGAGACAGAGAGCGAGAGAGAGTGAGAGCGAGAGAGAGACAGAGAGCGAGAGAAAGAGAGAGCGAGAGAGAGAGACAGAGAGCGAGAAAGAGAGAGCGAGAGAGAGAGAGACAGAGAGCGAGAAAGAGAGCGAGAGAGAGAGAGAGAGACAGAGAGAGAGACAGAGAGAAAGAGAGAGAGACAGAGAGAGCGCGAGAGAGAGAGAGAGCGCGAGACAGAGAGAAAGAGAGGGAGAGAGAAAAAGTTAATACTCTAAAGATATGAATGATATAAATAATTTATAAAACCAGTAGACTATCAGGATAAAAACAAAGCTCAATATGGTGTATAGAGCAATAATGTTTATTGAATGACATAATAAAATGAGAAATGGAGATATATATGTATCCACATACAGACTGTTTCGCTGTATCACATCTCTTCAGTGCGGCTAAACCAGCTAGTGCCTCAAGTCGGGATTGAAACTCAACTGTCGAGCTGATAGTCGGCGCTCCTACCCGTACGCTATCATGCAACACTCGCTGAACGTAAATAGAATCTCAATGTAAACATTGTCAAATGCCGGTAGCTCGAATTGATTTTACCTAATGAGCTATGTCTTTTCGGCCAATGGCAAATGGCGATTCTCTTAAGATAAACTGTACCCGAGAAATGGAGCTTTAATAAGCATTACATACTAGACGCTATTGTCGAGTGTCGTCGGTCTGTCTGTACAAATATTTGTCAGGATAACCTGACATTTTTTTTTCTATGTGTCTATTGGAATGTAACTTTAATATATATATATATATATATATATATATATATATATATATATATATATATTGTCGCTCCTCGTAAAATAAGTAGAGCACTCTAAATGGTAGTACAAACACAGCATGACGTCACTTGCTTTATATGCATCATTCCTTCTTTAACGACGTTGGATGTAATACTTGTAATCCAGGGTTTCGAATCGTACGACCGGTAGTGAATAGTCATATCTCTATGCTGATGAGTCCTGATTGAAAAGGGACGAAACGTATACGTACATAGATAATAAACAACAACAAATATTTTTATATATATATATATATATATATATATATATATAGAGAGAGAGAGAGAGAGAGAGAGAGAGAGGGAGGATCATCCTTCTCTCCAGGCATAAATAGATGTCCTCTGTATGACGCTGATAAATACCATACATGAAGGGCCATCATTGTTTGAATATCCGAGATGAAATCTTTGAGGAATGCATCCACAGGAGACAAGCACTACTTATAAACTGGACTTACCGATACACATAAAAGCCTAGCTACACTCATCCCCTCTGCCAAATACATAACCCCATAATTGCCCCATTAAATATCGACTTCCACTCCAGAAAATTTCCCCAACTCTCACCCCTCATAAATATATATGAAATTAAAAAATACGAACAAATACCTTAATCAACCCATATCTACACTACTTTTCAAGAGCAATAATTATAACTTTCCTAATCTCCTAATTTCTCCAATCATTAAGAGGGTAACATTTCACAACATTATTATTACTCCCATAAGTTCCCACAATTCCTCGGTCATAATGCTAATCTCCCAAACAGATCCAATCCTGCCGACCGAATCCTTACTCTTATCTCTAAACCAGTTTCAATCAGAATACCAATTTTAACACCTCCATAAGTATTCAGTATACGTTAGTTTATAATCTTAAATCCTGAATTCAAATAATTCAAAAAACCCCACAGACCGCCCGGGTTACATCTTTATTTAAATTCCTTTGGGATTGATTTAAAGTCCTTCAATCCAGGATTTAAACACGAATTTAATTAATATTGTTCTTTTAAACTTCATTAATCCTTAAACCCATTTATCTCCTTAATTCATTTAGAAGACACATCATTAAACCCCAAAAACAGTAACGGACAAATATACGATTGACTCACAAGATGTTAATATTTTTATTTTTTAATTTTTTTATTTTAATTTCATTTTTATTTTTATTTTTTTAAATTTATTTTATTTTTAATATATATTTAAATTTTCTACGGTTTAAATCTCAACTGTTACTTTTCACCATTATCCTTTCTTTCAAACCTTATTAACCCTTCCTTACACTAAATTTAAACAAACATACATAACACTCTAAGCAAATAACGCGTCCAAACGAGAGTGACACGTGACTTCATATTTCCGAAACAGATGACAATAGAAACTGAAGAGAGCCGGATGGCTAAGTCCTTCCGTGCTTGAAACCGACGGTACGAATGTTGTACTAATTTTTCTGTACCAAAATAAATAAATATTACGCTCTTAATTTTTTATTTTTAACTTTAATTCTTACTTAATCGAGCACTCTGCTGGAATTCTTCCTGCTATATTACAAACAAGTTATATATATATATATATATATATATATATATATATATATATATATATATATATATATACGTGTGTGTGTGTGTGCGGGTGTGCGTGTGTGCGTGTGTGTGCGTGCGGTGGTAGCAGTCATTATTATATTTAATCAAACATATATTATGTTTTCTAATAATACGATCAAATCGATTGAAGAATTTAAATCCATGAAATTAACTTGATAATTTCCCTTGATAATGAAATACGAACAACTACACACAACACACACACACACACACACACACACACACACATATATATATATATATATATATATATAAAGATAGATAGATAGATAGATAGATAGATAGATAGATAGATAGAAAGAAAATGACTAACACGCATCTTAAGTGAGAAAGTCTTCATGTGACGTTTCGGTACAATTTATATCGTCTTCAGTTATGCAAAAGTATATATATATATATATATATATATATATATATATATATATATATATATATATATATATATATATATGTGTGTGTGTGTGTGTGTGTGTGTGTGTGTGTGTGTTTGTGTGTGTGTGTGTGTGTCAGACGTAAAGATGGAAAGAGAGAGAGACAGACAGACAGATAGACAGACAGAGAGAGAGAGAGAGAGAGACAGACAGACAGACAGAGAGAGAGAGAGAGAGAGAGACAGACAAAGAATGCACAAATGATTTGTCTGTATAACCTTGTTTGCCCGGTTAGATGTTTATACGCACTTAACAAAAAACGCCCCCAAAATCTTAGCAACAAAAATACGCAAATATTTAACTCGTATTTGTTGTCTCTTTTTCCCCCTTTTTTTTTAAATTCTTTTCTTTTTCTTTTTTGCTGTACAATTCACAAATGGAAAAATGTTTTGCTGCTGGAGGAATGAATTTTTAAAAAAAGAAAAAGGAGAGAGATCTGCGCATGGTGGCTGACAGGAAGCAACTTCCGGTGTGGATATCTGAAAACGGAAGTAGTGAACGGGCGTTGGCAAAGGAGGGTCGTTGGTGCAGGCGTGTCATGCGCCACGGTGACTCACATTGCTCTGTCTCCTCCGCTGCTCGTGCGAACGTTTGCACAATAATAGATTGCACAAAAGACAAACAAAAACAACACAAAAAAGAACAACAAACAAAACAACAACGAAAAAAAAGGAAAACAAATTCCCAACTTTACTTCTGCGGTAGCTGTACCTTCTCTGCTAATCAGCTTTAACAAACACACTCACGCCTTTATATATATATATATATATATATATATATATATATATATATATATATATATATATATATATAACATGTCGATGCAGGCGCTGATGAAGACTTTGGGACAATCTTTAAAAATTATTTTAAAAAGTATAAATAAAATAAAGTATTTCCAAAATGTTTTGGAAACGATTGTACGCCAATTTGGACTTGTTGTTGGGACTCTAGGAACGCAAAATGTAATGACTTGATTCTTTATATGTTTTATATATATATATATATATATATATATATATATATATATATATATATATATATATATGTGTGTGTGTGTGTGTGTGTGTGTGTGTGTGTGTGTGTGTGTGTGTGTGTGTGTGTGTGTATATATATGTATATATATATATATTAGTAGTAGTAAGTTTTTGAAAGGCTGTGGGCAATGCAAATTCCGGGTAAGATGCAAGTTGTAAGGAACAAAAACAATAAATCGATCGAATACGAAATATGACTTACTACTTATTTTTCCTAAAATCTTACATAACAACAAGAGTGTTTTTAGCTGTTTGTGTGATGTCCGGGTGATTAAAAATCATTATTTAATATTTCGGGAAAAGAGACTTCCCTTTGTCAAAAATAATTAAACCAGAAGAAAAATTTCTCCGACCGTGCAGAAAATCTTACAAAACAAAAAATATATATATATATATATATATATATATATATATATATATATATATATATATAAACGGAGATTATAATATTCAACACCGAGTGAGTCTTCTGAACTTTTTATATGATTTTGTTTTTTCTATCGTTTCATTAATTTGCATACACCCTGAATGCACTTTTCACTGTCATCTACTGCATCGATAGCAAGCAAATTTTCCGCTTGTATAACTTTTTTCGTTTTTGGACTACCATTCACCATTTGGATTGTTTTTTAATCGACTTCTTTGACATTTTTCTTGAAATTGTTTTAAACGTTCTGACTTGGATAAACTGTATAAGTTTAATAAAAAAGTGTATTTTTGGCCAATATATTTGCTGTTTTATATATTTTTTATATATTTTTTTAATATATTTTCAAAGCTTAATTTTTATTACCTGCAGTAATGTCATTGCGGTAATGGTCCTCTGATGAGAAGGTTTTCTTTGAAAACTCATGAGTTAAGGACGCAATATCACTCCTTGTTTTTGAACTTTAATAAAATCTGATTTATTTCTCATTTTATTATGTTATTCAATTAATATTATTGCTCTATACACTATATTGAGCTTTGTTAAAATATTATCTCTCTCTCTCTCTCTCTCTCTCTCTCTATATATATATATATATATATATATATATATATATATATATTTATATATATATATATATAAAATAATAAATATTTATTTATAAATATTATTATCAGCCCCCTCCAACAAAGGTCGGGCACTCTTGAGTGACTTTAATAACAAGCAGTACACATAGCTACATGCACGATCCGAACACGTTCGTAGATCACTCTAGCTGCTTGGTAAATCTAGCCGCCGACACGCTATTTACATTTAAATTCCTCTCTAATTACTAACTAATTGTCTATGGCCGAGGGGATAAGACTGTTGACTACCAATCAGTGGCGATTTGTGATCGGGGTTCGCGCCCGCCGACCGTTGAGAATTAGCTTCCTACACTGAAGATTGCGTTAGCATAAAACATCGATGTCTGTAGGTATTAAAATAATTAATATTATATATATATATATATATATATATATTTTTTGTTTCATTTGACTTCAGTCGAAGTTCTCAGAAATCAAGGGCTAACATTTGATCTCTATATAAGATAGATATATTTTCGAATATGCCATTAATGTTCTCCTTTACCTGTCAAACGTTGAGTTAGTAAAGAAGTTAAGAATATTAATTTTCCTCTCCAATTGACCTGTGAACTATATTATAGTTTATTTTTCTTGTTGTCTCTTGGTCGTATCGGATTCCAAGACAAGAATTCATCTAGTCTGGTGGAGTATCTAGCTAAGTGCTGTTACTTGAGATAACATAACTAGGAGAAGGTGCACTATTCCTCGTATGAGCCAGTGCATAACCGTGTCGAGGGGATCCTATTTGTGCTTCGAATACTGTTATTTTGAATATTTGGTCAGGGTTTACTTTTTAGGTGAAGTATCCTTATGTTCAATTTAAACAAATATACATAACACTCTAAGCAAATAACGCGCCCAAACGAGAGTGATACGTGGCTTCACATTTCCGAAACAGATGACAACAGAAGCTGAAGAGAGCCGGATGGCTAAGTCCTTCTGAGCTTGAAACCGACGATACTAATGTTGTACTAATTTTTCTGTACTAATATATATATATATATATATATATATATATATATATATATATATATATATATATATATATATATATATATATATATATATATTAAGTGTGTGTATTTAGGCAGCATTTTCTCATTTATGTAAACAGTGTTAAAAATAACAGAATTAGTCTGTTTAATTATACCTTTTTAATAAATGTGCCATAGGTTTTACAAGAACTACCCTATACCGCCGCCTCACCATGCATCTTGTAAACTCTAGCTCAATTTATCAACATCTACAAAAATATAACTGCCCTCCCTATGATTTAGGACAAATTCTAGTAAATAACATTAAAATTATACATTCCGAAGCCACTTAAAAAAATTAAAAATATTGGAAGCTATCTACATTAAAACACAACAATCTAAAATTAATAACATCACAGTGGTAACATTTTAAAATGCTTAACGTTATTCGATTTTTATCTGTGATGTCATCCAGCGTCATCAACGCCTGAAACAATGCGAAAACGTTCTCTGCGCGTTTCTCCGCTGTTTTTTTGTTTTTTTTAATTATGTTCTATTCTCCAGCTTTTTTGTTCCTTTGCTTTTGACACCTGAGGATGATTCGACGAAGAATCGAAAACGTTCGTGAAACCTATGGAACCTTTATGAATGTTTTTGATCTTAATACAAATAAGATCATGAGAAAAATTGAAAAAATAAAAAAGGTATAATTAAATATACGAATTCTGCTATTTTTAACAAATATTGCATATATATATATATATATATATATATATATATATATATATATATATATATATATATATATATAATTCCCGAAACAGTTTTTCATGGTAAACAACTGATGATCCCTTAAAATAGTGTTAGAAACTAACTAATATAATAACTGTAAAAAATAAATTGACTTACATGAGTGATTTTCCACTGGAAGACTTGAGACTATAAGTTTTATATATATATATATATATATATATATATATATATTATATATAGTTTTAATGGTTGAGAAACTTCCGAGACTATATATATATATACATAAGTTTATATATTAATATATATATATATATATATATATATATATATTAATATATATATATATATATATATATATATATATATATATATATATATATATTAATATATATATATATAATACATTGGTAAGAGTGCTCGATTAATTGATAGATTAAAACTTAAAAATTAAGAGCGTAAATATGTATTTATTGAATAATATATATATATATATATATATATATATATATATATATATAGTGATTGTATTAATGTTTCCTAGATGTTAATCCAATGACACTCCAGTACTTATATAAAAGTGCTCAATAACAAATAGAGCTGTGTTATAGTATAAATTATTTTATTTATGAAAACATTATTGGCTACATATGTGCAAACATATGTCAGGTGTAATTTCTTTCGAAATAGAGCTTCCTCGGGACATGTAAAAATTGAAAATGCCGAAAGAGATAACACAGCTTAGCAACCATTGAGCTGGTATTGATATCTGCTGCATTTGGAGTTTTCTTAAATGCCGATATTTCAAATATAATTCTATTCATAAAGCTATCTTTTTCTATTGTTTATTATCACTCCACTGTAGTCAAAACAATTGTTAATTTTATATATATATATATATATATATATATATATATATATATACATATATATATATATATATATATATATATATATATATATATATATATATATATATATACATATATATATATATATATATATATATATATATATATATATATATATATATATATATATACATATATATATACATGGTGGGCAAAAATAAGGGTCCTATTTTTTTAAATTCATAACTTTTTTATTTATTGATTTTAAAAAAAAAATTTTTTTAGAATAAGTAAAGGACCCCTTCCGAAGCAAGCATGAGCCGTATTAGCCCTAAGGAACGTACCCTCATTTAGAAAACATTATTTTTGCTTAAAAAACTCAAAACAGTGTAAAAACAATACTTTAGTTTTTGTAAGTTTTAAGAAGTGTTTTTCGGCTAAAATTTGTTTTGTTTATTTCAAAAAATCTCGGAAGGGTCAGTCTACACACACATAAAGTTTGGTGAGTTTAACTTTTATTTTGTGGAAGTTATTCAAATTCAAGTTATTCAAATTTAAAGATAGGACCCTTATTTTGGCCCAAGCCGCCGATTCGCTATTTAAATTTAAAATACCTCTATATTTACTAACTAATTGGCTATGGCCGATGGATAAGATCCTCGACTGCAAATCAGTTGCGATTTGTGATCGGGGTTCGCGCCCATTGACCGTTGAAAATTAGTTCCTACACTGAAGATTGTGTTAGCATGAAACATGTCTGTAGGTATTTAAATAATTAATATTTATTTATAAAATATTATTGTGTATATATATGTATATATATATATATATATATATATAAGGTTAATACAACAAAAGATATAAGAGGCAATTAATATAGACGTGTTGATTTGGATGAATTTTATAGTTTTCACTAAATAGTATGTTTTGGTCCGATATATTCGATGTTGTATATACATTTATGTATTTTTCTATATATATTTTTTATATATTTTTCAAAGTTTAATTTTTATTACTTGCAGTAATATCATTGCGGTAATGGTCCTCTGAGGAGAAGATTTTCTTTGAAAACTCATGAGTTAAGGACTTTAATTAACTTTGTCTGAACTTTGAATTGTAATTAAAATTTTGATTCGTACCTAATTTTATTCTTTCACTTTATCTATTGCTATATATATATATATATATATATATATATATATATATATATATATATATATATATATATATATATGAAGCAAAATTTTCTGTACGTGTGTATGTGTCCCGCGGCATCACAGTTAAACGATTGATTTTCAGAGCCAAACTAATCACAGATTTGGAATAAGCACCTTCGATCCGATGTCTGATCGATGTGAAATGATCTTTACACTTTTTGTAAAGCTCATTCAAAATGAAAAGTACGTAAAATATCATTAGAAACAAATGTTCCGACATTTTTAGCGTTCCTTTTTAACTGACTGTACAACTACTTTTTTACGTAAAAATTACGTATATAGTATTATCGTGGCCCGCGTTGGATTCTCGTATGAGACACCATCGTTACTCTATCCCATCTCATTCTTGGCCTTTTGGCTAAGATCAAAGTGTAGTATCTGTTCCGATGGATACTACACCCCATAGACTGGTATTGTCTTGGCCTTCGAGGCTTGATTTACGCCGGTCTATGGGTCTGTCCTGTGCAGTTCTAGGAGATCCACCCTCCCAGGCTTCGCCTCCCCTCTTTGGGGAGGAGTAAGTTGATTGCTTACTGCCTGAGGCGCCCCTACCGGGGAATGCCAACGGGGCTGCCCAGGCAATTTTTAAACCGCACTTTCCCGACCCGATCGTGGGTCACATCTTACTTGTGGGAGTAAGATAACACTGGCCTTGTGCTTAACTCATGGAGGGAAGTAAATAAATACTCTATCCCATACGGTCCTTGCCCTTTTGTAGCACCAGGAAAGGCTCATTCGTCCGGATCAGTCCCTAGTCTAGTCCTGATCTAGTTGTGATTAAAACCCTAACCCCGTTTTAATTTTGGGTCGCTTCGTCATGACGATAGGCCTGGGCAGCATTTGCTTGCATTAATCATTGATTCTCTGCCATGTTACAGAATTACTTGTCTTCAGTCCCGCTTAATTCGAATTCTACTGAATAAGAATTAATTTTATAAAAAATGTTGCTTCAAAGATCCTTATTCAAAAGGCGCCACACTTTTATAACATCATCGACCGGACTCAACTTCATTTTAAACTATCCTCTCTAACAACTTGACTATTTTTCTGACTCTACGTTGGATCCGACCCCTCGGGGTTGATACCAACAAAATCAAGACGAAAAAAAAGAATAAGTTTTGCTTCTGAGAAAGATGTGTTCATAAAAAGTCTTAGCAAAAACAAAAAGTAATAAATTATTTTATCATTTAAAATTGCATCAGTTTTTGGGTTTTTTTTCAAAATTCAATATATATATAATATTTATAATATATAATAGTCATGAAAAATCCATTTTATTTCTCGCTACGCTATAAAAACGCATTCAATATATATAATCTTAGTAATTAAAAGTCCATTTTATTTCTCGCTACGCTATAAAATGCATTTAATATATATAATCTTAGTCATAAAAAATCCATTTTATTTCTTACTACGCTATAAAAACGCATTCAATGTATATAATCTTAGTCATTAAAACTCCATTTTATTTCTCGCTACGCTATAAAAACGCATTCAATATATATAATCTTAGTCATTAAAAATCCATTTTATTTCTTACTACGCTATAAAAACGCATTCAATGTATATAATCTTAGTCATTAAAAATCCATTTCATTTCTCGCTACGCTATAAAAACGCATTCAATATATATAATTTTAGTCATTTTATTTCTCGCTACGCTATAAAAACGCATTCAATATATATAATCTTAGTCATTAAAAATTCATTGTATTTCTTACTACGCTATAAAAACGCATTCAATGTATATAATCTTAGTCATTAAAACTCCATTTTATTTCCTGCTACGCTATAAAGACGCATTCAATATATATAATCTTTGTCATTAAAAATCCATTTTATTTCACACTACGCTATAGCAACGCATTCTTTAACAACGAAAAAAGAAATATTCACCACAGAAAAATATATTTTTGTTACGTTTCTTTTTAGTCATGTTTGGTTCTAAGGCTGTGCAAAAAGAGCCACATCTGTCGGCCCTGTGCTACATGTATTGTTTACTTATAGTCCGAATGTAGTCCGAATAACCAAAATTATGCGAATTATCAATCCTCATTTCAAAAATTCAGATATATAGTATATAATTATTTTTATGATACAGACATGTACATAGTTCGTGACATTAGCATGTCGATGATATCGATCAACAGCTGTAAGAAACTGAGATCTCATTAGGAGAAAACAAAATCTGGTCTTTCCCTCAAATCATATTTGCAAAGAAATGTTGGAAAATGATTGTGAGGAATTTGTAGAAATCTGTGATTACATTTTTAATAGATATTGTTGCTTTTGTACAAGTTCTGTCATTATCAGAAATACAGTTTAGATGTGATTATCTTTTTTTAGCTGATGACTTTTTGAAGACTCTGTATTAACTAAATCAAAATCTTCATTGCCGCCTATCTTTAAGAGATCTGTTTACTTCACAATGTAAATGTGTTTCTACAAACATTGTGAAATCCTGCCAGTGGCCCCATGGTTACAACAACCACGATTGCACTTCGTCGACCATTACTGCTTCGCATGATACATTATATTGACAGTTGTCCTGGCGTTAATTTGAAATAGTTTGCCGGTCACAGCTGCACACGAAATGGACAATTAAACGAGCAGGAATACCTGATCTTGCCCGGAGATAAATAACTTAAAAATATGGCGACACATCAAGACGTATGCATTTCTCATATATTTGTACACATATGGCTTTCAAACGCAGCAGATGCAATGTTTTTATCATTATTAAAAACTAGCAGGCTCTTTTGCTCGCTCGCTACCGTTTACCAATTTAATTTCTATTCGTTACTTGAAATCATTGAAACGAAACTAATCGATAAGAAAAGGAAGACAAAACGAATTAATAAGAAGTTAGAATTAATCGTTTAAAAAGAAGACTAAGCCCTCTCATCGAAACGTGTGCATATTTTTTTTCAATTTTCTCACCTTTTTGTTTTTGCTGGAGATAGGGCATCCTACTCAATGCCAGACATTCACCCGCTATTTCTAGAGACTCCAATCGAGATATCTTTTTCTGATTCTTAACCGTCCCTTTAAGCAAAATTATTTGTATCTCTCTTGCACTCGGTTCACCGGGTATATTTACCAGGTAATTTTTAAAATTCTTTCTCATGAGCCGGGTAGCTCCTATCATAACCGATGCAATGATGGAAATCTTCCAAAGATTCCAGTTTCTTTTCATGTCGTTCATAAGTCCTTGATTATTTACCACTCAGTTCTGTTTAAGCCAGCATCATTAGGGACACTGACTTCAACTAGGGTTGCTACTTTCTCCCTCTTTCTTTTCTTCCATATCACTATGCCAGGTTTAAGAGATCCGTTTTCTAAGTATGCAGCTGTAGGGGATTGCGTAAGATTTTAATATATCTGTACACATATTGCTGTCAAATATGATAGTCATGAATTATAGTTTCTACAGACCCTGTACTAATCTTGACCTCTTGGGCTATTTGGCGAATAGTAATGCGTCGATATTCCAAAATGGCAGCCTCAACTTGACGGACAGATGCCTCATCAATGGCAGAAGAGGGACGACCAGATCTGGGAGCTGTTTCCACAGACTTCCGGCCATGTTTGAATTCACGATGCCAGCGTTTTACAAGGTCATATGATGGGGCATCATCACCATAACTTTCTTTCATTTCATCAAAAGTCTCATTTGGTGTGCGTCCTTTCAAATACAAAAACCGGATCACTGCGCGACACTCAACTAGCTCTATTTCACACTTGACACAGTTCAAACACCTGTAAATCAGAAACCACAGTTAGTTAAGTTACACATGCAAAATTTCATCTAGATCAGACAACTAGAATTGGGTCGGGGGCATTACTTATTGAACACCCCTCGTACAGCAGATCCAATATTATTTTTTTTAATAATGATAAAAAAAAACAACAGATCCTTAACATTACCCACGAAGAATAACACGGCTGTTCCTATTTATTTTTGTTTCGATTTGGGTTTTTTTACCACCCCCTCAGCATGTTCCAGACCCGTAGATGATTATTTTATCAGTTTGTGGAAGAAGAGTTAAATGCAACCCATTTTTGTGGTACTTGCAAGAATTAGGCACATAAAAGGTGTAGTGGATATTTTAAATGGAAATCGCTCCAGACAAGTCATGAAGCCACTTGATGTAAGGAGCTAAAAAGATACTACCTCAAGGTTAGATGGATAGATTCCGACCCAGAAAACAGCAATTCTTCCCCCTTTGTCAGAAACATCCCTCATGGAATGTGAAGGCTAAAGGATAAAATAAAGGAAGAGAGTTACGAGGCGGCCGAAAGTAAACCCAGGGGCCTCTTTCTACTCTCCTTCATTACATCATCCTTGAACCCTACTACTACTACTACTACTACTACTACTACTACTACTACTACTACCACCACCACTACTACTACTACTACAACAAATACTACTACAAATATTACTACAACTACTACTACAACAACTACTACAACAACTACTACTACTAATAATAATACTACAACTACTACAACTACAACTACTACTACAACTACTACTACAACTACTACTACAACTACTACTACTATTACTACTACAACTACTACTAATAATGCAACTGCAACTACTACTACAACTACTACTAATAATAATACTATTACAACTAATAATACAACTACTGCAACTACTACTACTACTACTTTTCATTGTTTTATTAACTAAACTAAGTATAAGTAAGTTGCCTCTCTCTCTATCTCTCAATCTCTCGTTTTCTGTTTTTCTCTGTCTTCTCTTGTTTCTTTTAACTTAAGTACGAATAAATAATTCCCCCTCTCTCTCCCCGTCTCTCTCTCTCTCTCTCTCTCTCTCTCTCTCTCTCTCTCTCTCTCTCTCTTTCTCTGGTGCTCGCGCGTTCTCCTTTTTTCTCTCTTTCTTCCTCGCTTCGTTTTCTCTTCCCTTTTCTCTGTTACTTTCCTTCTCTCTGTGTCTCTCTCCGTTGTTTTATTTAACTTAACTCCGAATAACTTATTTCTCCTCTCTCTCTTTCTTCCTTAATCTCTCTCTCTCTTTCACTCTCTCTTTCTCTCTCTCTCTATCTCTCTTTGTCAGTGTCGCTCTTAGAAAATAGTAAAAATTCGAATTAGTTTTCTTTTTTGTTGATTTCTATATTCGCCGAGATGTCTTTTTCCGGTCGACTTGTTTTGAAATTAAGGACAAGTATTACGGTTGCAAAAAGATGACATTTTATGTGTGTGTGTGTGTGTGTGTGTGTGTGTGTGGGTGTGTGGGTGTGTGTGTGTGTGTGTGTGTGTGTGTGTGTGTGTGTGTGTGTGTGTGTGTGTGTGTGTGTTAAAAAAGGGAGCAGAAAATTGAGAGGAAATGGTTATTTATGTAATTTAACTTTGTCCGGGAGGAAGACAACCCGGACTTGTTGAAAGAGAAAAGCTAATGATCATATCTTAAAGGAAATAAATAGAGAAAGATTCGAAATTTTGTTTTGCTTTAATGAAAAAAAAGGCATCTAATTTCGAATAATTAATTCATGATAAACATTAAGATTACATAAAAAAAAGGAAAAATGTGCGTATATGCTATTTTACCCTTGCACTCTGTAGAGAAATGTAAGTATTATTTAGTGAAAACGCTAGAAATATGATTTTACTATCGGTGAATATCTAAAAGTTATTTGTGATAAAATTTCTACCCGGTGTAATGGTGATAGTGAGAGGGCTTTTGACTATGAGAGAAAAATATTCCTAGTTATAACTAATAAAAATAAAATTTTGATGAGGATTAAATATTAAAATCAATGAAATTGATCGAAAATAAAAATGTTATTTTAAGAACATACACCAATACTTATTAAAACTGAACAACTGAACAGTTTTACGGTTGTATCTGTTTTTACTTATGAGGCATTACTTATTAAGGTCAAAAGATGAAGTTTATCGAGATGTCATTTGAATGATGAAGAATATTATGAGTGGATTGAAAATGATGAATGAAATGAAGGACGTTTAGTTTTTTATGGGGACGGTTAATGGCAGGCATTTTTTATGTTAACAAAGCTTTTAGTGGCAAAGAAATTGGGGATAGTTGTCTTAACGTTATATATAAAAGAAGAAGAAAGGCAAATATTGGTTTACTGAAGAGAAGCATAGATGTAAGATCCTGAATTGAGACATAATTTTTTGCTTGTTCATCTATGTTGCAAAAAAAACAGCTCTGAACTAATTGTGGTTTCTGATTTACAGGTGTTTGAACTGAGTCAGGTGTGAAATAGAGCCAGTTGAGTGTCGCGCAGTGATCCGGTTTTTGTATTTGAAAGGACGCACACCAAAGGAGACTTTTGATGAAATGAAAGAAAGTTATGGTGATGATTCCCCATCATATATGACCTTGTAAAACGCTGACATCGTGAATTCAAACATGGCCGGAAGTCTGTGGAAACAGCTCCCAGATCTGGTCATCTCTCTTCTGCCATTGATGAAGCATCTGTCCGTCAAGTTGAGGCTGCCATTTTGGAAGATCGACGCATTACTATTCGCCAAAATAGCCCAAGAGGCCAAGATTAGTACAGGGTCTGTGGAAACTATCATTCATGACCATTTGCATATGCATAAGGTGTCTGCCAGATGGATTCTCCAGTTGCTCACACGTTTCCAGAAGCAAGAACACGTCGAGTGCTCGGGGATGAATTTGGAGATGTGCCAAAAAGATGAGTCAAAGTTTTTCAAAAGACTGATTACACAGGATGAAACTTGGGTCCATCACTATGATCCAGAGACCAAAGCTCAATCAATGCAGTAGAAGCACTTGGACTCACCACCTCCAAAGAAGACAAGGGTGCAGCCCTCCGCTGGCAAGGTCATGCTCACAGTCTTCTGGGACCAGAACGGAGTAGTGATGACAAATTTCCTGGCAAAGGGTACCACAATTACAGGAGCCTATTACGCTTCACTTGTGTTTAAATTAAGAGAAGCTATCAAAATCAAGAGGCGGGGCAAGATCAGCAAAGGTATCCTCCTCCTGCAGGACAACGCCCCGGTCCACAACTTACATGTCGCCAAATCAGAAGCTGTTGCTATGAAATCCTCTCCCATCCCCTTACTCTCATGATATTGCACCCTCTGACTTTCATCTCTTCCCAGCCATGAAGTTGTTTTTGAAAGAAAAGCATTTCCCAGATGATGCAGCCTTGATTTCTGAAATTACGACGTGGTTGGAGGACCAACCTGGGGTTTTCTACAAAAACGGTGTCCAGAGCTGTATCAAACGATGGGAGAAATGCATAACCTTGGTGGTTCCTATGTAAAGAAAGACTAATAACTGTGCCAAGTTTCATTAATCTATGGGAAATGGGTCAGGGGCATTACTTATTGAACGCCCCTCGTAATCCATTCATTTTCAAACGGAATGGGCCTTTTTGTTCAATCAAATAAACCAGCTGTCTCCTCTGCAAGTTTGTATTAAGACAAGAACTAAGTTCCAAATTCCCTTTTCAAGAGTATAGAAAACATAACGCAGTAGTCCCTACTTACTTGGCTCCCCACGAGGACAGATTTAGACATGTTATCTGTTTTGAATGTGGGAAAAATCCAACTCTCCATAATAGGGCACCCCGGATTGTGACAAAGATAAAACATTATCTCAGTCTACAAGAATGTATCCTTCACTGATCGAAGAGAGAGAGAGAGAGGATGTTTAGTATCAGAACAGATACTACACTTTGCTCCTAGGGTCGGCTAATTTTACTTACCGTTGTGATTTCAAACAACCATTTCAATATATATCTTCTCTCTCTCTATTTCTCTCTTCCTCTCTCTCTATTTCTCTCTCTCTCTCTTTCTCTTTTTCTCTCTTTCTTTCTCTCTCTCTCTTTCTCTCTCTCTTTCTCTCTTTCTCTCTCTCTCTTTCTCTCTCTCTTTCTCTCTCTCTTTCTCTCTCTTTCTCTCTTTCTCTCTCTTTTTTTTCTTTCTCTCTTTCTTTTTCTTTTTCTCTCTTTCTCTCTCTTTCTCTCTCTCTCTTTCTCTCTCTCTCTTTCTCTCTCTTTCTCTCTTTCTCTCTCTCTTTTTTTCTCTCTCTCTCTTTCTTTTTCCTTCTCTCTCTCTCTCTCTCTCTCTCTCTCTCTCTATCTATCTATCTATCTATCTATCTATGTATTTAGTTCTTTGACTATTTTTCCATTCGGCTTGTTTTCTCCTTTGATCTCTTTCCCGTCTTCTCCCCCTTCTTAATCTGGAAAAACTTAAACATCTCCCCCTCTCCCCCTCTCCCCCTCTCCCCCTCTCCCCTCTCTCTCCCTCTCCCCCTCTCCCCTCTCTCTCTCTCTCTCTCTCCAACGTTCCCTTCTCCTTCCACTTCTTTATTCCTTCCTTCCAATCCACTTTTTCTCAATCTTGTTTCATGTCATACGCCCTATTTCCTTCTCTTTTTCCTTTTATTTAACTTTTTCAATTCTCTCCTTTGAAACTTTTAACCTCTTTCTACTACTCTTTTCTTTTCCGTCCTAACCCTAGTATCTGCACTCCCCTTCTCCCACTCTCTCTATTTTTATCTATTCTATTATCTCTATTGTTTTTCTAATTCTTAGTTTTTGTTTCCCTATTCTTTTAACTGTCACCCTCCCTATTCTCACTCTACCCCCCCTCTCTCTCTCAACTCATTTTATTATCTCTCCTTGTCTTTCTCACACTCACTATTCGCCTCTCTCTCTCTCTCTCTCTCTCTCTCTCTCTCTCTATATATATATATATATATATATATATATATATATATATATATAGTACACGTATAGTATTAGTTTCTGTAGATATAAATCCGTTGAAACTCAAGTGTTTATAAAAAGTGCTCAATAACAAGTAGAGCTGTTCTTTAGTATAAATTTTTATTTATACAAACATTATAAAATAAAAATTTATGCTATATATATATATATATATATATATATATATATATATATATATATATATATAGTGAGAGAGAGAAAGGGAGAGATAGATAGATAGATAGATAGATAGATAGATAGATAGATAGATAGATAAATAGATAGATAGATAGATAGATATCCCTCTCTATTTCGCAGTCACTTTCTTTCTATCTTTCCTTCTTTCTATTCCTCTCTTTCTCTCTGTCTCTTTCTATCTATCTATCTATCTATCTATCTATCTATCTATCTATCTATCTATATATATATATATATATATATATATATATATATATATATATATATATATCTTCTCTCTCTTACTATCTCTCTCTCCTTCTATCCCTCTCTATCACTGTCTCTCTCTCTCTCTCTATCACTCTCTCTCTCTATCCCTCTATCTCTCTCTCTTTCTCTATCTCTCTCTCTATCACTGTCTCTCTCTCTCTCTCTCTATCACTCTCTCTCTCTCTCTCTCTCTATCACTCTCTCTTTCTATCACTGTCTCTCCCACTCTAAAACTGATTCCTTTCCACTCACTAGTATTTTCTCTTATCTTCTTTTCCTCTTCCTCTCGACGCAATCTTCCAATTCTACTTCCGGTCGCTAACGATAGTTCTGTTCACATGACGTCCACATCCGGTGTCCCTCGCCTATTATCACGTGATTACTGGCCGCGCTGACGTAGCCGAAAGGGATTCCAACTCTACAAAAGATTCTTTACATCTCCCCCACCGCCTCAACAATCTCAACAACCACCACCATCACCACCATCATCACAACCACCACCACCTCACAAATCCTCCTCCTCTCCTTTTTTCTCCAACCTCCTCCTCTCACCAAACCGATGGCGGCTTTCAAAAAAGCGTTGCTGCGGAAGATTCGATTCGCCCAAAAAGATGATTACACGGAAAAGGGGGGGGGGTCAAGGTGGGAGCGGGAAGAAACTTGTAAGACCTCACTAGGAGAATTGCAAAGACGTTTTTATATATATATATATATATATATATATATATATATATATACATATGTCAAATATATACATATATATGACAAATGTATATACGACAATATAATATATATATATATATGACAAATATATATATATATATAACAAATATATATATATATATGTATATGACAAATATATATATATATATATATATATAACAAATATATATATGACAAATATACATATATATGACAAATGTATACATGACAATATAATATATATATATATATATATTGCAAATATATATATAAAATATATATATATATATAACAAATATATATATATAACAAATATATGTATATATATGGCAAATATATATATAAAACAAATGTATATATGACAATGTAATATATATATAACAAATATATATATATAACAAATATATATATATATATATATATATATATATATATATATATATATATATATATATATATATATAACAAATATATATAGCAAATATATAAATATATGTCTAATTTTCAAACGTGAGAAATATCCAGAAAAATAGATAGATAGCTTGTAAAAACATTTTGTACTTGTGTGAAGTTTTCTTCAGACTAATCATCCTGAGGAAGTCTTTTAATAAAGATGAAACGTTGATGAATACATAAATAATATTTTTTGTTGACCGTTTTAAATTTCCATTACGTCGAAACGCGTTCTTCCTTTCTTTATGATATATATATATATATATAATATATATATATATATATATATATATATATATATATATATATTATAATATAATATAAAATGAGGTAATAAAATAAGGTGTCAATCAAATTTTATTAGAATTCAAAGTTCAAGCAAAGCATCCTTAAGTCCTAAGAATACTTTGCTTGAACTTTGAATTCTAATAAAATTTGATTGACACCTTATTTTATTACCTCATTTTATATTATAATATTAATGCTCTATCCAGTATATTGAGCTTCATTTTTATCCGGATGTTTCACTAATTATAAGATATTAGTTGACGCTTATATCTTTTGTTGAATTACTTTATATATATATATATATATATATATATATATATATATATATATATAGAGAGAGAGAGAGAGAGAGAGAGAGAGAGAGAGAGAGAGAGATATAGAGAGAGAGAGATATATATAGATATAGATATATAGAGATAGATAGATAGATAGATAGATAGATAGATAGATAAAGCGATAGATAGATAGAACGATAGATAGATAGATAGATAGATAGATAGATAGACCGATATATATATATATATATATAGAGAGAGAGAGAGAGAGAGAGAGAGAGAGCGATATATATATATATATATATATATATATATATATATATATATATATATATAGAGATAGATAGATAGATAGATAGATAGATAGATAGATAGATAGATAAATAGATAGATAGATAGATAGATAGTTAGATAGATAGGGAAACATGATACATGACATAAAAAAGTACTTAACCTTTTGCTGCAGTTTCAAGGTACCATCGGTCATCATATACATGGCAATAATAAATGCTCCACAGACAGACTGTTCGCTGTATCACAACTCTTTGGTGTGGCTAGACAGGCGGGTAATTTAAGCTGAAATCGAAATTCTTACGTTTTTTGTATACCAACACAAGTCATGAGGAAAAGAAAACCTTAATTTTTGTATAAACATTATCAGCTGCCGAAACGGCTCCATTCATTTCCGAAAACTTAGCATCATATATATATATATATATATATATGTGTATATATATATATATTTATATATTTTTTTTTATTTATACATACATGTACAACAAGCTGCTACATTGGCATGACGATGTTATCGATCAATAGTTTTTAAATACTAAGATCTCTTTAGGTGGAATTGTATCATCTTTCACTTAGATGTTCATATCGAAAAAGCTTTTTTATATTTTTATATATTGTTGCTTTGAATACTTAATGAATTAATAAATATTGTAATTTAGCCAATTTTTAGTTTCATATATATATATATATATATATATATATATATATATATATATATATATATATATATATATATATATATATAGTACACGTATTAACAGAATAGATATTAACAGAATTCCGACGAATGGTATTATATATATATATATATATATATATATATATATATATATATATATATATATATATATATATATATATATATATATATATATATATATGAATGATACCATTCGTCGGAATTATGTTAATATCTAACCATTTAATAAATAGTTTTATCTCTCTCTATGTCTTTGTCTGGACCTCTCTATCTATCTATCTATCTATCTCTATCTCTATCTCTCTCTCTCTATATATATATATATATATATAGAGAGAGAGAGAGAGAGAGAGAGAGAGAGAGAGAAAGTAAGAGAGATAGAGAGACGATAGATTCGTTTAAATATATAAGAAAATGAATGATGAAAATAAAAATGAATATATATATAGAGAGAGAGAGAGGGGGGGAGAGAGAGAGAAAGAGAGAGAGGGAGAGAGACAGACAAACAGACAGAGAGACAGAGACAGAGATAGGGAAAGAGAAAGAGAAAAAGAGAGAGAGAGAGAGATAGAAAGAGACAGAGACAGAGACAGCGAGAGAGGGGCAGACAGAGAAAGACAACGACAGAGACAGAAATAAACATATTTAGATAAATGGGTAGTTAGATATTGACAGAATGCTCACGAATGATATCAGATCGATGTATAGATACATAGAAATAAATGGATAGACTGATATAGGTAGATCAATACTTATACACGTACTCACGTCCTTGCATATAATAACGAAGAAAGTTCACCTACAATAGGTATCTCGACCGACGGGCTTATTTTAGCCGATAAACTGAATCATTGTCCAGAGGCCCAAAAGCATGGCGACTTAATGAGACTATCGTCTCTTTCAGTGTTACATAGATGCGCTCCCCACCCCTTCTCTCCGTGGGGACTTCAGCAGGGCCGGCAAAACATTCTGGTGACTCAAAAGCTATTGGAAACCTTGCACAGCTTTTGCTACTACGATTACAACATAGATCACGCGGCCTTCCGGTGGAGCATCATTGTTACAGATGTAGCCAATGGGGACGGTGAACCGAGTTCAACCCCCCCCCCCTCCCAACGATTATAATGTCGAAATCACTTTTAAATAATATTCGCCATTTGATCACCAAAGTTCGAGTGGTGTTTGGTTCATCTGTTTAACGGCATATAAACCCCTTTTTGTGGAGGGGGATGTAATGATGTTATGTTTTCACTTACCGAAGCGTGCATAAACCATTATACACACGAGATTGTCTGTTATCAGCATTACTCGGACGCCGATGTTGATGTATAAGGTTTATTAATCGAAAGAAGAACAGTCACATAACAAAAAAAATTAAGAGACAGGTTACTTTCGTGCGCGCGTGACAGAGATGTTAAATATCCGGGTCGTGTGTACGGAAAATGTTATGTTGACAACAGGAAGCTGCACCTGACGATTGTTAAAAGATTAGATAATAATCGGATGACCAAAAGGTAATTTGAATATAAAAATAATCTAAGGATTAGGACGACTCGCACTTAAAAACGACAAAAATGAGATCAATTATAAAAGAAAGATGATGTTAAATTATTGCATAGCCCCTTAAAAATTCATACCTTCGTTTCTTCTTGGTTTGCTCTGTCGTCTAGTGGTTGGGTACTTTCTTCGCCTCTGCACTGTAGTGGCCATCTCCGTAGGTTGTCTGTAACAAAAGACCTTTCTCACTCGCTTCATAAGACAACAATCTTTTCATTTTAATTACTTTTTATTCGGCGTCAGTTTCTATTGCCCGTGAGAGATGTTTTGCTATCGTTGAGAGAGAGAGGGAGACATATGAATATCGTGGTTAATTCTTAGCTAGCTTATTGTCTAATAAGTCCTTTGTTATTTGAGGAGACAGGGGGAGAAGGACATTTTGTACGCCAGTATTCTTTCTTAGGGAAAGCATTTCACGTTCTGACTTGGCTACATCTTAATTCCTTCGTGCGACTTCTACGTCTCCTAAGTCCGAACTGTTTTTAAAACTCCAATTTTCCCACATCTCAAAACTGTGACGTAATATCACGTGATCCACACAGGTGCAGGATGACCTTTTGAATCAGGGTCAAACATTGTCTCGTCACTTGTCACGTTTCGATTCCCGAAAACAGCATCGCACTCTATGCACTCGACGGTACGCACTTAAGTTGCACCAGCCAACCCAACGACCCCACACCCGTTCTCCGCCACACGTAATCCCACAAGTTACGTCCATCATTATATAACAAAATAACAAAAAAATATTCTTAACACCAGAATAATCTTAACACCAGAAAACACCTGCACGGGAAGAGACAACATGTGATCGATTGTTAAAAGATAAAAGACACTGGATGTACGAAAGGTCATCTGCAAGAAAACGAAGCATGTCAGGTTGTCAACGATGCTAGGAACGTCATAAGCAAGAAGACGCAGGTGCAACCCAGTCACTGAGGGAAGAAAAACAAAGAGGTTGGATTCTCAAATCATAAAACGATCGTCTGCGAATAAAACGCCACGTACGGGAAGGGGGCTAAAGTGACAATGCCGTACCATAGGGGCGTTTTAGGGGGCCATAATAACCCGAAATTGATATCGAAGTTTTTTGAGAATCGAACCTCGGAGAAGCATCACCCATCAAATTCCTGTTTGTGCATCTCAATCCTACCAGAGCCGGCATCATCATCGTTACCAACAATAAACATACATAAAAATCCAAGTGTTGTCATTCGTTTTAGGTCAGCCGTCATATAACAGAGAGGGAGAGAGAGAGAGAGAGAGAGAGAGAGAGAGAGAGAGAGAGAGAGAGAGAGAGAATGACAGACATATTAACAAATCAATAAATATAGATTGTGTCGCTACACCTGGACTACTTGTGCGCCTCTACCCCTTCGGCGACAGCGCCTTTCACACGTCCGCTATGCTTCAAGTGTCGTCAGACATAAGCAGCTAACTCTCTGTCCGGAAGTCACGTGATTTCGTTGACTTCCGTTCTGCGGTGACCTTTCATCATTAGGTGTCGCTACATCTAGCTACTTGTGCGCCCCAGCCCCTTCGGCGTCAGCGCCCTTCACACGTTTGATATGATTCAAGTGTCGCCAGGAAGGGACAGCCAAATCTCTGTCCAGAAGTCACGTGATTTCGTCGACTTCCGTTCTGCAGTGACCTTTCATAATTAGGTGTCGCTACATCTAGCTACTTGTGCGCCCCAGCCCCTTCGGCGTCAGCGCCCTTCAAACGTTTGATATGCTTCAAGTGTCGCTAGGAAGAGGCAGCAAAATCTCTGTCCGGAAGTCACGTGATTCTGTCGACTTCCGTTCTGCGGTGACTTTTCACCGTTAGGTGTCACTCAAACTTTCCCACTCAAACAACGGTACCGATTGTAAACGATTAATGGATGGATTGGGTTCACCTGCTTTGCGGCACATCAACCCTTTTTTGATACTTATTTCCGAAGTACTCTACCAGTTGTATACGATTGATGCATTGTTTTATTTACTTTTTTTATGGCAAATCAAACCTTTTTCAGTTATTTAATACTGCTCTCATATCTGGAGAGGTGCGGCTCGGGGAACGCTTTCCCGTCTCGACAGAGTACACATCGACTCTGCAATCTAGTATGAGATGATCTCTTCTCGTCTCTACAGCCTGTTTCGCACAGAAGAGATGTTACTTTCTCTTTCTCTTTCTCTTTCTCTTTCTCTTTCTCTTTCTCTTTCTCTTTCTTTTTCTCTTTCTCTCTTTCTCTCTTTCTTTCTCTCTTTCTCATTCTTTTTCTCTTTCTTTTTCTCTTTCTCTTTCTCTTTCTTTTTCTTTTTCTCTCTTTCTCTCTCTCTCTCTCTCTTTCTCTTTCTTTTTCTCTTTCTCTTTCTCTTTCTTTTTCTCTTTCTCTTTCTTTTTTTCTTTCTTTTTCTCTTTCTCTTTCTCTTTCTCATTCTTTTTCTCTTTCTTTTTCTCTTTCTCTTTCTCTTTCTCTTTCTCTTTCTTTTTCTCATTTTTTTCTCTTTCTCTTTCTTTTTCTCTTTCTCTTTCTCTTTCTCTTTCTTTTTCTCTTTCTCTTTCTCTTTCTCTTTTTTTCTCTTTCTCTTTCTCTTTCTCTTTCTTTTTCTCTTTCTCTTTCTCTTTCTTTTTCTCTTTCTCTTTCTCTTTCTCTTTCTCTTTCTCATTCTTTTTCTCTTTCTTCTTCTCTTTCTCTTTCTCTTTCTCTTTCTCATTCTTTTTCTCATTCTTTTTCTCTTTCTCTTTCTCTTTCTCTTTCTCTTTCTCATTCTTTTTCTCTTTCTTTTTCTCTTTCTCTTTCTCTTTCTCTTTCTCTTTCTCTCTTTCTGTCTGTCTATTTTATTTAGAGGTAGTATACTATCTGTTCTCTTGTCATGCTATTATATTTCCAAGTATTAACTCTTCCTTTTTGATGGGGGGGCGGTCGTCATGATACCATTCTCTCAGTCATTACTTCCTTCTTTGGAGGAGGGAAGTGTAGTATGTGTTCGTTCATCATGATATCGTCCTCCCAGGCTAGCAAAAATATGCAACCGGAGGGAGCATACATTTTCTAGTTTAAGTATATAATAAAATCGTTGATTAACTCACATTTAGTATAATAATAGATTTCGACCATAGCTATAACTGTGGAATTTTCATAAATAGATGTTTGAAGGTAATCGATTCTTCTTTCTACAATTTTAGAAAAAAGGGGTACTTTTTAGGAATAGGTAGTCAAAAAATGTCTACATACGTCATCAATTCCGAGTTTCACCGGAGACTTCCGAAACTGGCGAACGTTAACGAAATTCGCCTAACAACTTGAATTTTATGCGAAGAAGTTATGTAACGAAAGAAACTGTTGCTTTTATCTTGTATTTAAAGCCTCAGTTACACGACGCGACTTCGCTCGCCGCTACTTGTAGCAGCGAGTGCCGTCGCAACGACTGAGCTAATCACACGAGACGACTACCTGTCTAACAGTTCTGTGTCTTTGTTTACAACGCAGACATGTCGCGGGTCAGGCGCCAGTTTTCTTTTGTTTTGTTTTTTTCAACCCAAACAAACTTTGGTTTATAAACATCGTCGGTTCCTGCTCCACTTTTCACAGATTTCTTCACTTTATTAATTTCATTCTTATCTGCATCCTTCAAGTTATTTATTTTCTTTTTCAAATTATCTTAGCCAGAAATCTCCAAACCAGCCTCAATTAGTTCATTGATTAAATATTTAAAATTGTACTCCCTCGCATTTTTATTCATATACTGTATATTGTCTGTATCTCACAAACCGTCGTAGTTTCTGTAACTATCCAGAAATCGACTGATTGGATTAGCTGACCACTTCAAACTTTATTTTTCTGTCATGGCAACAAACTGCACGACTGTGGGGGTCATACGAAGCGGATACTGATTCGTAGCAGACGCTATTAGGTCTTCAAAAATCATAAAATCGCGCGATACCAGATCACGTGATCATAAAATCTCGCGATACCAGGTCACGCGATCCTGAAATTGCACGATACCAAGTCACGTGATCATGAAATTGCGCGCTACTTGCGATTAAAGTTGAACATGTTCAACTTTAGTCGTGGCGAGTAAACTAGTCTAGTAGACAGGCGTAAATCAAGCCCCAAAGGCCAAGACAATACCAGTCTATGGGGTGCAGTATCCATCAAAACAGATGCTACACTTTGATCTTAGCCAAAAGGCCTAGTCGCCACTACTGCAGTAGCGGCGAGCGAAATCGCCTCATGTGACTGAACTTTAGTGTATTCTACAATGTTGTTTCGGTACTTCGACACAATACGAACCGAACTGGGTTTTTTTTTTACCCGAATCCTCAAGTCACCCTTACTTAATATTAACCTAACTCAAAACTAACCCTAACCTAACTTTTTTAGTAAAGGTAAATGAGAAGTTATCGAAAATTCTAAATGAAATGTTGCAAAATTAATAAAGGTATCTAAAACATAGAGCAAAGCCAATTCGTAGGAATCCGAATGGTACAACTTTGATGACCGGTGTGATTCTGTTGTCGGGATTCTTGCAGGAGGGACCACGTGAAGGTTGCCAACATCTCTAAGTGAAAGTGATATTATGGAATCGACTGGATTCGAACTTGGCACACCCAGGTCGTCAGTCCGTGTCGTTATCCACTTAACCACCGTCACCTCCCTATGATTGGCCCAATTAATTGAAAAAAATAGTCGTTTTGCAAGTAACAGCATATTTTTTATTTGTATATTTCGGTAAAAGTCGGAACTTGATTCGGCTTTCTCCGTTCGTAATCGAAACTGCTTACGTCACGACTACGTCACAAATGCAAATCTATGGATACCTATTCAGAAAAAAGCACTTTTGAACATAAACTGGTTATGCAATTTTTTGGTGGCGTTTAAATGATCTGAGTCTCTGATCATTCAGCCGCGGGACCGACCAACCGATCCACCCACCTGGACTTCCGCTGTGTGTGTCATTTAGTAATGTGTCTTTCCTGGAAGAAGAAAAAAAATCTAACCTACCTGCGTCACCTTGGAAACGCGGGTGTTCGCCGATGAGACGCCGTTCCCGTGCCACGGCAGCCATCAAGAAAAATTGGCACTCGGTGAAATATTTTTTCCCCGAAAAAAATGACTACCAATGCAAAACTACGAAACGTAGAAAAACTAATAGATATCTCTATATAAGGTAAGTACGTGCAAAATCAATGGCCGATTCCCAAAATGTAAAAACATTTTGACCCCCCCCCCCCCCATTTCACTTAAAAATTCACTAAAATTCAGGAAATCAACCAATTTTAATGAAATTTTGAATATTTATTAATCAACAATCACGGAATATAATGAAACCATTTTTTTTTAAATCTTAGTGAAAATGTATTATTTTTTTAAAACAAAATACACCTTTACTAAAGTTATATTTTTATATATTAATTTTTGAAAATGCATTAATTTTTTTTTTTGTATTGAAAATAAAGCATTGTAGATGTTGACAATTAAAAAAATAAAAATTAATATTTTTATATATTACGAAAAAGGCCCCTAAATACCGGGTTAACAAAATCACTATAACTCGAAGAAAAATAATTTTTTTGAATTAGCGATATTATTATTGAATAAAGCATTGTTTAATCAATATTTTCACCAAAAAAATAATATAATTGCAAAAAATATTTCATGTGATGTTAATGATTAGAGTTTCTGGGAAAATAAAAAATGCGACATGATTATATTTCCCTTTCATACATCAACGTGGAATCATCAGCGCAAGAATTTTTTTATAATCTTGAAAATGAATTAAAAAATTTACAAATGTGAGACCCAGGAACTTAACGATAAAACGAATTAAAAAAATTGGAGGTTTCGGTTTCGATTTCCGGTCATGGCATCTGCTTTATTTTTTAGGATTTTGTTATTTACTATGTATGCAATATTCTCCATTAAGTAGCTAAGATGTCTAATATTTCGAAATTAAACAAATTCCGCAATGTATTTATTACGTGTATGTATTTATTACGTTTATGTATTTATTACGTTTATGTATTTATTACGTTTAAAAAAATATAACTGACGGACAGACAGACGTACAAAACTTCTATTTGTATGATATAGGTATTAGACATAAATTAATAAATATTCCTCAAATTTCAGTTTCTTTGGGGTATTTTAAAGAGGTTTTAGGGGGCAGAATATGGGCACAACTTTCCATTTGAAAATTCAAGAATCAAAATGATGTAATGGATTTTGTTCAGGATTGAAATAAGGATTCTAGACGTAAGATTGTGTACCCTTATATCTTAATTTTAATCGTTTTAAGGAGACATAAAAGTGGCGTAAAACTTTATTGTCCGTAGAATTAATGTTAGTCGTCCTGGGACTGGTATTCTTGTATTCTTTTGTTAAATAGAGCCCCACGCGGGCACACCCCATGCCTTAAAACGATTGGTGCAATAGACAGAGTTTGATTACTTGAGAGTGTTTGATAGTGATGGGTTCCAGAGAAAGAGAGAGCGCTTCAAAAGACGGGAGGGTGCCCTGAAAGGTGGAAAGCATAAGTCGGAAATGACGCAACGTCCGTTCGGGGATGATTCTGTCTCTTGTTCCTGACTCACAAACGAAGGCAGACGTGAAAAACGTTCGGTCCGCTACCAGTAGGCGTGGGGCTAAAGAGGTGGGCGCAGTAACCCAAAATGACTTGACGATGCTCTCTCTAGTTCCTGCGTTCTCTCTCTCCCGTACAAACACTTCGATCTCTGTCTCTTGCTTCATGCTTAAATAAAACTGCTAAAACCAGCGCAGTGGCCACGCGTTATCGTTCAACAGTGAGTTTTACAACAGCGACGAAGCGGCCGAGATACACTAGCCAACGCCGTAGACGAAACCCGGGTATCCACAGTTTGAGGTAAGCAGTGATGCAACAATAGGATGACTTGAATAGTATTCATTGACATTATACTTGAAGACGACTATGGTGTAGTCAGAAGGGAATCAGTCACGTAGTAATAAGCTCCGCAGATGGGAAGTTCTTTGAAAGAAGCTCTGTTCCTGTGAGTCTCAATTTGCTTTGGGTGCACAGAGGAAAAAAAGTGGGCAGTGGTTGTAGGCAGACGAGTTCTTGCTATGAATGTTTTACGAAGGGAACCAGTGATTAAAGTTCAGTCGAGTACCTACAATGGGAGAAAATGAGAGAGTAGAGAAAGACTAGCATTTTCCTTTTTGTGAGAAAATTTCAAGAGAGGAAAAAGGAGATCACCCCCACAAGATTGCAAAGTCAATTTTATACTCTAGCAGGCAAGACATAGTTCTCAGCAGCCTAAAATAGCCTGACGATATCTCTCTCGAGTTCCTTCATTCTCTCTCTCTCTCTCTCTCTCTCTCTCTCTCTCTCTCTCTCTCCCGTACAAAACCATTCAATTTCTGTCTCTTGTTTTATGCCAATGTTAGTGCTCGATAATGCTTCGCACTCTGGTTCTTTCTTGCCAAAACATTCACAGCAAGAACCCTTCTTTCTCTCTCTAGTTCCTTCATTCTCTCTCTCTCCCGTACAAACCATGCAATTTATGTCTCTTGTTTTATGCCAATGTTAGTGCTCGATAATGCTTCCATCTCTGGTCCTTTCTTGTCAAAACATTCACAGCAAGAACCCTTCTCCCTCTCTCTAGTACCTTCATTCTCTCTCTCTCTCTCCCGTACAAACCATTCAATTTATGTCTCTTGTTTTATGCCAATGTTAGTGCTCGATTGAGCTTCAATCTCTGGTCCTTTCTTGTCAAAACATTCACAGCAAGAACCCTTCTTCCTCTTTAGTTCCTTCATTCTCTATCTCTCTCCCGTACAAACCATTCAATTTATGTCTCTTGTTTTATGCCAATGTTAGTGCTCGATTGCTTCGCACTCTGGTTCTTTCTTGTCAAAACATTCACAACAAGAACCCTTCTCCTTACCACCACTGCACAGAACTTTCCTTTCTTCCTCCAGAAAACAGAATTTCATGAAAGGAATTTATTTCCAAGAACTTCTCATCTGTGGGACACATTACCACGGGACTGCCTTCCTTCTGACTACAACATGGAGATATTCAAGCTCAATGTCAACAAATACTTTTCAAGACATCCTCTTAAGTAATAAGACTCTGTCACTCCGGACAATCGTTTCAAATCCTTTCGTTTCCAATCGTCATCATCAACTGATGATCTCATTGACCTTGATTCTTCAGTGACCTTTTGACCTTGGTAAGTGGTAAAATAATTACGACGCAAATGTAAAAAGACTGAACATCTCAAAGGCCTTCTACATAAAGACCAGACGCCCAACAATAAACAACATTAATTACGAATCAACTCAAAATATTTAAACGCGCCTAGGTTAGAAATTCACTATAATATATTTTTTAAAATACTTTACGTGTAACCCTTTTTAAATACGGTAAATTATAAATTTTAAATATTGTAAATTTTAATTAGCCACGCGCCTAACACGTGATCACGTTCCAAATACGAAATCTCATCACACATACGTTCTTTTAAAACGTTATAAATTTACCACACAACTCGAACTCAGCAGTCATGAATGTGCAAGTCAAACCCTCCACCTGAAGACGATTATGAGAGTCAGTCGAAAGTACTCGCGAACAAAAATGGAACAAATCACCTACGGAGCATACATCCGATAATTAGACAGGAATACAAGACAGATTATCCGAAACATCGAGAATATGAAAAAAAGATTAATTAAACAAAAATATTCTGTCATATACAGCAACGTATATATATATATATATATATATATATATATATATATATATATATATATATATATATATATATATGGGAAGAGAAGGATGAAGGTAATCCGACGTGATGGGAAAATGAAAAAGGAAAAACCAAAAAATGGATGTTTTTTTATGTGTACATCAACGTTTCGTCTTTATTTATAAGACTTCATCAGGATGATAAAATAGAGAAAAAATGTCATGCAAGTACAGATACATGTAGGGTAGACATATTGGGAGGAAAAATAGAATGAAATAATGGCCACTGCTGGGTGGACGTCCGTATTTGTTGGAGAAATAGAAATGAATGTTGAAGAAAATGAGTGGGGAAAAAATGGAAGGATGGGGTGAGCAAGGACTACTGTGGATGGTGGTAAGAGAAAGAGGTGGGGGACGAGCAGGGGTAAAGTGGATGGCAGAGAGGGAGTGGAGGAAGAGGGGGGAGGGAGGTGTTGACCAGATGGCTGCGGTCAAGATTGAAGGAGAAAAGTAAGTTGGAATGTTTGTGTATGGGGGTGTATGCAGGGAAAGGAGGATGGGTAGAGAGGGAGGGGGGGCTGTGATTCCCATATATATATATATATATATATATATATATATATATATATATATATATATATATAGTCTCGGAAGTTCTTTTAACCTTCAAAACTAAAAAAAAAAAAAAAAAAATTTGTTGAAAGATTTTAGTCTAGTAAGTCAATCAATCTACTGCAATCACTATTTTAGTTAACTTCCAAGAATTTACTCTAATATAAATATATTTTAATATATGTTTTTTTGGGGGGTTTTATATATATATATATATATATATATATATATATATATATATATATATATATATATATATATATATATATATATATGGGAAATAAACAAGGACAGACCAAAATATGTTTTTTTTATGTATTCATCAACGTGTCGTCTTTATTCGTAAGACTTCCTCAGGATGATAATTTTAAGAAAAATGTCATGCAAGTACATAGAAATATTGGGTTGACATGATGGGTTCATGAGAAGAAGTAGTAGCCACTACTGGGAGCGCAGGACCGAGGTCCGGGCTGAGAGAAGTCGGCGCCAGAGAGTGAAATGAATGTGGATGGCTGTGAGTGAAAAAGGGGAGGATGGGAGTGTTAGTGAATTTGTCTTAGGGTGCTGAGGTTTTTGTCGTGGTGAGGTGTAGCATGGATTTTGAGGGGCTGGGGTAAGACGAGGGAAGGGGGGAAGCTCTGTGTCTTTGGTGTGTAGGTAGTATCATACGTTTGACACTTTTTTAAATACGGTAAATTGTAAATTTTAAATATTGTAGATAAAATAAATATTAATTAAACAAAAACATTCTATGCAAAAATATAACGTTTATATATACATATATATATATAACGTTTATATATATATATAACGTTTATATATATATATATATATATATATAACGTTTATATATATAACGTTTATATATATATATATGTATAACGTTTATATATATATATATATATATATAACGTTTATATATATATATATATATATATATATATAACGTTTATATATATATATATAT
>OY744540.1:2195069-2217569 GCA_963556195.1 Sepiola atlantica | reverse complement strand
AGGTGTCAATCAAATTTTATTAGAATTCAAAGTTCAAGCAAAGTATCTTAAAGTCCTTAGCTCATGAGTTTTCAAAGATAATTCTTCTCTTCAGAGGACGATTACCGCAGCTATACCACTACAGGTAATAAAATTAAACTTTGAAAATATATAAAAAGATATATTTTTATGTATTTTTGTATATCTTTTTATATATTTTCAAAGTTTAATTTTATTACCTGTAGTAGTATAACTGCGGTAATGGTCCTCTGAAGAGAAGAATTATCTTTGAAAACTCATGAGCTAAGGACTTAAGGATACTTTGCTTGAACTTTGAATTCTAATAAAATAATAATGAATTTCTGTATATATAACCATGTTTATTTATAAGTTAAAGAACTATGAAAATTTGTTGAAATTTCAAACTAATTTGGGAATAGCCTAAGTAGGACGGCCCCTAGAGCAAATGTGGTATTGTGGTGATTGAGATGATTCTAGTTAAGAGTAGAATAGACAGTTTTGTTACTTTAAACCACGAATGACCAACGACACTCTTAACCCCACAATTTTGATGGCCTTGTGCCTAATTTGTTTTGAATGTAAGTTTTTTAATATTTTCTGCAAATGAATAATTCAAAGTGTAGTATCTGTTCCGATGGATGCTACTATTGTCCTGTACAGTTCTAGGAGTTCAACCTTCCTAGGTTCTGCCTTCTCTTTGAGAAGGGGGGGGGGTAGTTTATTGCTAATCGCCTGAGGGGCCCATACCGAGGAATGCTGGGCATTTTTTAGGCTGGAGTGCGCTAATCCTAGTACGCTGGCTAACCTTGTATCTAGCCTCCCCTGGAGAGGAGGTAGATAAAAATACTCTGACCTTGTGTCTAACCTCGTTGAGGTAAATAACTCGGCCTTGAATCAAACATTCATGAATTATATACCTTTTTTCTTTTTTATGACATTTAAATTAAATACAAATAATTTTAAAGTAATAATATCAATTTAAATAACATTTAATATATATATTATATGAGAAATAAAAAAGGAAAAAACAAGAGATATTTTTTATATATTTATCAACCTTTTGTCATAATTGTAAGAAATCCTCAGAATGATAATTTTAAGAAAAATGTCATGCAAGTACATCGATATATATATATATATATATATATATATATATATATATATATATATATATATATGTGTGTGTGTGTGTGTGTGTGTGTGTGTGTGTGTGTGTGTGTGTGTATAGAAAACACGAAATATTTATATTCGTAATATTTTATATAGAGTATTGATTTACTCCTCTCCAGGAGTTAGGCACAAGGCCAGTTTTTATCTTACTCCCTCAAGTAAGATGTGACCCAAGATCGGGTCGGGAAAGTGGGGTTTAAAAATTGCCTGGGCAGCCACGTCGACATTCCCCGGTAGGGGCGCCTCAGGCAGTAAGAAATAAACTTACTCCTCCCCAAAGAGGGGAGGCGAAGCCTGGGAGGGTGAACCTCCTAGAACTGCACAGGACAGACCCATAGACCGGCGTAAATCAAGCCCCGAAGGCCAAGACAATACCAGTCTATGGAGTGCAGTATCCATCGGAACAGATACTACACTTTGATCTTAGCCAAAAGGCCAAGATGCAACAAAGTTAAAATCTAGCTGTTTTCTAGCTGTTTTCTAGCTGTTTTTTTTTTGTTGTTGTTGTTCCGATCTAGCGGGGTTTGAAAATCTCAGTTGGCAGCGTTGGTTCCGGGTCTGGTGTCATCCGTGCCCCTTTATTACTAATAAAGTGACCCTAACCCGTTGAATGGACAGCGCATTGAAGGTCGCACCGGTTAATCCGTTGACGGGAAGCAGCGCGTCGGCTTAGGAACGGACCAATTTACGACATGTGTGGCCAAGTCAGTCAGTCAGACAGGCGATTGAATGGCAGATGCGCGACGGAAGCAGTCGGTTAATAAAGAATTTAGCGTCTAATGTGTGGTCGGGTCGCTTAACATGAGACAGCCGACTATCTCAGTTCGATCAGTTACTATTAGGGAATAACGCAGTATATATATATATATATATATATATATATATATATATATATATATATATATATATATATATATATATATATATATATATGATCCCTTAAAATAGTGTTAGAAACTAACTAATATAATAACTGTAAAAAATAAATTGACTTACATGAGTGATTTTCCACTGGAATGCTTGAGACTATAAGTTTTTTTTTATTTTTTTAGTTTTTTAAGTTTTTTTGTTGTTTTTTTTATATAGTTTTAATGGTTGAGAAACTTCCGAGACTATATATATATATATATATATATATATATATATATATATATATATATATCCATTCACTGCGGAGGTCCCCAGATGCCGAAGAGCTTTCTACTCCCAAAGCTTCTTTCCTCGTGCTGCTGGACTCTGGAACTCCCTCCCTGCTCCCTGTTTTCCCGACGGTACTGACATGCAGAAATTTAAAACTAATGTAAACTCCCAATATAGGTTGACCCCCTCCCCTCTCCAAATAAAACCCCAACTTTCTCCCTTTTTTTCTCAGTAGCCCCTTACGTCTACAGTGGCGGCCTGCCTGGTTTGGGGTGAACTATGTTTAATATATATATATATATATATATATATCTATATATATATATATATATATATATATGCATGCGAGGGTAAATATGAAAACTGAGGGTTTCAGCAGAGTGTGAAATTTGTTATGGAAATGTGGATAAGCGGAGTAACAAACAAACGAAAATAAGGACACGAACACGCCATTGTAGCTTGGCCAAGATATTTCGGTCGTTGGTTGCGACCATATTCGTTTGACAAATGGACTACTGAACTGTAATGTTTGTCCCAATCAGCGAAGAAAGAAAAAGAATGCAAAAGATTAAAGATGAAAAAATTGTGTTTTATATCATAATGAAAATTGGAATAATAAACATTCACCGTGTTGAAATATATATATATATATATATATATATATATATATATATATATATATATATATATATATATATATATATATATATATTAATTTGAATAAAAAATTGAAGGAACTTATGATAATCATGATTTCGGATTGATTTTTGCATGGTCATTGGAATAAATCAATATATATATATTAGTATTTCATGTGTCCACATAAAATTTTATAAGGAGATATAATTTTTTATGTATTAATTTTCAGTATTTACTTCAACAGTGCTCGATACGTAAGTAGAGCTAAGTAGTAAGTATGAAATCAATAAATTACACAGCATACTACAGAACCTACACCCCAAGATTAAATTCACCATTGAACACAGTCAAACAGAACTACCCTTCTTAGATGTATTGATTAAAATTAAAAACACTCACATAATCACAGACATCTACCACAACCCCACAGATACCCAACAATATCTCCATTTTAGAAGCCATCACCCCAAAAGCTGCCTAAAATCTATACCCTACTCCCTAGCACGCAGGATCTGTACTATAGTCAGTGACAAAGACCTCCGGATTGTCCGACTGGAGGAACTACGGAAAACTTTAAAAAGAAGAGGATACCCGCTACAAATAATACATAAAGGTATAGAACTAGCAGAAAACATTCCATTAGAACAATTACGAATCCCCAAAAAACGAAACAAAGAACAAATATTAGCATACATCTCTACACACAACAAACCAATCCAGAATTATTCACAGAAATAACAAGGAACCTAACCCTACTCAACCATAACAACAAACTAAACGACATATTAAAAACTACGAAAATAATAAAAAGCAAACGCCAACCGAAAAACCTCAAACAAATGTTAACCTCATCTAAACTCAACCAACACACAATACAAGGGGTCACAAAATGCAACAAGGAAAGATGTGGGGTCTGTGACATAATAATGGAGGGGAACTCATACACATTTAAAATCCCAACACAAACATTCACAATAAAAAAAGACCTTAACTGCACCTCCAAGAACGTTGTCTATGTGCTAGAATGTACAACATGTAATGAGGCTTATATAGGTGCGACGAAAACATTTAATAATAGAGTATCTTTACATAAAAGCAACATTAAAATCAAAGAAAACCGTAAATTATTCGTGTCCCAACATGTGCACTCATGCAGCGGAGGAAAATTCAAAATAATGCCAATTTTCTACACTTACTTACTAACACAAGAAAAAAACTTCATACTTAAATTTAATCCAACATTAAACAGATCATAACTCTAACAACACACACTTTGATCACACTTTATCCACCTCTAGTTAAGTACAAACATAAATAACTATTTATAGTTATCTATAGACTGGAAAATTCTTATTCAAGGAAGATAATCTTAGTACATAACTTCTTATTGCGCACTTCTACACAGCTATGAGTCAAATAGCAACTTGTGTTAAATGAATCATTTACAATAGACATTAAATTTGCACATTAAATACCGGACTATGAAATCGGCCAAACCGAGTTCAAATCTATTTGGACCGTTTGCATTAACTTATCTTTTGCAAATATGTGTGTATATGTGTGTACGTATGTGTGTATATATATATATATATGTATATATATATATATATGTGTGTGTGTGTATGTATGTATGTGTATATAATTCAACCTTTATCCCCCTCTCTGTCACTATAACCACACGCCTGTGTGTGTGCGCGCATGGGTGTGTGTGCGTATTTATGTGTATGTGTGTATGTATCGCTCACCTATTCACAAGACTCAAGATTAGACCACACGCATACGGACGCACACACACACGCAAACACGACTTCGTTCTTGGAGACGACAAAAAGCAATAAAAAGTATTAAATTTCAAAAGAAATCCGGCGCACCCTAGGAGGCTGGGATGACCGATGGGTCATGGATGGGTAACACGCACTTGACCAAGAGAAGCAGGAAAATAGCAGATAAAAAATAAAAAATAAAAAATAAAAGATACCCACACACCCGCAAACTCACGCATGCGCAAAAACAATAACAAATGTCTCAAATGAAACAACATTTGCTCAAATCGAAAGACATTTCTTCAAATGGATTTACATATCTGATGAAAGCGGACCACCGCTTGAAACGCGTTATATAAAATTATAAAATGGTAAAACAACAAAATAATAAATAAATGTTGAAAAAAACATTCTACAAATGTTGGTAGCCTTACTCCTTTACATATATATATATATATATATATATATATATATATATATATATATATATATATATATATATATATATATATATATATATATTAGTGTGTGTGTGTGTGTGTGTGTGTGTGTGAACTTGACGGGTCGATAATAATTTAGACAACACGGTGGTGCATTTACTAGAGTGTATTTGCAGAATTAGAGAATAGTGTGTTACAGAATGTCTGCGTCCGATACTGCGGCTATGGCTGCGTCCTATGACTACCGCCATGACGGTATCTAATTCCCTTCCACTGCAGGAATATGTGACACCAGGTCGGGAAGGTGGAGAAGAGTCAAGCCAGCGTCCCTAAAGAAGGAGCACTCTGACCTAACAAAAATAGCCTGGGCAACCCCGTCGGCATTCCCCGGTCAGGGCGCCTCAGGCAGCAAGCAATAAACTTACTCCTCCCCAAAGAGGAAATGCAAGGCCTGGGAGGGTGCACCTCCTAGGAAAACCCAGGACAGTATACCTCAGCCCGGCAGATAAAAGGCCACCGAAATGGCCCAGTTCCTGCCGGACTGATTGTCGAGAACGGATCCTCGACTGGTATGTCCATCATCGTCATCGGTCGGCAAATGAATGGCGCCGATGACTGCAACGACACGTAGTTGTACTTCTATTCATAGTCTCTGGAAGAATCCATGCACATTCAAAATAGAATAGATCAACATCACACCATAACACACCCCTTTTTAGCCTTGTGCCGTGTGGAGTCAATAACATTTTTTTTCTGGTGTATTTCAATGAAGTATGTAATTTACCGTTTCTTCTTGATGTGATTTCTTTTATCAAGCGTTTTCTGCCATTCTCTTGTTAAGACCCGGTCTTTTAAAATTTTCTCCTTTTTTGTAAATATCTAATTAACAGATTATTTGGACTTTACTCCGGCCACTCTAGAAACACGCGTGGGAGTTATTTTGTTTCTAAATTGTTATCGAATCTTGGACTTCTATAATCTTGGATAATCTTGAATACTTCGTTTATTAATATGTCTATTGTAAAATTTATATTTGAAATATGAAATATTTAACTTCCTTTTTAGTTTTAAGACATTTATGGATCTGTGTTGTTGAACGCGACGTTAATTTGAGATTATATTCTTAATTGTTCAGTACCGGCGCACATTAAATTCGTGTTTTGATTAAACACTTTTGAAAAATTGGTAAAATTAAGAAAAACTTTGTGGAGCCGATACATTTGCCGGAACTCGCATATGTTTTTAATTAATTCGCTCGCACGAAGTCTGATCTTTTAATAGCTCCATGATTCAACTAAGACATTTTAGTTTCTTTTTCTTTTCGTGGACTGCAACTGTAGACGAAATGATTCAACTAAGACATTTTAGTTTCCTTTTCTTTTCGTGGACTGCAACTGTAGACGAAATGATTCAACTAAGACATTTTAGTTTCTTTTTCTTTTCGTGGACTGCAACTGTAGACGAAATGATTCAACTAAGACATTTTAGGTTTTTTTTCTTTTCGTGGACTGCAACTGTAGACGAAATGATTCAAGACATTTTAGTTTCTTTTTCTTTTCGTGGACTGCAACTGTAGACGAAATGATTCAACTAAGACATTTTAGTTTCTTTTTCTTTTCGTGGACTGAAACTGTAGACGAAATGATTCAAGACATTTTAGTTTCTTTTTCTTTTCGTGGACTGCAACTGTAGACGAAATGATTCAACTAAGACATTTTAGTTTCTTTTTCTTTTCGTGGACTGCAACTGTAGACGAAATGATTCAACTAAGACATTTTAGTTTCTTTTTCTTTTCGTGGACTGCAACTGTAGACGAAATGATTCAACTAAGACATTTTAGGTTTTTTTTCTTTTCGTGGACTGCAACTGTAGACGAAATGATTCAAGACATTTTAGTTTCTTTTTCTTTTCGTGGACTGCAACTGTAGACGAAATGATTCAACTAAGACATTTTAGTTTCTTTTTCTTTTCGTGGACTGCAACTGTAGACGAAATGATTCAACTAAGACATTTTAGTTTTTTTTCTTTTCGTGGACTGCAACTGTAGACGAAATGATTCAACTAAGACATTTTAGTTTCTTTTTCTTTTCGTGAACTGCAACTGTAGCCGAAATGATTCAACTAAGACATTTTAGTTTCTTTTTCTTTTCGTGGACTGCAACTGTAGACGAAATGATTCAACTAAGACATTTTAGTTTCTTTTTCTTTTCGTGGACTGCAACTGTAGACAAATTGATTCAACTAAGACATTTTAGTTTCTTTTTCTTTTCGTGGACTGCAACTGTAGCCGAAATGATTCAACTAAGACATTTTAGTTTCTTTTTCTTTTCGTGGACTGAAACTGTAGACGAAATGATTCAACTAAGACATTTTAGTTTCTTTTTCTTTTCGTGGACTGTAACTGCAGACGAAATGATACAACTAAGACATTTTAGTTTCTTTTTCTTTTCGTGGACTGCAACTGGAGACGAAATGATTCAACTAAGACATTTTAGTTTCTTTTTCTTTTCGTGGACTGCAACTGTAGCCGAAATGATTCAACTAAGACATTTTAGTTTCTTTTTCTTTTTGTGGACTGCAACTGTAGACGAAATGATTCAACTAAGACATTTTAGTTTCTTTTTCTTTTCGTGGACTGCAACTGTAGACCAATTGATTCAACTAAGACATTTTAGTTTCTTTTTCTTTTCGTGGACTGCAACTGTAGCCGAAATGATTCAACTAAGACATTTTAGTTTCTTTTTCTTTTCGTGGACTGAAACTGTAGACGAAATGATTCAACTAAGACATTTTAGTTTCTTTTTCTTTTCGTGGACTGCAACTGTAGCCGAAATGATTCAACTAAGACATTTTAGTTTCTTTTTCTTTTCGTGGACTGCAACTGTAGCCGAAATGATTCAACTAAGACATTTTAGTTTCTTTTTCTTTTCGTGGACTGCAACTGTTGCCGAAATGATTCAACTAAGACATTTTAGTTTCTTTTTCTTTTCGTGGACTGCAACTGTAGACGAAATGATTCAACTAAGACATTTTAGTTTCTTTTTCTTTTCGTGAACTGCAACTGTAGACGAAATGATTCAACTAAGACATTTTAGTTTCTATTTCTTTTCGCGGACTGCAACTGTAGACGAAATGATTCAACTAAGACATTTTAGCTTCTTTTTCTTTTCGTCGACTGCAACTGTAGCCGAAATGATTCAACTAAGACATTTTAGTTTCTTTTTCTTTTCGTCGACTGCAACTGTAGACGAAATGATTCAACTAAGACATTTTAGTTTCTTTTTCTTTTCGTCGACTGCAACTGTAGACGAAATGATTCAACTAAGACATTTTAGTTTCTTTTTCTTTTCGTCGACTGCAACTGTAGACGAAATGATTCAACTAAGACATTTTAGCTTCTTTTTCTTTTCGTGGACTGCAACTGTAGACGAAATGATTCAACTAAGACATTTTAGCTTCTTTTTCTTTTTGTGGACTGCAACCGTAGACGAAATGATTCAACTAAGACATCTTAGCTTCTTTTTCTTTTCGTGGACTGCAACTGTAGACGAAATGATTCAAGACATTTTAGTTTCTTTTTCTTTTCGTGGACTGCAACTGTAGCCGAAATGATTCAACTAAGACATTTTAGTTTCTTTTTCTTTTCGTGGACTGCAACTGTAGCCGAAATGATTCAACTAAGACATTTTAGTTTCTTTTTCTTCTCGTGGACTGCAACTGTTGCCGAAATGATTCAACTAAGACATTTTAGTTTCTTTTTCTTTTCGTGGACTGCAACTGTAGACGAAATGATTCAACTAAGACATTTTAGTTTCTTTTTCTTTTCGTGAACTGCAACTGTAGCCGAAATGATTCAACTAAGACATTTTAGTTTCTTTTTCTTTTCGTGGACTGCAACTGTAGACGAAATGATTCAACTAAGACATTTTAGTTTCTTTTTCTTTTCGTGGACTGCAACTGTAGACAAATTGATTCAACTAAGACATTTTAGTTTCTTTTTCTTTTCGTGGACTGCAACTGTAGCCGAAATGATTCAACTAAGACATTTTAGTTTCTTTTTCTTTTCGTGGACTGAAACTGTAGACGAAATGATTCAACTAAGACATTTTAGTTTCTTTTTCTTTTCGTGGATTGTAACTGCAGACGAAATGATACAACTAAGACATTTTAGTTTCTTTTTCTTTTCGTGGACTGCAACTGGAGACGAAATGATTCAACTAAGACATTTTAGTTTCTTTTTCTTTTCGTGGACTGCAACTGTAGCCGAAATGATTCAACTAAGACATTTTAGTTTCTTTTTCTTTTTGTGGACTGCAACTGTAGACGAAATGATTCAACTAAGACATTTTAGTTTCTTTTTCTTTTCGTGGACTGCAACTGTAGACCAATTGATTCAACTAAGACATTTTAGTTTCTTTTTCTTTTCGTGGACTGCAACTGTAGCCGAAATGATTCAACTAAGACATTTTAGTTTCTTTTTCTTTTCGTGGACTGAAACTGTAGACGAAATGATTCAACTAAGACATTTTAGTTTCTTTTTCTTTTCGTGGACTGCAACTGTAGCCGAAATGATTCAACTAAGACATTTTAGTTTCTTTTTCTTTTCGTGGACTGCAACTGTAGCCGAAATGATTCAACTAAGACATTTTAGTTTCTTTTTCTTTTCGTGGACTGCAACTGTTGCCGAAATGATTCAACTAAGACATTTTAGTTTCTTTTTCTTTTCGTGGACTGCAACTGTAGACGAAATGATTCAACTAAGACATTTTAGTTTCTTTTTCTTTTCGTGAACTGCAACTGTAGACGAAATGATTCAACTAAGACATTTTAGTTTCTATTTCTTTTCGCGGACTGCAACTGTAGACGAAATGATTCAACTAAGACATTTTAGTTTCTTTTTCTTTTCGTGGACTGCAACTGTAGCCGAAATGATTCAACTAAGACATTTTAGTTTCTTTTTCTTTTCGTGGACTGCAACTGTAGCCGAAATGATTCAACTAAGACATTTTAGTTTCTTTTTCTTCTCGTGGACTGCAACTGTTGCCGAAATGATTCAACTAAGACATTTTAGTTTCTTTTTCTTTTCGTGGACTGCAACTGTAGACGAAATGATTCAACGAAGACATTTTAGTTTCTTTTTCTTTTCGTGAACTGCAACTGTAGCCGAAATGATTCAACTAAGACATTTTAGTTTCTTTTTCTTTTCGTGGACTGCAACTGTAGACGAAATGATTCAACTAAGACATTTTAGCTTCTTTTTCTTTTCGTCGACTGCAACTGTAGCCGAAATGATTCAACTAAGACATTTTAGTTTCTTTTTCTTTTCGTCGACTGCAACTGTAGACGAAATGATTCAACTAAGACATTTTAGTTTCTTTTTCTTTTCGTCGACTGCAACTGTAGACGAAATGATTCAACTAAGACATTTTAGTTTCTTTTTCTTTTCGTCGACTGCAACTGTAGACGAAATTATTCAACTAAGACATTTTAGCTTCTTTTTCTTTTTGTGGACTGTAACTGTAGACGAAATGATTCAACTACGACATTTTAGCTTCTTTTTCTTTTTTGTGGACTGCAACCGTAGACGAAATGATTCAACTAAGACATCTTAGCTTCTTTTTCTTTTCGTGGACTGCAACTGTAGACGAAATGATTCAAGACATTTTAGTTTCTTTTTCTTTTCGTGGACTGCAACCGTAGACGAAATGATTCAACAAAGACATCTTAGCTTCTTTTTCTTCACGGAGACTGCAACTGTAGCCGAAATTATTCAACTAAGACATTTTAGTTTCTTTTTCTTTTCGTGGACTGAAACTGTAGACGAAATGATTCAACTAAGACATTTTAGTTTCTTTTTCTTTTCGTGGACTGCAACTGTAGACGAAATGATTCAACTAAGACATTTTAGTTTCTTTTTCTTTTTGTGGACTGCAACTGTAGACGAAATGATTCAACTAAGACATTTTAGTTTCTTTTTCTTTTCGTGAACTGCAACTGTAGACGAAATGATTCAACTAAGACATTTTAGTTTCTTTTTCTTTTCGTGGACTGCAACTGTAGACGAAATGATTCAACTAAGACATGTTAGTTTCTTTTTCTTTTTGTGGACTGCAACTGTAGACGAAATGATTCAACTAAGACATTTTAGTTTCTTTTTCTTTTCGTGAACTGCAACTGTAGACGAAATGATTCAACTAAGACATTTTAGTTTCTTTTTCTTTTCGTGGACTGCAACTGTAGCCGAAATGATTCAACTAAGACATTTTAGTTTCTTTTTCTTTTCGTGGACTGCAACTGTAGCCGAAATGATTCAACTAAGACATTTTAGTTTCTTTTTCTTTTCGTGGACTGCAACTGTAGACGAAATGATTCAACTAAGACATTTTAGTTTCTTTTTCTTTTCGTGGACTGCAACTGTAGACCAATTGATTCAACTAAGACATTTTAGTTTCTTTTTCTTTTCGTGGACTGCAACTGTAGCCGAAATGATTCAACTAAGACATTTTAGTTTCTTTTTCTTTTCGTGGACTGAAACTGTAGACGAAATGATTCAACTAAGACATTTTAGTTTCTTTTTCTTTTCGTGGACTGCAACTGTAGCCGAAATGATTCAACTAAGACATTTTAGTTTCTTTTTCTTTTCGTGGACTGCAACTGTAGCCGAAATGATTCAACTAAGACATTTTAGTTTCTTTTTCTTCTCGTGGACTGCAACTGTTGCCGAAATGATTCAACTAAGACATTTTAGTTTCTTTTTCTTTTCGTGGACTGCAACTGTAGACGAAATGATTCAACTAAGACATTTTAGTTTCTTTTTCTTTTCGTGAACTGCAACTGTAGCCGAAATGATTCAACTAAGACATTTTAGTTTCTTTTTCTTTTCGTGGACTGCAACTGTAGACGAAATGATTCAACTAAGACATTTTAGTTTCTTTTTCTTTTCGTGGACTGCAACTGTAGACAAATTGATTCAACTAAGACATTTTAGTTTCTTTTTCTTTTCGTGGACTGCAACTGTAGCCGAAATGATTCAACTAAGACATTTTAGTTTCTTTTTCTTTTCGTGGACTGAAACTGTAGACGAAATGATTCAACTAAGACATTTTAGTTTCTTTTTCTTTTCGTGGACTGTAACTGCAGACGAAATGATACAACTAAGACATTTTAGTTTCTTTTTCTTTTCGTGGACTGCAACTGGAGACGAAATGATTCAACTAAGACATTTTAGTTTCTTTTTCTTTTCGTGGACTGCAACTGTAGCCGAAATGATTCAACTAAGACATTTTAGTTTCTTTTTCTTTTTGTGGACTGCAACTGTAGACGAAATGATTCAACTAAGACATTTTAGTTTCTTTTTCTTTTCGTGGACTGCAACTGTAGACCAATTGATTCAACTAAGACATTTTAGTTTCTTTTTCTTTTCGTGGACTGCAACTGTAGCCGAAATGATTCAACTAAGACATTTTAGTTTCTTTTTCTTTTCGTGGACTGAAACTGTAGACGAAATGATTCAACTAAGACATTTTAGTTTCTTTTTCTTTTCGTGGACTGCAACTGTAGCCGAAATGATTCAACTAAGACATTTTAGTTTCTTTTTCTTTTCGTGGACTGCAACTGTAGCCGAAATGATTCAACTAAGACATTTTAGTTTCTTTTTCTTTTCGTGGACTGCAACTGTTGCCGAAATGATTCAACTAAGACATTTTAGTTTCTTTTTCTTTTCGTGGACTGCAACTGTAGACGAAATGATTCAACTAAGACATTTTAGTTTCTTTTTCTTTTCGTGAACTGCAACTGTAGACGAAATGATTCAACTAAGACATTTTAGTTTCTATTTCTTTTCGCGGACTGCAACTGTAGACGAAATGATTCAACTAAGACATTTTAGTTTCTTTTTCTTTTCGTGAACTGCAACTGTAGACGAAATGATTCAACTAAGACATTTTAGTTTCTTTTTCTTTTCGTGGACTGCAACTGTAGCCGAAATGATTCAACTAAGACATTTTAGTTTCTTTTTCTTTTCGTGGACTGCAACTGTAGCCGAAATGATTCAACTAAGACATTTTAGTTTCTTTTTCTTTTCGTGGACTGCAACTGTAGACGAAATGATTCAACTAAGACATTTTAGTTTCTTTTTCTTTTCGTGGACTGCAACTGTAGACCAATTGATTCAACTAAGACATTTTAGTTTCTTTTTCTTTTCGTGGACTGCAACTGTAGCCGAAATGATTAAACTAAGACATTTTAGTTTCTTTTTCTTTTCGTGGACTGAAACTGTAGACGAAATGATTCAACTAAGACATTTTAGTTTCTTTTTCTTTTCGTGGACTGCAACCGTAGACGAAATGATTCAACTAAGACATCTTAGCTTCTTTTTCTTCACGGAGACTGCAACTGTAGCCCAAATTATTCAACTAAGACATTTTAGTTTCTTTTTCTTTTCGTGGACTGAAACTGTAGACGAAATGATTCAACTAAGACATTTTAGTTTCTTTTTCTTTTCGTGGACTGCAACTGTAGACGAAATGATTCAACTAAGACATGTTAGTTTCTTTTTCTTTTTGTGGACTGCAACTGTAGACGAAATGATTCAACTAAGACATTTTAGTTTCTTTTTCTTTTCGTGAACTGCAACTGTAGACGAAATGATTCAACTAAGACATTTTAGTTTCTTTTTCTTTTCGTGGACTGCAACTGTAGACGAAATTATTCAACTAAGACATTTTAGTTTCTTTTTCTTTTCGTGGACTGCAACTGTAGACGAAATGATTCAACCAAGACATTTTAGTTTCTTTTTCTTTTCGTCGACTGCAACTGTAGTCGAAATGATTCAACTAAGACATTTTAGTTTCTTTTTCTTTTCGTGGACTGTAACTGTAGACGAAATGATTAAACTAAGACATTTTAGTTTCTTTTTCTTTTCGTGGACTGCAACTGGAGACGAAATGATTCAACTAAGACATTTTAGTTTCTTTTTCTTTTCGTGGACTGCAACTGTTGCCGAAATGATTCAACTAAGACATTTTAGTTTCTTTTTCTTTTCGTGGACTGCAACTGTAGACGAAATGATTCAACTAAGACATTTTAGTTTCTTTTTCTTTTCGTCGACTGCAACTGTAGTCGAAATGATTCAACTAAGACATTTTAGTTTCTTTTTCTTTTCGTGGACTGTAACTGTAGACGAAATGATTGAACTAAGACATTTTAGTTTCTTTTTCTTTTCGTGGACTGCAACTGGAGACGAAATGATTCAACTAAGACATTTTAGTTTCTTTTTCTTTTCGTGGACTGCAACTGTAGCCGAAATGATTCAACTAAGACATTTTAGTTTCTTTTTCTTTTCGTGGACTGCAACTGTAGCCGAAATGATTCAACTAAGACATTTTAGTTTCTTTTTCTTTTCGTGAACTGCAACTGTAGACGAAATGATTCAACTAAGACATTTTAGTTTCTTTTTCTTTTCGTGGACTGCAACTGTAGACCAATTGATTCAACTAAGACATTTTAGTTTCTTTTTCTTTTTGTGGACTGCAACTGTAGCCGAAATGATTCAACTAAGACATTTTAGTTTCTTTTTCTTTTCGTGGACTGAAACTGTAGACGAAATGATTCAACTAAGACATTTTAGTTTCTTTTTCTTTTCGTGGACTGCAACTGTAGCCGAAATGATTCAACTAAGACATTTTAGTTTCTTTTTCTTTTCGTGGACTGCAACTGTAGCCGAAATGATTCAACTAAGACATTTTAGTTTCTTTTTCTTCTCGTGGACTGCAACTGTTGCCGAAATGATTCAACTAAGACATTTTAGTTTCTTTTTCTTTTCTGTGGACTGCAACTGTAGACGAAATGATTCAACGAAGACATTTTAGTTTCTTTTTCTTTTCGTGAACTGCAACTGTAGCCGAAATGATTCAACTAAGACATTTTAGTTTCTTTTTCTTTTCGTGGACTGCAACTGTAGACGAAATGATTCAACTAAGACATTTTAGCTTCTTTTTCTTTTCGTCGACTGCAACTGTAGCCGAAATGATTCAACTAAGACATTTTAGTTTCTTTTTCTTTTCGTCGACTGCAACTGTAGACGAAATGATTCAACTAAGACATTTTAGTTTCTTTTTCTTTTCGTCGACTGCAACTGTAGACGAAATGATTCAACTAAGACATTTTAGTTTCTTTTTCTTTTCGTCGACTGCAACTGTAGACGAAATTATTCAACTAAGACATTTTAGCTTCTTTTTCTTTTTGTGGACTGTAACTGTAGACGAAATGATTCAACTACGACATTTTAGCTTCTTTTTCTTTTTTGTGGACTGCAACCGTAGACGAAATGATTCAACTAAGACATCTTAGCTTCTTTTTCTTTTCGTGGACTGCAACTGTAGACGAAATGATTCAAGACATTTTAGTTTCTTTTTCTTTTCGTGGACTGCAACCGTAGACGAAATGATTCAACAAAGACATCTTAGCTTCTTTTTCTTCACGGAGACTGCAACTGTAGCCGAAATTATTCAACTAAGACATTTTAGTTTCTTTTTCTTTTCGTGGACTGAAACTGTAGACGAAATGATTCAACTAAGACATTTTAGTTTCTTTTTCTTTTCGTGGACTGCAACTGTAGACGAAATGATTCAACTAAGACATTTTAGTTTCTTTTTCTTTTTGTGGACTGCAACTGTAGACGAAATGATTCAACTAAGACATTTTAGTTTCTTTTTCTTTTCGTGAACTGCAACTGTAGACGAAATGATTCAACTAAGACATTTTAGTTTCTTTTTCTTTTCGTGGACTGCAACTGTAGACGAAATGATTCAACTAAGACATGTTAGTTTCTTTTTCTTTTTGTGGACTGCAACTGTAGACGAAATGATTCAACTAAGACATTTTAGTTTCTTTTTCTTTTCGTGAACTGCAACTGTAGACGAAATGATTCAACTAAGACATTTTAGTTTCTTTTTCTTTTCGTGGACTGCAACTGTAGCCGAAATGATTCAACTAAGACATTTTAGTTTCTTTTTCTTTTCGTGGACTGCAACTGTAGCCGAAATGATTCAACTAAGACATTTTAGTTTCTTTTTCTTTTCGTGGACTGCAACTGTAGACGAAATGATTCAACTAAGACATTTTAGTTTCTTTTTCTTTTCGTGGACTGCAACTGTAGACCAATTGATTCAACTAAGACATTTTAGTTTCTTTTTCTTTTCGTGGACTGCAACTGTAGCCGAAATGATTCAACTAAGACATTTTAGTTTCTTTTTCTTTTCGTGGACTGAAACTGTAGACGAAATGATTCAACTAAGACATTTTAGTTTCTTTTTCTTTTCGTGGACTGCAACTGTAGCCGAAATGATTCAACTAAGACATTTTAGTTTCTTTTTCTTTTCGTGGACTGCAACTGTAGCCGAAATGATTCAACTAAGACATTTTAGTTTCTTTTTCTTCTCGTGGACTGCAACTGTTGCCGAAATGATTCAACTAAGACATTTTAGTTTCTTTTTCTTTTCGTGGACTGCAACTGTAGACGAAATGATTCAACTAAGACATTTTAGTTTCTTTTTCTTTTCGTGAACTGCAACTGTAGCCGAAATGATTCAACTAAGACATTTTAGTTTCTTTTTCTTTTCGTGGACTGCAACTGTAGACGAAATGATTCAACTAAGACATTTTAGCTTCTTTTTCTTTTCGTCGACTGCAACTGTAGCCGAAATGATTCAACTAAGACATTTTAGTTTCTTTTTCTTTTCGTCGACTGCAACTGTAGACGAAATGATTCAACTAAGACATTTTAGTTTCTTTTTCTTTTCGTCGACTGCAACTGTAGACGAAATGATTCAACTAAGACATTTTAGTTTCTTTTTCTTTTCGTCGACTGCAACTGTAGACGAAATTATTCAACTAAGACATTTTAGTTTCTTTTTCTTTTTGTGGACTGCAACTGTAGACGAAATGATTCAACTACGACATTTTAGCTTCTTTTTCTTTTTTGTGGACTGCAACCGTAAACGAAATGATTCAACAAAGACATCTTAGCTTCTTTTTCTTTTCGTGGACTGCAACTGTAGACGAAATGATTCAAGACATTTTAGTTTCTTTTTCTTTTCGTGGACTGCAACCGTAGACGAAATGATTCAACAAAGACATCTTAGCTTCTTTTTCTTCACGGAGACTGCAACTGTAGCCGAAATTATTCAACTAAGACATTTTAGTTTCTTTTTCTTTTCGTGGACTGCAACTGTAGACGAAATGATTCAACTAAGACATGTTAGTTTCTTTTTCTTTTTGTGGACTGCAACTGTAGACGAAATGATTCAACTAAGACATTTTAGTTTCTTTTTCTTTTCGTCGACTGCAACTGTAGACGAAATGATTCAACTAAGACATTTTAGTTTCTTTTTCTTTTCGTGAACTGCAACTGTAGACGAAATGATTCAACTAAGACATTTTAGTTTGTTTTTCTTTTCGCGAACTGCAACTGTAGACGAAATGATTCAACTAAGACATTTTAGTTTCTTTTCCTTTCGTGGACTGCAACTGTAGACGAAATGATTCAAGACATTTTAGTTTCTTTTTCTTTTCGTGGACTGCAACTGTAGACGAAATGATTCAACTAAGACATTTTAGCTTCTTTTTCTTTTTGTGGACTGCAACCGTAGACGAAATGATTCAACTAAGACATTTTAGTTTCTTTTTTTTTTCGTCGACTGCAACTGTAGACGAAATGATTCAACTAAGACATTTTAGTTTCTTTTTCTTTTCGTGAACTGCAACTGTAGACGAAATGATTCAACTAAGACATTTTAGTTTGTTTTTCTTTTCGCGAACTGCAACTGTAGACGAAATGATTCAACTAAGACATTTTAGTTTCTTTTTCTTTTCGTGAACTGCAACTGTAGACGAAATGATTCAACTAAGACATTTTAGTTTCTTTTTCTTTTCGTCGACTGCAACTGTAGACGACATGATTCAACTAAGACATTTTAGTTTCTTTTTCTTTTCGTGTACTGCAACTGTAGACGAAATGATTCAACTAAGACATTTTAGTTTCTTTTTCTTTTCGTCGACTGCAACTGTAGACGAAATGATTCAACTAAGACATTTTAGTTTCTTTTCCTTTCGTGGACTGCAACTGTAGACGAAATGATTCAAGACATTTTAGTTTCTTTTTCTTTTCGTGGACTGCAACTGTAGACGAAATGATTCAACTAAGACATTTTAGTTTCTTTTTCTTTTCGTGAACTGCAACTGTAGACGAAATGATTCAACTAAGACATTTTAGTTTCTTTTTCTTTTCGTGTACTCCAACTGTAGACGAAATGATTCAACTAAGACATTTTAGTTTCTTTTTCTTTTCGTGTACTGCAACTGTAGACGAAATGATTCAACTAAGACATTTTAGTTTCTTTTTCTTTTCGTCGACTGCAACTGTAGACGAAATGATTCAACTAAGACATTTTAGTTTCTTTTCCTTTCGTGGACTGCAACTGTAGACGAAATGATTCAAGACATTTTAGTTTCTTTTTCTTTTCGTGGACTGCAACTGTAGACGAAATGATTCAACTAGAACATTTTAGCTTCTTTTTCTTTTTGTGGACTGCAACCGTAGACGAAATGATTCAACTAAGACATTTTAGTTTCTTTTTCTTTTCGTCGACTGCAACTGTTGCCGAAATGATTCAACTAAGACATTTTAGTTTCTTTTTCTTTTCGTGAACTGCAACTGTAGACGAAATGATTCAACTAAGACATTTTAGTTTCTTTTTCTTTTCGTGTACTGCAACTGTAGACGAAATGATTCAACTAAGACATTTTAGTTTCTTTTTCTTTTCGTGAACTGCAACTGTAGACGAAATGATTCAACTAAGACATTTTAGTTTCTTTTTCTTTTCGTGTACTCCAACTGTAGACGAAATGATTCAACTAAGACATTTTAGTTTCTTTTTCTTTTCGTCGACTGCAACTGTAGACGACATGATTCAACTAAGACATTTTAGTTTCTTTTTCTTTTCGTGAACTGCAACTGTAGACGAAATGATTCAACAAAGACATTTAGTTTCTTTTTCTTTTCGTGTACTGCAACTGTAGACGAAATGATTCAACTAAGACATTTTAGTTTCTTTTTCTTTTCGTGAACTGCAACTGTAGACGAAATGATTCAACTAAGACATTTTAGTTTGTTTTTCTTTTCGTGAACTGCAACTGTAGACGAAATGATTCAACTAAGACATTTTAGTTTCTTTTTCTTTTCGTGTACTGCAACTGTAGACGAAATGATTCAACTAAGACATTTTAGCTTCTTTTTCTTTTCGTCGACTGCAACTGTAGCCGAAATGATTCAACTAAGACATTTTAGTTTCTTTTTCTTTTCGTGAACTGCAACTGTAGACGAAATGATTCAACTAAGACATTTTAGTTTCTTTTTCTTTTCGTGTACTGCAACTGTAGACGAAATGATTCAACTAAGACATTTTAGTTTCTTTTTCTTTTCGTGAACTGCAACTGTAGACGAAATGATTCAACTAAGACATTTTAGTTTCTTTTTCTTTTCGTGTACTGCAACTGTAGACGAAATGATTCAACTAAGACATTTTAGTTTCTTTTTCTTTTCGTGTACATCAACTGTAGACGAAATAATTCAACTAAGACATTTTAGTTTCTTTTTCTTTTCGTGAACTGCAACTGTAGACGAAATGATTCAACTAAGACATTTTAGTTTGTTTTTCTTTTCGTGAACTGCAACTGTAGACGAAATGATTCAACTAAGACATTTTAGTTTCTTTTTCTTTTCGTGTACTGCAACTGTAGACGAAATGATTCAACTAAGACATTTTAGCTTCTTTTTCTTTTCGTCGACTGCAACTGTAGCCGAAATGATTCAACTAAGACATTTTAGTTTCTTTTTCTTTTTGTGGACTGCAACCGTAGACGAAATGATTCAACTAAGACATTTTAGTTTCTTTTTCTTTTCTTCGACTGCAACTGTAGACGAAATGATTCAACTAAGACATTTTAGTTTCTTTTTCTTTTCGTGTACTGCAACTGTAGACGAAATGATTCAACTAAGACATTTTAGTTTCTTTTTCTTTTCGTCGACTGCAACTGTAGACGAAATGATTCAACTAAGACATTTTAGCTTCTTTTTCTTTTTGTGGACTGCAACTGTAGACGAAATGATTCAACTAAGACATTTTAGCTTCTTTTTCGTTTTGTGGACTGCAACCGTAGACGAAATGATTCAACTAAGACATTTTAGTTTCTTTTTCTTTTCGTCTAGACGAAAACCATTTATTTTAATGTATCCACTTTCACTCAGTCTTATCTAATGACGCGAATTGGACATTTTTCATTTTAAAAACTGGTAGAATATATATTTTCAATTCAGCCTTGTCAATCATCATTTTATCTCTTTCTAGTCCACGAGGAAAAAAAAACTCTGATACTTTTTGGCGGGAACGAAACATAGCCGTGAGAATTTAATATAGGTATTTCGTCTATAAAATAGAATTAGTGTTTTTTTTGGGGGGGGGGGTCAAACGAAAACATAGTCATTGAGATTCAAACAATGTGGTGCGACATATGACATGAAAGGAAAGGTTGTGTTCTTTTTAAGAACAAAACATAGCCGTTAGAATTTGAAATGTGTAATATGTTTATGAAATGAAATGGGTGTTTTTATTTATTTAAATAAAAATTACATTATCTTTCCCAGAACACAAAAATACTGAATTGACAGATTAACGGAATAACGAAATAATTAAACTCTTTCTTTAACTTTTGCTGCCGAAGTATTTAAGCTACTGATACTTTTGCGGAAAAAATTTAGAGGTATATCTAATAATTGGATCTTTTGTATTTGTTATTTACAGTGTTTCCTTGTAAGAAAAGACGGTACTGATATCGATCCTGACCCAGTTTTCGTGAGGTTTGACTCGAAAGCGTTCGGCTGTCCTACGCAAACGCCCGAGAGTTGATGATCCGATTTGTACCAGACGACAATTTTGATACGGTGCTGCGTCCTATCATAATAATGTTTTGCTTTTTTTTGTTGTTGTTAGGGTTTAGGGTAAGGGTTAAAAATATTTATTTGATAACAGTAATTTCGAACTGTTTTGCTTGTTTTATTTGTTTTGTTGTTCAAAAAATGTTCTGCAACTATAAGTAAAAATTATAGGACGCAGCAACGAAATTATGTAATTCTCCTCTCACTACATACTTATAGATTAGATATGCTTCAAATTTCCCCCTCTCTCTAAATATGTATTACATAGGTTGTTACTCCCTCTCTCTCGAATTATATTTGAATTGTCGAGTGTGAATTTAAACTTTTTTCATTTTCAAAAATGTAATCGTCTAAATTGGATGCTTGAAAATACCACAAGGTTGAAATAAATTATTGCATCGATGATCATGTAATTTCGTGTTACTACATTTTATTATATATATATATATATATATATATATATATATATATATATATATATATATATATATATATATATATATATATATATATATATATGCGAGAAGCACGTGTAGCTTTCAAAAACCAAGTACTAAAAATGTAAACAGCAAGATTTGGAAAATACTAAATAATAATAAAAATAACTATACACTCATTAGACAAACTATATTATCTCTCTCTCTCTCTCTCTCTATCTATCTATCTATCTATCTATCTATATATATATATATATATATATATATACTAACTCTCCCGACCAGGCGTTTCCATGGACTATTTGTACTTACATTTGTACATATATATATATATATATATATATATATATATATATGAATATATATATATATATATATATATATATGAAGCTTGCATAAACAATGACTTGCTGCCGAACTAGCTTATATATATATATATATATATATATATATATATATATATATATATATATATATATATATATGTGTGTGTGTGTGTGTGTGTGTGTGTGTGTGTGTGTGTGTGTGTGTGTGTGTGTGTGTGTGTGTACAAATGTATTGTATAACCTCATCTTTTTTCCTGTCTATACGTTTTATTCTGACGTTTGGATGCTTTTCGATTTATATTTTGACGAGAAGCGGTTTGTACATAATCAAACGAATGAATAAAAAAAAACGGACGCTTCTATGTTATTCCTGTATATAAGACCGGAAGGACAAAGCAAAAAAAACTTTAATAATAGAAGCCACTTGTTTAGAGAAGATTTAACTATTTTCCCGCGCTTTTTGCCGGCTATTATTATTTTTCTGGGTCGCTAAAATGACAAGACAGTTTTAACCTTTCGAGAATTCACGCAAAATAAATACAACAACAGTAACAACAATAATAATAATAATAATAATAAAAACAATACTAC
>OY744540.1:2177569-2190069 GCA_963556195.1 Sepiola atlantica | reverse complement strand
ACAAACCAAAGAAAATGCTATTTACTAGTTAAGCGTGACAGACCAAACAAATGCTATTTACTAGTTAAACGTGACAGACCAAATAAATGCTATTTACTACTTAAGCGTGACAGACCAAAGAAAATGCTATTTACTAGTTAAGCGTGACAGACTAAACAAATGCTATTTACTACTTAAGCGTGACAGACCAAAGAAAATGCTATTTACTACTTAAGCGTGACAGACCAAAGAAAATGCTATTTACTACTTAAGCGTGACAGACCAAAGAAAATGCTATTTACTACTTAAGCGTGACAGACCAAAGAAAATGCTATTTACTAGTTAAGCGAGACAGACCAAACAAATGCTATTTACTACTTAAGCGTGACAGACCAAAAAAAATGCTATTTACTAGTTAAGCGTGACAGACCAAAAAAAATGCTATTTACTACTTAAGCGTGACAGACCAAAGAAAATGCTATTTACTAGTTAAGCGTGACAGACCAAAGAAAATGCTATTTACTAGTTAAGCGTGACAGACCAAAGAAAATGCTATTTACTACTTAAGCGTGACAGACCAAAGAAAATGCTATTTACTACTTAAGCGTGACAGACCAAATAAATGTTATTTACTACTTAAGCGCTACAGATGCAATAGTACATGCTATTTCAAACTTAAGCGTGACATAGAACGGGAAATGCTATTTCCAATTTTAGCGTTACAGACCAACGAAAATACGATTTAATACCTAAGCGTGACAGACCGACAAAATGCAATTTTTAATTTAACTGTGACAGCAAAAGTAAAATGATATTTCAAATTTAATCGTGACAGACAGACAAAAATGCTATTGCAAACTTAAGTGATACAAACCGAGTTAAATACTAGTTCAAATTTTGACACGTTAGACAAATTCTGTATTAAACTTAAGCTTGACAGACCGAGTTAAATGCTATTTAATACTTAACTGTAACAGACAGAAGCCAATTATATTTCAAACTAGCTGGACCCGGCGCCCGGCGTTGCCCGTGAGAAAAATAAAAAAATGAATTAAAATTTGGCAACATCCGAGTGAACGCAAATAGGTCACATCGGACAATATTTACCCACGAAAATATTATTTCGAACTTAAGAATGACAGGGGAAATGCTATTTCCAGCTAAAGCAACATAAATCGAGCAAAATGTTATTTCAAATTTAACCGTGACAGACTGACGGAAATTCTATTTTAAATGTTAGCATGAGGGACAAAGTTAAATGCTGTTTTAGATTTTAACGTGACAGACCAAAGAAAATGTGGCTTCATACTTAAGCATGACAGACCGAATAAAGTGATATTTCAAACGTGAACACGACACACAAAGTTAAGTGCCATTTCAAACCTTTTTGCAATAGTTGGACGCATCTAAAATAAGATGCGTCCATTTAATTTGTGCGTTTAACGATGATCTTCATATTTCAAACTGAGATGTTGTAGATCGACCGACAAACAGACAGATAAAGGGGCAGAGATACGGACGGGCGGACGGACAGACAAACAAACGGACGGACGGACGGGCGGACGGACAGACCGACGGACAGACGGACAAACATACGGACGGACGGACAAACAAACGGACAGACCGACAGACCGACCGACAGACGGACGGACAGACGGACAAACAAACGGACGGACGGACGGACAAACGGACGGACAGACGGATGGACGGACGGATGGACGGACGGACAAACGAACGAACGAACGAACGGACGGACGGACGGACGGACGGACGGATGGACGGACGGACGGACGGACGGACGAAGCTTTTGATAAAGATATGAAGACGCATCTAAAACTCTCTTGAATTAAAAATACGTTTCTCGTCTACGATTTACGAAATGGATTTTCGCGCCATTTCCTCAGTTGTCGATTGATTTAGCTACTTTCGTACCCACGGATTTCGTGCCTCCTGCTTAGACTAAGCCCAGCTTTGACTAATTCCGACGTTCTTATAAAATCTGCGTGCGACAGTAACGGTGTTTCGGCGTTAGCTTTTTACCGGAGAAAGCTTCAGAACATATTTACCGAAATATAATAACAAGGGATTATACAGTTTCCAATCCATACACGAAGCTTGGATTTACCTGGATTTACGGATAAGCCCAACGTATCGGTTTCTTTATTATGCTTATATATATATATATATATATATATATATATATATATATATATATATATATTTTTATATTTTTTTTTTTGGTACAGAAAATTAGTACAACATCAGTACCGTCGGTTTCAAGCTCAGAATGACATAACCATCCGGCTCTCTTCTGATGAGAGCCAAATGGTTAAGTCCTTCTGAGCTTGAAACCGACGGTACTGATGTTGCATTAATTTTCTGTACAAAAAAATAAATAAATACTACGCTCTTAACTTTGATTCACAATTAATCGAGCACTCTGCTGGGATTTTTCGCACCATTTAACAAAAGAAGTTTATATATATATATACGGCAATTGGAGTACCCCCCAATTCAAATATTGGGCGCGCGGTTAACGACGTTGGATGCAAGTTGAAAAATACTTGTTATCCAGGGTTTCGAATCGTACGACCGGTAGTGAATAGTCATATCTCTATGCTGATGAGTCCTGATTGAAAAGGGACGAAACGTATACGTACATAGATAATAAACAACAACAAATATTTTATATTTGTCGCTCCTCGTAAAATAAGTAGAGCACTCTTAATGGTAGTACAAACACAGCATGACGTCACTTGCTTTATAATGCATCATTCCTTCTTTAATAGAAGTAGAATGCCTGGATATCGTGCCGCTTTAAATGTGTTAAATTATCATTGTTTATCGGCTATTCAAATATTGGGCGCGCGGTTAACGACGTTGGATGCAAGTTGAAAAATACTTGTTATCCAGGGTTTCGAATCGTACGACCGGTAGTGAATAGTCATATCTCTATGCTGATGAGTCCTGATTGAAAAGGGACGAAACGTATACGTACATAGATAATAAACAACAACAAATATTTTATATTTGTCGCTCCTCGTAAAATAAGTAGAGCACTCTTAATGGTAGTACAAACACAGCATGACGTCACTTGCTTTATAATGCATCATTCCTTCTTTAATAGAAGTAGAATGCCTGGATATCGTGCCGCTTTAAATGTGTTAAATTATCATTGTTTATCGGCTATTCAAATATTGGGCGCGCGGTTAACGACGTTGGATGCAAGTTGAAAAATACTTGTTATCCAGGGTTTCGAATCGTACGACCGGTAGTGAATAGTCATATCTCTATGCTGATGAGTCCTGATTGAAAAGGGACGAAACGTATACGTACATAGATAATAAACAACAACAAATATTTTATATTTGTCGCTCCTCGTAAAATAAGTAGAGCACTCTTAATGGTAGTACAAACACAGCATGACGTCACTTGCTTTATAATGCATCATTCCTTCTTTAATAGAAGTAGAATGCCTGGATATCGTGCCGCTTTAAATGTGTTAAATTATCATTGTTTATCGGCTATTCAAATATTGGGCGCGTGGTTAACGACGTTGGATGCAAGTTGAAAAATACTTGTTATCCAGGGTTTCGAATCGTACGACCGGTAGTGAATAGTAATATCTCTATGCTGATGAGTCCTGATTGAAAAGGGACGAAACGTATACGTACATAGATAATAAACAACAACAAATATTTTATATATATATATATATATATATATGAGAAAGAAGGATGAAGGTAATCCGACGTAATGGGAAATGAAAAAGGAAAAACCAAAAAGGATATTTTTTTTGTTTTTTTATATATTCATCAACGTTTCGTCTTTATTTGTAAAATTTATTCAGGATGATAATATTGAGAAAAATGTCATGCAATGTCATGTACGTGAACATATTGGGTTGACATGATGGGTTGACCGGGAAGACGTAGTAGCCACAGCTGGGAGCAGTAAGACCGACATCCGGGCTTAGTGAAGTCAGTAGCATGGAATGAAATAAATGAGTGAAAAAGTGGAGGGGTGGGGGTGAGCGGCAATAATGTGGATGGCTGTGAGTGAAGAAGTTGAAAGGTGGGGAAAGAGGAGGGGGGAGGCTCTGTGATTTTGGTGAGTGGGTAATGTCATGGTTTTAGAAAAGATTTGAAAAAATGAGGTGGTTTAAGAGTGAGGGGATGGGTGGGTAAAAGAAGTGGTCGAAAGGGTTAAATGGGTGAGGGGGAGAGGGGAGATTTTGTTGTGGTTAGGTTTGAAATATTTGACGAGTGGGAATGTTTGAACAGCTGGCTATGTCAAGAATGTGAGGAATGAGTAAGTTGTAAAGTTTGGATTCGTGGTAAATGAAGATGTGTGTGTGTGGGGGGGGTATGCAGAGAAGTGGAGAGCGTTGGCGGACTGGTATAATCAATGAATATAACATTGGGTTTAAATTTTAATGTTTTTTCTTTTTTTGGAAATATGGTACAGGTATGGTGGCGCCCCCCCCCCCCTGAACAATTAATAAATAATGTGCCACGTTACTGACCTTGTTGCCTAGAATATATATTCCAAAATTCATAATGAGAGTTAGATAGTTTAAGAAATTTACATATTAGTGACGCTCACGTTAATTTGAATTACCGAGAATACATATTCCAAAATTCATAATGAAAAAAGAAAAAAAATCTCTAAATATATACACCCTCTAAATGTTAACATTTGCAAAGAATATAATGCATCCATATTACTCAACGTGTTGCCGAAAATATATATTCCAACATTCATAATGACCCATTCATTAGTTTAAGAGATTATATATATATATATATATATATATATATATATATATATATATAACTTCTTTTGTAATATAGTAGAAAAAATCCCAGTAGACTGCTCGATTAATTGAGAATTAAAATTAAATTAGAGCGTAATATTTATTTATTTTTTGGCACAGAAAAATTAGTACAACATTAGTACCGTCAGTTTCAAGCTCATAAGAACTTAGCCATCCGGCTCTCTTCAGTTATGTTGTCATGTGTTTCGCGTTATTTGCTTGGAGTGTTATGTATATTTGGTTAAATTTAGTGTAAAGGGAGGTTTAATAAAGTTTGAAAAGGGGGGGGGGTTAAAAGTAACAGTGTCGATTTAAAAATGGAAAAAATTTAAAAATATAAAAAAGTAGTGGTGTGGATATGGGCCGATTAAGGTATTTATTTCTATTTTTTATTTATATTGATGAGGGGTGATAGTTGGGAGGGTTTTTCGGAGTGGTGTTGTCTTTTAATACTGAAATCTGATATATTTTCTCAAGAGACTTCCGTATGTATAAGGCGCTGACGAAGTGCTCTTTTGGAATCACACAAAAATAATGCAAAAATAAAATATTTCCAAAAAGTATTGGAAACGATCGTATGCCGAATAATAGTTGGTTTTGAATTCTTGGAACAATGTTCAAGTTATATTGATATCAACTAACTTACATATATATATATACATATATATACATATATACACATATATATATACATATATACATATATACATATATATATACATATATACACATATATATACATATATACATATATACATATATATATACATATATACACATATATATATACATATATACATATATACATATACATATATACATATATACATATATATATACATATATATACATATATACACATATATATATATACATATATACATATATACATATATATACATATATACACATATATATATACATATATACATATATACATATATATATACATATATATACATATATGTATATATATACGTATATATACATATATATATACATATATACACATATATATACATATATACACATATATATATACATATATATATACATATATATATATATACATATATACACATATATATACATATATATATATACATATATCTATACATATATATATATATATATATCAATAGATAAAGTGAAAGAATAGAATAAGGTGCTAATCAAATTTTATTACAGTTCAATGTTCAGGCAAAGTTCTTTAAAGTCCTTAACTCATGAGTTTTCAAAGAAAATCTTCTCCTCAGAGATTAATATATGCTCTTTCCAGTATATTGAGCTTTATTTTTATCCGGATGTTCACTAATTAAAGATATTAGTTGCCTCTTATATCTTTTGTTGTATTAACCTTTTATATATATATATATGTGTGTGTGTGTGTGTGTGTGTGTGTGTGTGTGTGTGTGTGTGTGTGTGTGTGTGTGTCTGTGAACAGACACATATTGTCTGTGTAAGTAAGTAAATTGAATGTCGGAAAAATGTCGGTAGAAAAGGTGAAAGGAATCGTAAAAGTGCCGCTTCCATCTCCGTTTGTATCCGAACGATTTAATGGGATTTCCTAGCTGAAACTCGAGTCTTCCATAGATGAACAAGCCAACCATCGGCAAAATAAGTTGCGGATTAACTTGCAGAAATCCTCCCTATAGTATTGCTCTACCCTCCGTCGTATCCCAAGTAATGCTTAAATGGGTGGCTTTTAAACTGACGGGTGAGCAGTGAATCAGATGCGAGACTCTGATCGAGATTCGAACCCGTTACGTAAGCACAATATATCAAATTATGATCTTTTAAAAGCAAGCGAGGACTTTAAATAGCAAGAATTGTTCTTATAATAATAATACTTACTCGAATAAAGGCACTAGAAAAATACCCGTCCTATAACGGTTATTTATATATATATATATATATATATATATATATATGTATATATATATATATATATATATATATATATATATATATATATATATATATATATATATATATATATAGTGTCTCTCTCTCTCTCCCTATATATATATATAGTGTCATATATATATATATATATATATATATATATATATATATATATATATATATATATATATATATATATATATATATATATATAGTGTCATATATATATATATATATATATATATATATTTATATATATATATATATATATATATATATATATATATATATATATATATATATATATATATATATATATATATAGTGTCATATATACAGGGTGGGCAAAAATAAGGGTCCTATTTTTAAAAATTCATGACTTTTTTATTTATTGATTTTTTTAATTTTTTTTTTAGAATAAGTAAAGGACCCCTTCCGAAGCAAGCATGAGCCGTATTAGCCCTAAGGAACGTACCCTCATTTAGAAAACATTATTTTTGCTTAAAAAACTCAAAACAGTGTAAAAAAACAATACTTTAGTTTTTGTAAGTTTTAAGAAGTGTTTTTCGGCTAAAATTTGTTTTGTTTATTTCAAAAAATCTCGGAAGGGTCAGTCTACACACACATAAAGTTTGGTGAGTTTAACTTTTATTTTGTGGAAGTTATTCAAATTCAAGTTATTCAAATTTAAAGATAGGACCCTTATTTTGGCCCACCCTGTATATATAGTGTCATATATATATATATATATATATAGTGTCATATATATACATAGTGTCATATATATATATATATATATATATATATATATAGTGTCATATATATAGTGTCATATATATATATATATATATATATATAGTGTCATACATATATATATATATATATATATATATATATATATATATATAGTGTCATATATATATAGTGTCATATATATGTATATGTATAGTGTCATATATATATATATATATAGGGTCATATATATATATATAGTGTCATATATATATATAGTGTCATATATATATATATATATATATATATATATATATAGTGTCATATATATATATGAAAATATATTTATGGCAATTAAGCTACACAGAGGTTTCCCTTTCTTAGCCTGACGATTCCCTACGGGGATGAAACGCGGCTTAAATGCCATACATATATTTTCATATCTGACTACCTAGCTCTACTCACGTATTGAGCACTGTCGAAGTAAATACTGAAAATTAATACATATATTGAATTTATATACATACAGAAAACGGCGCATCTCCCATGACTTTCAGTAACATCTATTCACACTCAAAATTGCAGTTGTTGGGTGCCGCGACACTGATGCTTCTTGAAATTCGCCTAACTCCATCTGATGCTCCCCTTCCACAACCCTGGTGCGCACATGATGCACATGGCTCATAAACTGTTTATTTCCCTGACAATTGTACATTATTCTATGCACTATACATGTACTTTTGATGATTTGTGGTGTAGCCCCAGAGCACTCTACACGATGATTATGTTCGTAGGGATATTTAACACGTAAACAGGATGCATTGTAGACAAGGGGTCGGAAGGGTCTAAACGGTTAACTGTTGCATCCCTTTAATTTCTCGTACCTTCTCTTCCTCGTCGCGTGGAGGTGCGTCGTCTCGATGTCGTTTCGATGTCGTCTGCTGTGTCTGCAACAAAAGCTTCATGACCGATTCACGAGACAAACAATCTTTTAATTTGATTTGTTTATTTCAGACGTCAGTCTACCGTCGATCTTGGAGATGTTTCATCAACGTTAATGGAGAGACCAAATTACTACTCTATCGTGGTTAATTCTTAGCTTAATTCCTTAGCCATTCGAGGAGGGAGAAGAAGGAATCTCATGCCTGTATTCTCTTAGGGAATTGAATTCCCCTAATCATTTGAAGACTACATAGAGAAATCGTCTGTTCGGCTTGCTTCCAAAACCCAGACTGCTAAAACTCCGTTTCCCACACAAAATCATGTGACGTCACAGAACCCATATGCGCAGGTGCACCTTGACCCTTGACCTGAGGTCTCGTCAACGTGGTGGTGCTGTCAACGTTTGTGAGCTCCGACTGTGAGAACAGCTCTATTTTGCACTCCGTTGTACGGGTTCACCCGCACTAAATCGCGCAAGCCAAACCAAACGATCTCTCATACATACGTCCACTTCAAAATGCGTCCGTCCTCACAGGGCCATTATCCAACATAATGTGCAATGTTTTAGTGCAATCGGTTAACATGGGAACCAAAACTTAGCGGAATGGACGTCAGACCATCATGAATTTTAACAAAACAGTTTCATAGCGTAATTTAAACTCGGGCAACGCCGGGTTCATCGGATAGCGATTAATAAGAAACATTCATTCATTATTATTTCATAAATTGATGTCTTTATGCGAATTCTGAAAAATGTTCCCGTTTTTTTTGTTTTTTTTCGCCGAAGGCGGTAAACAATATAATTTGTGAATGTTAAACGTGTTTACGATCAACAGTTTTGCCGACTCCTTTGATGTGTCAACCCCTGTCCGTTGTTTTTCCGATCAAACAACTTTTTTTTAATTCTTTAACTTTTTCGACAATTTAACTCTTTATTAAGAAACAATTGTATTTAAAATCATTTAAAAAAAAAAATAACAAAAAAAAAACAATTTAACTCGATGTATCCAACCTTTTGAAATATTTCCATTTTCGTTGGAAAACAGCGCACTTCAAAGGGAGATAATTACAAAAATCAAAGTTCGCCGTTTAATTAAAAGTTGTCATTATTATTATTATTATTATTATTATTATTATTATTATTATTATTATTATTATCATTATTATTATTATTATTTCTGATAATTATTATTCTTATGAGAAGAGGGTCTCAACTTTGAATAACAAGAACCGATATTATTCATAAGATGTGCCCATTCAATTTACGCGTTTAGTGATGTAAACGTTATTGCAAATTGAAGTTGACAGACAGACAGACCTGACGCAACTGACAGACAGAGCTTGGTATAGAGATGCGTGGACGTATCTAAATTGATAGCAAAATATTCTGTTGTTGTAGTAGTAGTAGTAGTAGTAGTAGTAGTAGTAGTAGTAGTAGTAGTAGTAGTAGTAGATGGTCGTAAAAAACATGTTGTGTTCCCTGGACTCTGAATGACAATAAGTCTACCAAGACCTCCAGTATTTTCTGCTTCTTTCGATCACTATTGCAAATCATTTTGCATTCTCGCAACAGCCGTTACGTTGGTTTACTATGGAATTTGAGTTACAAAAAAACCTCCTCAGGATTCCGGTACTCTCCGTGCTCTTCTAACGATCGTCAAGATAGTGTTTTCCCTCTTCACGGCCATTTAATATTGCCAACACATGCGTGTGTTTGTGCCTGTTTTCGGAGAGGGGGGTTCAGTTTAGGAGAATCCTTGCAGTTTCATTTCCCGTGGGCTTATGTGATGTGTTTTTCTTTTTTCGATTTATTTTGTTCTTTTTCTATTTCAAAGTATCTGTGGCTGTTTAGCGTTTATTGGTTAGGTGGGTTGGTTTCCGCATTCAAAGATTTTCCCTATACTGTTTTCATCATTGCTGGTTATGTATGGTCTAACCAAGTTTTCCTCATTGCCGTTCGTTGATTATTATTATTATTATTATTATTATTATTATTATTATTATTATTATTATTATTATTATTATTATTATTATTATTATTATTAATATTATCATTATTAATATTATTAATATTATTATTATGATTATTATTATTATTATTATTATTATGATTATTATTATTATTAATATTATTATTAATATTATCATTATTAATATTATTAATATTATTATTATGATTATTATTATTATCATTATTATTATTATTATTATTATTATTATTATTATTATCATTATTATTATCATTATTAATATTATTATTAGTATTATTATCATTATTATTATTATCATTATTAATATTATTATTATTATTATTATTATTATCATTATTAATATTATTATTATTATTATTATTATTATTATTCTTATCATTATTATCATTATCATTATCATTATCATTATTATTATTATTATTATTATTATTATTATTATTATTATTATTATTATTATTATTATTAATCTCTCATAATTATTGCTCGTCGTATTTGGCGGGAGGGTCGTCTCAACTTTGAAGATTTATTTAATTTAATTTTTTTTAATTTGAGAGAACACCTCGTCAATTACTATTGATGGGTTTGGTATATGTTTTGAGAAAGCCGTGGTAAATATTTGCGTCGATCGACGACAGATCAAAAAGAACGATCATGTCATTCTGATAATAATAATAATAATAATAATAATAATAATAATAATAATAATAATAATAATAATAATAATAATAATAATAATAATAATAATAATAATAATAATAATAATAATTTCATATTGTTTGGCCTACAAGGGAAAACCTTATTCATTTTTTGAGAACTCATGTTTTTTATAGAAAGAGTAAACTTGTCAATCGGCCGAGACCAACGAGGAGATAGAATTTCTCCAAAGTCTTACTTTGCTAGGCGCAAAGTGTAGTATCTGTTCTATAGAGATGTTGTATTTTATTTATCTCCTCTTTAGCAGGTTAGACACAAGGTCAGGTGAGCTTTTGAAAATCCAGAGCACTACATTAGTGCTCCCTGGCCTATAAAAATATGTATGAGCGGCCCCGTCGGCATTCCCCGGTAGATGCGCCTCGGGCGATTAGCAATTAACTAGCCCCTTTTCAGGGAGAAGGTAAAGCCTGGGCGGGTGGACCTCCTGAAACTGAACAGAACCATACATCAGCCCGATAGCAACAAAGTCGCTGTCAGACTGATTGTCGGGGGCGTATCCCCGGTATAAGGCAAAGGGAAAAGGGTGAGAAGTAGTCCGTCGCGTCTTCTTGGCTTTTGGCTAGGTGCAAAGTGTAGTATCTGTTCTATAGTGATGTTGTATAATGTGAAAAAGGGGGGGATACGATCTCGTGAATGACGTCACAGCAACAGTTGGCTTAAAACGATCGTCCTCTTTTTCTAATAGACTATCGCGTCTTTTTGACCCTTTGGCTAGGTGCAAGGTGTAGTATCTGTTTTGAGACTACAGGTCATCTTTTCTGTCCTCTGTCAGTGAAGGAGAAATCATTCTAGAATAAAGGAATCTTTTTTTTTTGTCCCAATCCAGAGTGCCCCTTTCGGGGAGGCTGGATTTGCCCCACGTTAAAAACCGACCTTGTGTCAAACTCTGCCCCGCTGGGAATGCAAGTTAATAGGAACCCAAGCGTAATACTAATGGGGTTTTTTCAGTATATTCATCGTTACTGTCCTTTTAATAATATTCAAGTTATCTACCCTAGGGACTTGGCCTTTTGGCTAAGATCAAAGTGTAGTATCTGTTCCGATGAATACTGCACCCCATAGAATTAGAATTTAGAACCGGATATACTTTCTCCTCCTGGCTTGGGCTTGACGCTAGTTAGACGTCATTCAGTCTAGCTCACCATTTAATATGATTTTATACAAGCTTGGTTACAGTTTAGACGGGACTACCAAATGGCTAGCCATTTCAGCGTGATCTTTTTCTACTGGTCACAGAATTCGTATCAAGAATAGTCTCCAGACAAGTAAGTCGCATTACATAGCTTATGCATTCTCTATAATCCGTTTGCCCTGGCAATCCATGTTAATTCAATTTTGTGTAGGGACATTTAACCTGCACTTGTTTGGGTAAAAAAAGAATACCTGATTGGAGACGGAAGTAGTTCTATAAACCTACTAAC
>OY744540.1:2155069-2172569 GCA_963556195.1 Sepiola atlantica | reverse complement strand
ATTTTTATTTTAATGCAACTTTAATTCCTATATAATTTTATTGCTAGCTACCATATTGCAGAATGGTTCTTAGATGTAGTGTTTAGATAGTATTATTATTATTTTTATATATATATATATATTTTTTTTTTTCTTTAATTTTTTTTTTTTTTAATTTATTTATTTATTTATTTTTTATTTTTTATTATTATTGTTATAATTAATGTTATTTGATATGCAAATTACTATATCATACGGTAGTCTGAAGAGTAATATATTATTATTATTATTATTATTATTATTATTATTATTATTATTATTTTATCATTATTATTATTTATTTATGTATATATTAGTGATATTTTAAGCTGAATTATTTCGACACTTGATTATTGGTGAAATGGTCGTATAATCAGTACCATTGGAGAGCCATGAATATTATAACTGTCCTGTTTTTAAATCTCCGAAACAGTTACATGGTAAACAGCTGATGATCCCCGTGTTAATATTAGACGCTTAAGGTCTCCTGTTTTTGTTTCACTCTTAGATAATTACCCCCCCCCTCCCTTTTTTTTTCTTTTACTTATATTTTTTCATTTATTAATTTTCCAACGAATGTTAAGTCTGCAATATCTTGGATTTGGTTAGTTTGTCTGGGAATTTAAACTGCATTTTACATTTTTTTTTTAATGCCTCAAAGCTTCTTTAGACTATATATATATATATATATATATATATATATATATATATATATATATATATATATATATATATATTTATAAATAAATATTAAATTAGTTAGACACTGTAGTTTAACCATATAGATATAAAATGATGAGGATCGTTAGTATGAAAAATAAAGGGAACAAAATAGAACATTAAAAAAGAAGGTTGAATAAAATAACATAAAATATTTCAAATTTTAAGGATTAGAGAAATACTATTACGAAGAAACTAATATAAAATTAACCTAAAATTATTAACCTAAAATTATTAGATTATAAAACTTAGTTTAAAATCGTAAGTTCAATAATAACTATAATCTAACATTAATCTGTTTACAACATGCTGATGATACCACTTTCTATTCTGGTGTTGCTTCTCGCCCATCTCTCTTGGATCACCCGAAATATACAGCTGATCTCGAAGCTGATGACTTGCGTTCAGTTGTGGATTAGGGTATGAAATCGCTTGTTTTGTTTAGTCATATTAAGATTCAGCTCGTGTCTTTCAAATCGAAGGCGTGTCCCCTTTCTTCCTGAAATTCTCATGGATGGCACTGCTCTTCGGGAGAAATCGACACTGAAACTTCTCGTCAAATCTTTCTTGTAGTTCATACATTAGATCCATTGCTCTTTCTGCTGCTCGTAAACTCGGTTCTCTCTATCGCTCCAAATACTTTCTCACACTCGAGTCTATTGTCTATCTCTGCAAACTTACTCTAAGTCCATGTATAGAGTACTGTTGTCATATTTGGGTTGGTGAATCTCTGTCCCATTTGAGGGTTCTTGACTGTAATTTGACTGGCCCTACCCTTTCTTCTTCTCTGCACCCTCTCTCTCTCACAGACGTGATGTTCCTAGTCTCAGTCTTTTCTATAAATACTATTATGGCATGTGTTCTTCAGAATTATGTGATATATTACCCGCTTCTTTTGTTCCAGCTCGTTTCACTCGTTGGTCTAGTGGTCTCCATCAATTCGTCGTTTTGATACCTCATTGTAATACAGCTCCCTATTCCAGTAGCTTCTTTCCAAGAACTCCAGGCTTGTGGAACTCTCTTCCTGCTGACTGTTTTCCTCCTATCAATAGCCTTTGTCTTTTCAAGACTAAGGCTAATAGGCATCTTCTGTATTTACATTAATCTTATTTCGTTCCTGTTAGCTTATACATCAAGTGGCTCCATGTCTTGTCTAGAGCGATTTCCATAAAAAACATAAAAATTATGAACAAATATATAAAAACATATGACAGAAGATATAAGGCAAAAATATTGGGATTAAAAGTAAAAAGAAAAAAATATATAGGAATTATTTCGACATCGAAAAATCTCGAAAGAAGAATTTATTTTAACATATTTTATCGAATCTAATTTACAGTTAAAGTACAAGTTTTTAGAAAAATAATATGTATACATTATTAAAAATGGATTAATATGAGTTTTTTATAATATTGACGCTACATAAATACACTTGATTTTGAGTAGATACAACATGGGCGCCTTAATATGTATTCTTTTTTATGATAGTGATGCTACATGAATGAACATTATGTTGGTTCTTTGATACAACATGAGCGCTTTAATATGTATTCTTTTTATGATAGTGATGCTACATGAATGAACATTATGTTGGTTCTTTGATACGACATGAGCGCCTTAATATGTATTCTTTTTATGATAGTGACGCTACATGCATGAACATGATGTTGGTTCTTTGGTACAACAGGGGCGCCTTAATATGTATTCTTTTGATGATAGTGATGCTACATGAATAAACATTATGTTGGTTCTTTGATACAACAGGGGCGCCTTAATATGTATTCTTTTTTATGATAGTGACGCTATATGAATGAACATGATGTTGGTTCTTTGATACGACAGGGGCGCCTTAATATGTATTCTTTTTATGATAGTGATGCAACATGAATGAACATTATGTTGGTTCTTTGATACGACAGGGGCGCTTAATATGTACTCTTTTTTATGATAGTGATGCTACATGAATGAACATTATGTTGGTTCTTTGATACAACATGGGCGCCTTAATATGTATTCTTTTGATGATAGTGACGCTACATGAATGAACATTATGTTGGTTCTTTGGTACAACATGGGCGCCTTAATATGTATTCTTTTTTATGATAGTGAACCTACATGAATGAACATTATGTTGGTTCTTTGGTACAACATGGGCGCCTTAATATGTATTCTTTTTTTATGATAGTGAACCTACATGAATGAACATTATGTTGGTTATTTGGTACAACATGGGCGACTTAATATGTATTCTTTTTTATGATAGTGACGCTACATGAATGAACATAATGTTGGTTCTTTGATATGACAGGAGCGCCTTAATATGTATTCTTTGTATAATAGTGATGCTAGATGAATGAACATTATGTTGGTTATTTGATACAACATGGGCGCCTTAACATGTATACTTTTTATGATAGTGATGCTACATGAATGAATATTATGTTGGTTCTTTGGTACAACATGGGCGCCTTAATATGTATTCTTCTTTATGATAGTGATGCTACATGAATGAACATAATGTTGGTTCTTTGATACAACAAGGGGCGCGTTAATACGATTTTTTATGATAGTGGCGCTACATGAATGAACATGATGTTGGTTCTTTGATACAACAGGGGCGCCTTAATATGTATTCTTTTGATGATAGTGATGCTACATGAATGAACATTATGTTGGTTCTTTGGTACAACAGGGGCGCCTTAATATGTATTCTTTTGATGATAGTGATGCTACATGAATAAACATTATGTTGGTTCTTTGATACAACAGGGGCGCCTTAATATGTATTCTTTTTTATGATAGTGACGCTACATGAATGAACATTATGTTGGTTCTTTGATACGACAAGGGCGCCTTAATATGAATTCTTTTTTATAATAGTGACGCTACATTAATGAACATGGTGTTGGTTCTTTGATACAACATGGGCGCCTTAATATGAATTCTTTTTTATAATAGTGACGCTACATGAATTAACATTATGTTGGTTCTTTGATACAACAGGGGCGCCTTAATATGTATTCTTTTTATGATATTGACGCTACATGAATGAACATTATGTTGGTTCTTTCATACAACAGGGGCGCCTTATTATGAATTCTTTTTTATAATAGTGATTCTACATGAATGAACATCATGTTGGTTCTTTGATACAACAGGGGCGCTTTATTATGAATTTTTTTATGATAGTGACGCTACATGAATGAACATTATGTTTGTTCTTTGATATAACAGGGGGGCCTTAATATTAATTCTTCTTTATATTAGTGACGCTACATGAATTAACATTATGTTGGTTCTTTGATACAACAGGGGCGCCTTACTATGAATTCTTTTTTATAATAGTGACGCTAAAGGAATGAACCTGATGTAGGTTCTTTGATATGACAGGGGCGCCTTAATAAAAGGGTGATTTACTTGCCAAGTATGCATATTCATCAGTAAATAATTAATTTAGGAATCTACATTAAAATATGTAAAAGGTAAAGGATTTATTTAAAATAATTATATCTAGAAATTATTATAACGCAATATTATAGTAATAAGCTTGAATTAAGATATATTAAAATGTAGAATATGAATAAATTAAAGTGTCATTTATTTAATATGTTGGCGTTATACAATTTTAAAATGCTGAAAAGGTCGAATTTAAATAACATAAGTGAATAAACAATTTATATGAATTTATATAATTACTGTTTCCAAAAGCGTAAGGATGTTTTTTTAATTAAAAATATTTATTTTTAAATGAAAAATATAAATTTTAATTAAAAATATAAATTTTAAATAAAAATATAAATTTTTAATTAAAAATATTAATTTTTAATTAAAAATATTAATTTTAAATTTAAAATATAAATATAAAATTAAAAATATAAGTTTTAAATCAAAAATATCAATTTTTAATTATAAATGAAAAAATTTAAATTAAAAATATAAATTTTTAATTAAAAATATGAATTTAAAATTTTTTTTAGAGGTTGTGTGCGATCGAACTATAAACCAGTCGGGCCGACGTCAAAGTCCTACGTCGCTAACCGTTACGCCAAAGGGAAATACAATAAAATATTACGAAAATCAGGTGACTTGAATATTTTTCCAAATCTAGGTGCGGCACGCATGTGCAGAGCTTCTAATGTAAGAGTGGCACACGAACACACACGCTATCGTATTAATATATAAATATTAGAAGGGGTGGCTTATCAGTTGGATTTAATAGTTAGCTACATCTATATGTTTTATGTTTACATGCTAAAAGAAGTTCACTGTTTGAATTAATTATATTTTTTAGCAGAGGTAATTATCATCACAGCTTCGGAAATACATAATTCACAAAACTGTAAACCTGGAATATAAGACATTGACCAGCTTATTGTGTATGGATATTTTTTATTTGAATATTTGATTAGGTTAATTAGAGAAATCCTATTATTCTTATCTTTGTTATCCCTATTAGAATCAGATATATGGTTTGAGATACGCCATTTCAATGAGTAAACTAATTCTCCAATGTAAGTATTATTTTTAGGAAGAATAACTATGTCATTTATTTATCCAAACTTATATTATTGCTCTGTCTTGTATATCGAGGAATTACTCATAATGATAGGATCTAAGATAAAGATATAATATTTACCTTTCCTATATATGTATATATGTATATATATATATATATATGTATATATATATGTATATATATGTATATATATGTATATATATATGTATATATATATGTATATATGTATATATATACATATATATGTATATATATGTATATATATGTATATATATGTATATATATATGTATATATATATGTATATATATACATATATATGGATATATATGTATATATATGTATATATATATGTATATATATATGTATATATATGTATATATATGTATATATATATGTATATGTATACATATATATATGTATATGTATACATATATATATATATGTATATATATATGTATATATATATGTATATATGTATACATATATATATATATACATATATATATACATATATATATACATATATATATATGCATATATATATATATATATATATATATATATATATATATATATATATATATATATATATATATATATATATATATATATATATGAAAGACACTAACTACTATAATTATTATATTGCATTGTGTTTCAATTTGATATTATTATGTCTGCTTGGTCGAGCTCGTCGGCATCGTATGCTAAGTAAGCGAAACCATCTCTTGAAACAATCGCTTCGTATTTCTTTAACAATGGCGCCATCCTCATTGGATAAGTGGGTTCTTCTCTGCCAGGGGCTAAAATCCTGATAGTTCTCTTCGACTCTTAGACACATCTAAGTTTCCGAGAGTAGAGACGAAATTGTGAAGTATCTCCGTCGAATACGACACATTCCTGGCTGGTGGAATTCAAGTGCCATTGGGTTTCACCGCTTCTTTCATAGATAAGCAGAGAGAGAGAGATGGGGAGGGAGAGAAGGAGAGATAGAAAGAGAGAGAGAGAGAGAGAGAGAGAGAGGGTGTCCGAGACACAAATTAGACTCGGCGGATGACTGGGTGGAGGAGAACTTGATACGACTGACTGATGTTAGTTCTTTAATTCGTCATCAATTGTAATCTGTCTACGAGGGTCGGGGTTCTCCAAATTTCAAGGGTTTTTGTATGGAGATATATAACGAATAAATAGACAAATAGATTACACGTATATATATATATATATATATATATATATATATATATATATATATATATATATATATATATATATATATAATGGAGAATAATTTTTAGTAAGAAATCCAAGAGAGCTCAATGTAGAAAACAGAGCAAGAATAGAATACAGAAAGAAACAATCTACATACACATTGCAACTGTCAGCATTTATTATTTATTTCGACCTCCTGGCCTCTTCAGAATGCTAACGGGACAGTTACATATTGGAAATGACGAAAAAAAGAATATTCACCAGCAAAAAAAGAAATATTATAGGCAAAGAGACGAGGGGGTAAAAAGGGGAGACAAGCAACGCACTTAAGTTAAAATCATCAAAACAGAAAGAAAAGGAAAATATAAAGAGGTCAGCCAATATGTATCTCCAGCTGGAACAAAATAAAATTAAAAACTTAATATTACGATACGTCTATGAAACCCTCCGCATAATGTTTGTCATGCATATGTTGACACGAAGCCAAACCCCATATAATATCCTAATTCTACAGGTATTCAAATATTATGAACGCTGACTTGAAAAGCTTAATTAATTAAATGTTAATTACTCGAACCCCCCTCCCCTCTCTCTTCTGTTTACAAAAATTCCCCAGGACAGACAGACAGACAGACAGACAGAGAAAGTGCTGTTTCTAAATAAATTGTCGGGTCTCTGCACATACAACGTTTGTTTTTATTTTCTATTTCGTTTGTTTTTTGGAAAATGCCGGATCTTGCTGCAACATCCTGTATAAACTAGAAAAATGCACGTCCCAGGATGGGTAAGATTAAAATCAAGATATAACGCTACTAAACCTCATGTCTAGAATCCTTATTCTAAATTTTTATTAAAATCCATTGCATGATTTTGATTCTAGAAAATATCTAAAATGTAAGTCTTAAGCTTAATGGGTTTTAAGAGGCAACTGAAATTCAGGGGATCTTCCTTATTTGGCGTCTAACGACTATGGATCAAATCTAATCATCACCATCCCCATCAGGGGGTTTGATCACTCCTGGAGGACGACCCCCCCCTCGTTTGCCGACACTTTATTTCAGGGTTTTTTGCCATAGTCGCCATGTTAGGCACTGCGGGTTGGTGACACTATTTGCCCCGAGTTAGGTGTCCACACACATCGCCTGATATTCCCAAATAGTCGCCCATCTGGTACTGACCAGGCTCAAATTTAATGCTAATTTGGAATATAATACTTCAATAATACGCCGCAATTTAGCATCCTTGTGCTTGTTTTATAAATACTTCAATGGATTATGCTCCGATGAACTCGCTACTCTGGTGCCCCCTCGACGTAAATTCACTAGACTAACTCGACAATCAACTAAATCTCATTCATTCACTGTGGAGGTCCCCAGATGTCGGAGAGCCTTCTACTCAAATAGCTTCTTTCCTCGTGCTGCTGCCTCTGGAACTCCCTCCCTGCCCCCTGTTTCCCCGACACTACAGACATGCAGAAATTTAAAAGTAATGTAAACATACATCTCGCTGCGCAGATCCCAGTTTAGGTTGATCCCCCTACCTTCTCCCCTTTTCTTTCTTCTCAGTAGCCCCTTACGTCTACAGTGGCGGCCTGCTTTGTCTGGGGTGAACTATGTTAAAAGATATAAAAAATAAATATATAAGATAAAGTGAGATCAAAATAATATAAGATAGAATAAGATAAGTCAAATAGGTAGAGAAAGTCTAAGTAAGAATTCATAAAATTTCCAATAACAACAAGATAAATTTTTTAAAAAATAAAATAAATAAAATAAATAAAATAAATAAATAAATAAAATAAGAAATAAAAAATATTTTTAAACTATAGAAATAATAAGAAATAAATAATAATAAAAATTAAGTAAGATAAAAATAAAATTAAGAAGATAGAGAAATAAGGAATAAGGGGGTCTTTAAGGAAATGGTATCGTAATTCTAAAATAGTTAAGAATAATCATTCTAATCCAAAACTAATATTAATAAAGATAAAAAATATAAAAAATAATAAATTAATTCCAACCTGAGATACATACAAACCGACCTACATGTTGGTAGATTCACAATTCAGATTAAATCTCTAATTAAGAGTTACTGGTAATTTTAAATTTAAGTTTATGTTTGCATTTGGCCATCAGTTCATCTCTTCTGTTTAAAAGATTGCTGTGTTCGTATCTAAGAATCCGTACTTTTTTTCTTCTAAGCACAAATTACATCTCTGTCTAAATCCTTTAGGGGTACTGGAATTACACAAAATTGAAGTTTAGTATCAGAACAGATACTACAATTTGCTCCATATATCTTCACACCGTACCTCTCTCTCTCTCTCTCTCTCTCTCTCTCTCTTTCTCCGCATTATCCGAGGGTTCAGGTACCCGATAACCGTTTTCTTACATCGCACTTTCCTATAACCCAGGGGCGGGCAACCTTTTCAGAGTGAGGGCCAGATTAGACTTTTGGAAGGAGATCGCGGGCCGGAGTGAAAAACGAAATCGCAGAATTACTATATTTTGTTTCCATGAATAAATTGTACAAAAATTGCATTGAACACTCTACAAATCTGATATTTTTCTCATGAGACTTCTGTATGTGATGTTATAAAAGGCGCTGACGAAGAACCATTTTGGAATCATAAAAAGTAATGACGGGGGAAGTAGCAAGTTGATCCAGCATGCGTTTTGGAACACCTCACATAAGTTCTATGTTTCATGCCCGTTCCTCGTCTCTCGTTTCCTCTTTGTCTCTCTCTTTCTATTTTTCTATTTTTATCTCAGGCTAAGGATTTGAAATTAATAGTTAAAGAAAAATGAAATATACATACATCATCGCTCGCTGATATTTGTACGTTTTTATCCCACTGTAAATCTTAATTGAAACCTACTTTTACGTCTATGTCACAAAATGATATGAGTTTTACTGGGAGGTCCGCGGGCCGGATTGCTATAATAAAGCATAGCAGAGTGGCGGGCCGGACGCTAAGCCTTCGCGGGCCGGATGTGGCCCGCGGGCCGGAGGTTGCCCGCCCCTGCCTTAAACCATTGCCACTCGAACAGCAAAGAGGGGACGGGGGGTCGATTGTAATTTATCAGAAATTTACTCATGTTGATCATTTTGTTCCTCCTCTGCGCGGAATTTTGACTATTGCATTCACAAAACAAAGAAACTCAAGATCCATCCCTCATTGACAAGTTGCTCGCGCTCCACGACAAGTGCGAGCTAACCTTTATTAGCTACTTAGAGTGGAGATGTCACCCGGTGTACGCAACGATTCTACTGCCTCTTCTTCTTCTCCTTCTCCTTCTCCTTCTCCTTCTCCTTCTTTTTCTTCTTCTTCTTCTTCTCCTTCTTCTTCTTCTTCTTCTCCTTCTCCTTCTTCTTCTCCTTCTTTTTCTTCTTCTTCTTCTTCTTCTTCTTCTTCTTCTTCTTCTTCTTCTTCTTCTTCTTCTTCTTCCTCGACGGGTTGCTCGACAAATCTCTTCCCCCTCTTTTTTTTTATTATTATTTTCTTTCATACTTCTGTGTATTATTTTACCGTCATCTTCTCGCTATTCTGCGGTGAATGTTCGCCCCCCTCCCTCCCCCGTCTCGCGCCACCCTTCGCGCCCCTCTCTATTAATGGGTTCGCCCGGGTCAACTCACATGAATGCGTCATTGATAAAAACAAACGACGGCTCGAACAATTATTCAAATTCGCATTGAGAACAAATACTTCACCGTGTAAAAAGAATCTTCGCTTCTTTTTTTTTTTTGTCATATAAACAATGATTTTATAACCCGTAAAGTGTCAGACAATTTGATTTTCATTGGACAGGTGATGATGAGAACCCCAACCCCACAATCTTTCGTTTATGAATATCAGACTTTTGTAGCTACGAATAGCCCAATTAACCTTTCTCCATCTCTCCTTAACACTATCGAAATCCAATAACAATTCCTAAAATCATCTATTATAATCCTACAGGGTGTTTGGGATAAATTTGACACTTTTTGGAAAGGAAAGAAAAAACAAAACGTCATATCTTGGCTAATAATTGATGTATGCTCAAGATTCAAAGTGCATCTCTCACATAATCTTTTGTCGAATGCAGTTCATTCGAAGGGGTCGCCCTGAGCTTCCACCACCGCCTCTAGGCAGGACCTGAATCCGAAGCACGCAGCCTTCATGGTGTTCTTTGAAAACCAGCTTGATCATGGCAACCAGCTCGTCCCTTGTGTTACAGGCGGTACGTTCGGTATCTTTCTCTAGCAAATCGTAAATTAACGGTAAGAAACCATCCAGTAATAAGTATCGAACATGACTTTGCGAGTAGAGAAAGGAGAGTAATAAGTGACTGGTGGGTTTACTTTCGGCAGCCTCGGAACTCTCGCTTCCCTTATTTTGCTTTTTAGTCTTCACATTCCATGAGCGATGTTTCTGACAAAGGGGGGAGAATTGCTGTTTTCTGGGTCGGAATCTATCCATCTAATACTTAGTGTTGGCTAGTTTTCGAGCTTGAAGTAGTTTCTTTTCTTTTCTTTAGCTCCTTACATCAAGTGGCTTCATGCCTTGTCTGGAGCGATTTCCATAAAAAAATAGAAAACAATGTTAGATTATCCTATGACTGGATGATGTCACATTTATATACTTGTGTATATTTCGAGATTACATGAGTTTTGAACATACATACCATATACGTATTGTTACTCCTCAATTTTTAATCCGTCCCAATTTTTTTTCTGCCGAAAATTATTAAAATGTTTGGGTTATCTCCCCGGAAGGGGGTGACACTTGACAAGATTAAGGCGTGAACTTTGAAAAAGGCCCAACAACAGCAGGAAGAAGCACGTTGGACGCTAAGAAGGGCAGATGGTACCTGCACCAACAGGGCGTCTAGTTTCCTCCAGGAAAATGGCTGTCCTGAACTAAAACACGGATAAATACACTATACACAATTTTAGACTTCGACGAACATTTGTCTTTCCATTTCACCATTAGACAAAATCGTTAAAGCCAATTTCTTTAGCAACGTTGTCCGTGTTGTTTACTTTTTCAATCAACCAGTTAAGGTGTGTATACACCCTTTTATGTGCTATTTCATTCGTTTGTTGTTGTTGTTTTTAAAATAAAAATCTCTGCGTTTTGCAAAACAAATTATCCGCGGAATACCGGTTCTAGCGTACGTTGTCTTTTATTCAGTGGAAGGGAAGTCTTAGATTAAATCTGTTGCTAAGGTCTTTGGGAAAAATGGTTGGATCATTCTATCGCTCCAGAAATCATTTCACTTCTAACGCAATCCTCTACCTGTATAAGAGCCAGCTACGTCCTAAAAAGAGCCATCCCTGATAATCGCAGGAAGAAAAGGGGAACGCCTACGATTGAAAGACGCTAGCTGAGTCTTAACTGGATTAAATGAAACCAGCTATTTCGTACCCTAATCTACAAATGAACCCATGTCAACTTCTAGATCAGCTGAATATTTCGACTGATCCGAGGAAGATGGGCGAGAAGCAACACCAGAATAGAGAGTGGTATTATCAGGATAGATGTTAATTTTCTGAACAATATTGTAAGTGCTACAGTTGTGTACCAGCCTCAGTAATGTTTATGGAGCAAACAATCATTAAGTCCCGGACTTGACATATAGATTGCCCAACTAATAAAATATTCATATGATTTTTATTCACTTTACAACGACCATCTATAGTAGCGGAAAGTGACACAATGATAAAATAAACCAGTCCTTTCCAATTAACATCTACAATCAAAATAGAAATGTAGTTATGTGAAAGAATAAAAAAAAAAAACAGACTTTGGAAAAACTTGGAAACATATCTGCAATTTTTCTAGCCCACTTTTTATTCTTCTCTGCACCTTCCCCCCCCCCCCCCACATACGCCATGTTGCTAGTCTCAGTCTCTTCTATAATTAGTATTATGGCATGTATTTTTCAGAATTATCTGATCTATTCCCTGCTTCTTTTGTTCCAGCTTGTTTGACTCGTTGGTCTAGTGGTCTTCATCAATTCGTTGTTCTTATATATCGTTATAATACAGTGACACATGTCAATAGGCATATATTTTCTTTGCGAATGAAAAATTCCGTAATTTTAATGGGGTAGTAAACCCGTCATTTTAATGAGGTGGAAAAAAAACGTAATTTTAATGTGGGCGAAAAAAAACTTGATTTCGTATGAATCGACATCGGACGACTTTTTTGACCAGTCCGATTCGCTTAATCGCATTGGTTTTCTCAATTCTCTCGAGAACAAGACATTTACGGGAGGGGAAGGTAGGTAGAGGTTGTCAACATCCATAGTGAATCAAGTATTAGGGAATCGATAGAAACCGAAGTTGACACGTTCATGTCGTCAGTCAACGTCAATATCCACTTCACGACTACCACCTCCCAATAATAAATGAAACACGTCTTTCTGTTCAACCAATCACTGCTGTGTATTCTTAAGTCATCTCCGTCTCAGCTGTCTAACACAAAGACACAGTAAGAATAAACGTTAGATATGTGTGTGTGTGTGTGTGTGTGTGTGTGTGTGTGTGTGTGTGCGTGCGTGCATGTGTGTGTGTGTGCGCGTGTGTGTGTGCATATGTGTGTGTGCATGTGTGTGTGCATGTGTGTGCGTGCGTGTGTGTGTGCGTGTGCGTGTGCGTGTGCGTGTGCGTGTGCGTGTGTGTGTGTGTGTGTGTGTGTGTGTGTGTGTGTGTGTGTGTGTGTGTGACTTTTTCTACTGAAGATTGGATTCAAGTGGTACAGAGTCCGGAAACTTTTCGATGCCACTTCGTCCGTGCGACAACGTCTGAAGAAAAACGGTTTTCTTTGTTCAAGACTCGAAACGTTGAAAGAACTGCCATAAAAAGGGGGAGCGTATCCATCTAGGTAGAAAGCTAGGGAGAGAAAAAAAGAGAGAGATAGTTAGGAAGTGCCAAAATGGCATTCTATCTCTCGTGTGGATAAGGTACCTGTTTGAATCGGGAGTCCATGGCTTTGATGTGACGCCAAGATATTATGAAGAATGGTGGCCACAGGCGCCGAGCGTTTCAAGACGCGAACGAGATGAGGTCGGGTTCAAATCTTAACAATTCTAGGAAAAAAGGTTGCCGCCGGGCTCTTGTAAGACGCTTGTTGGCCGCTGCAGTGGTGATTACGTTCGGGTGTACACCAACCACCGCCCTTGGGCCTATCATTTCGATTCGCCAAAGAATATTCCAGATTTTATCATTCATATACACAAGCATTAAAGGTATATATATAAGTATACATATATACATATGAATATATATATATAGGTGTACACATATATACATACATATATATGAATTTATATATTTATATATATATATATATATATATATATATATATATATATATATATAAGTGTACATATATACATATGAATATATATATATATATATATAGGTGTACACATATATACATACATATATATGAATTTATATATATACATATATATATATATATATAAGTGTACATATATACATATGAATATATATATATAGGTGTACACATATATACATACATATATATGAATGTATATATATATATATATATATATATAAGTGTACATATATACATATGAATATATATATATATATAGGTGTACACATATATACATACATATATATGAATGTATATATATATATAAGTGTACATATATACATATGAATATATATATAAGTATACATATATATATACATATATATGAATATATATATATATATAAGTATACATATATGAACATATATATATAGGTATACATATATATATACATATATATATATGAATATATATATATAGGTATCCATATATATATACATATATATGAATATATATATAGGTATACATATAAAGATAAAGATAGAAGAAATAAGAGTGATAAACATGTTCGAATGTCCAAATTTATTTCAAATTTCGATTGTTCAATGCAAGGTGTATTCTGTAATATACTAGTGTTTATTATTCTTTCCTTAAGCCAAGGCTTTTCAAAGACCGAAATCTTATAATCAGAGGAGAAATACAGATAGATAAGTTGGCTGTAGAAAAAGCCAAAGTTAAAAAATGTGAAAAATATTTAAAATATTAACAATATTAAAAATGGGGTGAAAAAAGTTCGTGTAAAAGGGATATGTGGTTTGTCCAGATGGTAATTGTCCGTTGAAAAAGTGTCCGTTGAGGAGATTTTTGAGAAGACGTCAAAAAGATAATTTTTCATATGAGCAGTATGGATAAGGTGTTCAAAAAGAAATAAATCCAAAAGTCAAATGTTGAAATCAAAAGATAGATGGAGCGTACCCCATTTTTAATATTTTTAATATTTTTAATATTTAATAGATCAAGAACAACAAGTGTCGAAGGATAGATCCCTGGGGTACACCAGCATTTATGTCATGTTGCTTAGACGAACGGCCATCGAGGACAACCTGGATTTTTCTTTTGTCTAGGAAGGATCTAATTATATTAAGTAATTTCCCAGTAATACCGTATGAGTGTATTTTCAGGAGAAGCCCTTTATGCGATACCTTGTCAAAGGCCTTGGATATATCAAGCGCTACTGCCCTAGCTTCTCCTGCCTTGTCGAGTGTATGATACATGCGTTCAGAGATGACCGTTAGGATGTCCGCAGTAGATCGTGCTTGTCTAAATCCATACTGGCGGTCAGATAGAAGTTTAGCATTAAGTAAGTGCCGTACTATCGCTAGATTGATTAAGGAGTCAAAGATTTTAGCAAAGATCGACAGCAGACTGATTGGGCGATAGTTTTGAGGATCGGTTCTATTCGCAGAACTCTTGTAGACTGGTACCACAGAGGCAGTTTTCCAGCTATCGGGGAAGCAAGATTCGGCTAGACATTTATTGTAGAGTTTGGAGAGGACAGCAGAGCATTTCTTTATTACTATTACAGGTATAAGATCAGGCCCACAAGCTTTGGAGGTGTCATGGCTTTTTATGATGTCTCTGACCTGGGATGGGGTGACGACCAGGTTATCAAGTGTGGCTTCGGTCCGTAATGGGAATTTGGGGAGGGGGTTGTTATCTGAGTCTAAAGTAGAGTTAGAAGCGAAGCGCTGGGCAAGTAGTTCAGCCTTATCAGTGGCCGTGCATACGACATCATCGTGGTTTTATAGTGGGGGAATCGTTGATTGACCATTATTCACTACACTATTGTAGATTTTCCAGAAATCACGAGTACCTAGTTTCTGTGACTGGATGCGTTTTTTTGTTAACTCATTATACCTTCTCTTCGCTTCGCCTATCACGGCCTTGCAATTGTTTCTTGACTCTATAAATTTATGCCTATTAGTAGCTGACTTATGGCGGCCAAATTTACGGAATGCTTGTTGCCTCTTAGAAATGGCAGCTGCACATTTCGAGGTGAACCATTGGGGAGAGTGGGGTTTGCTAAAGAATTTTCGCATGGGGACATAGACTTCGATGCCTGCTTTGACCCATTCAGTTAATTCGTTTGCACACTGGTCGGCAGGGAGTGAGAAGGTTTCCCTCCATGAGGCGTCACTGATGTGATCTTTGATTGACTCAAAATCAGCCTGCTTGTAGTATCTTGTTGTTTTGAGCAACGGTTCATCAACTTTTGGACGACTTTTTAGGGTGATATTTATCATTAGCACAATGTGATCAGCATTCCCGAGTGGGCTATGAGCTTTCGTCACACAAGTCTCGGGCATTGAGGTCAAGAAAAGGTCTAGAAGTGAGGCTTGTTGGTCTACTCGATCGGGGATGCAGGTCGGAAAATCGACAGTCTGAGAGAGAGAGTGAGCTAAGGAGAAATTATACGTAGAGTTGCCGGCTGCGTCAGTAAGGCTGGAGAATCCCAACCAGTCGCGGTGGTGGGCATTAAAATCCCCAAATACATGCATCTGGGCATTCGAGTCCATTAAGAGTGCTCTATCTATGCTTTCAGAGACAGAGTTTAGCAGAGTACAGTTCTGGGTCGACGGGGAACGGTATAAGAAATATAAGTAACTGACGCTGTGATGTATAGTCAATCTAAAGCACATGTAGTCTTGGTCATCTGATTCTAACCTATGTTCTCTAGTCAGGGGGAGGGTGTTCCGAACATAAACTCCTAGCCCGTGAATATGTTTGTCAGAGTCTTTACGGTAGAGTGGGAGGTAGTCAGTCATGTCAATGTGGTGAGAGGAGATTGAGGATTGAAGGTTAGTTTTACTTAGAGCTAGGATATCCGGGGATTAGTCAGGAGAAAGGTTTCTACGTCGTTGATGTTGGTTCTAAGTCCCCGGAAATTTGTGAAGGAGAGCCCCAAGGGCGGAGGCGAGAGGGTTTTTTGTTGGGTGTCTGGTTTAGGTTTGCTTTTATTTTTTTGTAATGACATGTTTGTTTTGATTATAGAGTGGGTTGGCCAAGGTGGGTACTTGTTTAGTGCTAATAAGCTCACACAAACAGTCCATTAGTCACGACCTGGTCCATGGGGGTTGTGGCCTCGGGAAAGCCCACCGGAGATATTTGTAGGGTCCCTTTCCATGCGCGACATGGCACATACAACTACCCACGGTATTATGCAACTGATGATGGAGCAGCCGTTCTTAGCGCTACCCAAGAGTTTGGGCTCCTGTTCTGTCAGTCGGAAACAGCAGCCAGACAAGCTGTCTAACCTGTACCCTCAACCTGTCGGAACAAGAGAGACCCAGACCGGTCATGTAAGACTTAGTAACGAAAATAACTTTCCCCAAGTTGCCCAAATAGAGAGAAAGAGAACAGCGTTCATTGTCCTAGTAAGGAAACAATGCTAGGCACTGAGAGTTTAGAGGCGTCCCGGTGCTGTTACCTCTGCACCTGACTAATAAACAAAGAAGGAGTGCAAGGGCCGGCGATAGGCAGGACCTATCTACTCCTTAAGCAATTGTAAGTTTGCAAACCGGATATTTTGTTCGAGATTCCAACTCTAGGAAGGTTGTCGATCAGGACTAAGGAGGCCTCCCCCCCCCCCCAACGGTTTACTGCCACGGCGTAAGTAGCTGGTAGCAAGGTTGTTTTGTCAGAGATTTCCTTC
>OY744540.1:2148167-2152369 GCA_963556195.1 Sepiola atlantica | reverse complement strand
ATGAGAACAGTAGTTCGAATATCCAAATATTAGAAATGTTCTTTCGATTGGTTGTTTTTTTTGTTGTTTTTTTTTGTTTTGTTTTTTTAATGAGGGTCAATTCTTCAAATATTTTTAATGATTAAAAATGCAAATCAACTCTTTCTCGGATCGACACGCACGCGCCATCTTTTCTTTGGCGGATGGTTCAGTGCGCGCGTACTTTTACATGTCTTTTGCTCCGAGAACGTAGGATGAATTTCAGTTTTTTTAGAACGAGGGCATCTGGTAGGATGACATGAGAGAACGTGGAAATATGGAACTGCGAGAACAGATGAAGCGGAGCCGATTGTGTTAGATCGAAGGACGGCGTAAGCAGACGCTGGCGCAGTTGAGATCGATCGTGGCGCGGCAGCTCGTGCGCCACGCTACGTGACGAAAGGCTTCTTCTGTTGCCGATTCTCAGACAGAACTCTCCAGAACCGGTTGGGGTGGGATTAATAAAAGGGCTGCCGTCGCCTTAGCGACTGGCAAACATCAGAGACAATGTCGCCCTTGCTAAACGCGCGCCTTCAACGGCGGAAACCGACGCCGAGAAAGGCGAGATTTTTTTTTGGCCTTAATGTTATAGGTTCGAATTCAAACGATGGCACCGTACAAAAATATATGCCGAATTCTATAAATCGAAACAATGGAGTATTAAAAAGGTATATATTACATCAACGATCGATATTTATGATTGATTTTCGATTCTTAACTTAATTTAGACTAAAATTGGCTAATTTCAAAACTGCACCCAGTTTTTTCCTGCTCCAAGATTTTCTTTATGTACAGTCTACGTTTTGTTGTTCTTTTTTTTGTTTTTTTTGTTTGTTTTTTTTGTTGTTTTTTTTTACTCATCACGTAAATGGCTGAAAGCTACTAAAAGATGAGGGTTAATGAGATAATAACTTAACAGTTAAATTTATACATAACTAGCGAGACCTGTGGAAATTCCACAGTTGTATCCTTCATCTGTTGTCTATTGCTATCCTGCATTCTATGATTGTTCGGCGCGAACGCAGACCCTAACTACTCACAACTAATGTAGTTTCAGAATGCATCTGGTTACGGAGGTCAATCTTCAAAACCCTTGTAGCCGTTTATGACAAATTTCCATTCTATTAACATCCGGCGCGAACGCAGACACCACGATATATTGTACCACATTTGGACAGCATATATATATATATATATATATATATATATATATATATATATATATTTTGGTAGAGAAAAATTAGTACAACATTCGTACCGTCGGTTTCAAGCACAGAATGGCTTAGCCATCCGGCTCTCTCAGCTTCAGATAAGCTGAAGAGAGCCGAATGGCTAAGTCCTTCTGTGCTTGAAACCGACGGTACGAATTTTGTACTAATTTTTCTGTACCAAAATAAATAAATATTACGCTCTTAATTTTTAAATTTCAAATTTTAATTCTCAATTAATCGAGCACTCTGCTGGGAATTGTCCTGCTATATTACAAAAGAAGTTTATATATATATATATATATATATATATATATATATATATATATGTGTGTGTGTGTGTGTGTGTGTGTGTGTGTGTGTGTGTGTGTGCTAGCAAAGACTACCGGCCTCCGGGCGGCAATTACTACGCTGTAGTCTTCTTTACAGAAACTAAAGAAGTCATTTTCATTTGACATTTTGGTAATTTAGAGGACATTTTTTTATGATGATTGTCGTAGTGTTATTTGATATATTCCAATATGGGGGAAATATACTGTGCATGAACAGCGTCAAATTTTGAATTTTTGGAAAAAACGATAAAAAGATCAATTTCTACGGTCTTTAAGATATTCAACGTTGATAAATTTTATTTTGTTTCAGCATAAAATTAAAATGAATTTCACAGTTAAAACTGGTTATATAACGAAATGAATAAACATAAAAGTGGAACGTCGATTGGTCAAATACTCCACTTTTATATTACTGAGTAATTCGAAATGGGTACTTTGTACTTTTCACCTTTATTATAAAAGAAAGAAAAATACGTGAAAAATATTTAAAAAAATTTTTTTTTTTTTGTAATTTAGAAAGATTAGAAGAGGTTTATTTCTTTTCTGTGACAGATGATTATGATGATGATCATCATAATCATCATAATCATCATAATCATCATCACTACCAACATGTTATCTCCTTGGCCTTTTGGCTAAGAGCAAAATGATGTAGTATCTGTACTGAATCTGCACTTAGTTTTTATGTTCTCTGTCAGTGAATGCGAAATCCTTTTAGACCGAGGCAATTGAATTTTTTGTACCAATTAAGAGTGCCCATTTTGAGGGAGCTGGATTCCTCCAACGTTAAATATTGACATTGTCCCTAACTCTGCTCTCGTGGGAGGAAGTAAATAGGAAAAGCAACAACAACAGCAACAACAACAACAATAGCAACAAATTTATTAAAAAAAAATAATTACCGCATGTATTTAATTATTAACAGATTAGAAAATATTAATTCATTAGAAACTTAAAATAAATAAATATGCAAATGAGAGGCTGAGAGGATGATATCATGATGAACGAACTACATACACTGCCCCCCTCTCCGCCAAAGGAGGGGTTAATGCTTGGGAGGATGATATCATGACAACAGAATAGATAGTACACTAACCCCCCCTCCACACACAAAACTGGTAATCCTGAGGAAATGGTATCGTGAGGAACGTATATATATTGTACGGCCTTCCCCACGAAGAGGAGGTAAGCCTGGGAGGAATGTATCAGGACGAATGAAGATTTACTTCAGAGAATTAAATAAGCATAAACCGTTTTAATGTCAATATAGTTAGAATAGGTGGAAAAAAACGTTTGCATTTATTTATTTAGATAACATTAAAAAACCATGGCAAGTTTCATTGTCCACGTGAAACGCCTAAATGAAAATTGTCTGGAAAAATATAGTCGCCATCTTTATGAACAAAGATGAATATGCTGGCTTATCGTTCTTTCTTTAGCTAGTATTATGGTGAACGAACATATACTACACTGACCCCCACCCCCTGACAGACGATAATATCATGATGAACAAACACGACTTCCCTCCACACAAAAAAGAGGAAGTCATTCTTGCGTGGACGATCTTATGAGACCAGAACCGATACTTCACTACCCCTCTCCCATAAAAAGTATTCTGACTAAATCGAGTCTTGGGGATTTTTCAGAATTCCCCCTTACACTCCTATAAACACGGAGGAGGTGATTCCTGGGAGGACAGTCTTATGACAACAGAACCGATACTACACTACACCGCCCATTAAAAAATATTCCAATTTAATAATTTTTTTTTTTTCATTTAAAAATGCCTAGTCACAAAAAAATATTTTTAGTGTTCCGTGGCCTTTTGGCTAAGATCAAAGTGTAGTACCTGTTCGACAAATCAGCGATATCTGACACTTTGCTAAAGCCGGAAGTAAATTATCTCCCTTGAAAATTAAATTCTAAATAAGTTTTTAAACGTTATCATTTTTTTAATAAAACCTCTCTATCTTATTTTATTCATAATTATAATAATAGTACTATCGATAAAACGATTGCATATGTAGATGAAAATTTGACAATACAAAATAGAAAGGTCTATTACAGAATATTAATTTATTAAAAACTTAAAAATAAATAAATATGCAAAACAGCAAAATCGAGATTTGTTTAGTGAGTGGGAGATGCCTAGGGTATTTCAATATATTATTTCTTGGCCTTTTGGCTAAGATCAAAGTGTAGTATCTGTTCCGATGGATGCTTACCCTGTAGACCGGTATTGTCTTGGCCTTCGGGCCTTGATTCCGCCCGTCTGAGGTACTGTCCTGTGCAGTTCTAGGAGGTCAACCCTCCCAGGCTTTGCCTTCCCTCTTTGGGGAGGAGTAAGTTTATTGCTTACTGCCTGAGGCGCCCCTACCGGGAATGCCGACGGGGCTGCCCCAGGCAATTTTTAATGACCAGAGTGCTCAACTTCTCGAGTGCTGGTTTTTCTAATCCCACTTTCCCGACCTTGTGTCACATCTTACCTTGTGGGAAGTAGATAAATAGAAAAAAAAAGTGTAGTATCTGTTCCGATGGATACTGCACCCCATAAACTGGTATTGTCTTGGCCTTCGGGGCGTGATTTACGCCGGTCTATGGGTCTATCCTGTGCAGGAGGAGGAGTAAGTTTATTGCTTACTGT
>OY744540.1:2123167-2143167 GCA_963556195.1 Sepiola atlantica | reverse complement strand
TTCGAGCAAAGTGAAGATCAGAGCGTTGGTGGTGAAAGGAGAGAAGCTTGGTTTTAGACGTGTTAAAAGTAACCAAACACCTTTTTCCCCATTGCACGACGTGCTCCAGGTCGGAAGACAGAGAATCAGAGAGATCTTGATCATTAATGCTCTTCGAAGTGTTGCCATAGATGGGTGTGTGTCATCTGTATAAATGTCAACGAATGATCTTAGAATGTGCTTTGGGAGATCATTTGGACGAGTGGTTATAGCACTTGTCTTTGGGCTGGACGACCCGGGTTCGATCCCACTCACGGCATGCGAATTTTCGGGTCTGAAAACTCCCTCTGTCCACCCAGCAGTAAATGGGTACCTGACTAAAACTCAGGGAAGGTTCAAGGCAGCGGAAGGAGAGGGATGGGCTCCGCCTTCCATAAGCTGTGCCCTAGACACGGTGATTCTTAACAAATCACCGCCGCTACGGTCATGGGCAGTGTGCGATGTCGGCAACGACACTCGTGCGCGTCCAGGCTATGCGACCTTTACCTTTTTTTTACTTTTATGAAGATCCGTAAAAGGGTTGAACCCAGAATCGATCCTTGAATTACACCGGCATTGATGCTATGTGCTTCAGACATCTGCCTATTAGCGACTACTTTTATAAACCTATCAGAGAGAAAGGATTTAATGGTTAAAAGGACATTTCCAGCTATTCCATAGCTAGCTAGCTGTGAATGAAACCTTTCTGACTAACCCTTTCAAAGGCCTTTCATATGGCAAGAGATATTGCTCTAGAAACGAAGCCCCCCTTCAATCGTTTCACTGATTCTGCGTGATATTACAGTCAGCACATCAACGGTGTATCTTGCAGGACGAAATCCATATTGCTTGTCACTAAGTAAGTTGCTTTTGTTTCACTTACCTTTTTGTTTTCTTTTTTTAAAACTATGCCGTTTGTTTACCAAATAATTTGAATAGGATTTTGAAAGTGAAATTTAATTAATACGATATCGTTTGGTTATTAAATTATTAATTAAACTTAATTGTTATAACATTATAACTAATTTTGTCACGTTAATATTGTTGTAATCTCTATTTATAAAATTGTTAGGTGTAAAAAGGGTTCAACTTTTAAAATCCGTTAATACGGGTGGATTTACTAAGAATTTTAAAGCGAGAGATGTTCTATTCAACGGTTTAAATGCTTCCAAATTCCTTTCAAATTTCAAATTACGAAGTAATTAAACTCTTTCAACTATTACGAAAAGATTAAAATGACTGACTTGTTGTTACGTCTTGATTTTCATACGTTTCGGTTCGATTACAACGCAGAAAAATGAAGAAAGTACGCAGTAGAAGCTTTAACATATTTATTTAACAAACACACTGATTAAATTAGAATGTAGAAAAACCGCTGAACGCGAAATGCTTGTTTGAATGTGAGACCGTTCTGTTTACTTTTCACTGTTCAGCAGACGACTCTTTTATTCAAGGGCGACAACTCTTACTTTCCTGTGATATTCCAAGGGAAATAACTCGATTTTGTCTTGTTAGGTTGACCTAACACTTGTTTACAATGAAACGAAAATGCATTGTAGTGGATTTAATTTCGTAATTAAATTATTTTTTTTAAATACGATTTTTTAAAATTTCGTTTTATCTTACATTACTGGTGTATTTTTTATTTCATTAGATAATCGAATTATAGTAAATGTAAATAATATTCATTTTATGTAGCGTTCTGGTGAGCCGAATCCCTACTATACTGTTTTAAAAGGGGTGTTCTAACCTTAGATTAGGGTTAGTTTGTTAGGATAAGGATTAGAGTTAGTGTTTATGGTTACTTAGTAGATCACATATTGGATTAGAAACCATTTGGTAGATCATATATTGGATTAGAAACCATTTGGTAGATCACATATTGGATTAGAAACCATTTGGTAGATCATATATTGGATTAGAAACCATTTGGTAGATCATATATTGGATTAGAAACCATTTGGTAGATCATATATTGGATTAGAAACCATTTGGTAGATCACATATTGGATTAGAAACCATTTGGTAGATCATATATTGGATTAGAAACCATTTGGTAGATCATATATTGGATTAGAAACCATTTGGTAGATCATATATTGGATTAGAAACCATTTGGTAGATCACATATTGGATTAGAAACCATTTGGTAGATCATATATTGGATTAGAAACCATTTGGTAGATCATATATTGGATTAGAAACCATTTGGTAGATCACATATTGGATTAGAAACCATTTGGTAGATCATATATTGGATTAGAAACCATTTGGTAGATCATATATTGGATTAGAAACCATTTGGTAGATCACATATTGGATTAGAAACCATTTGGTAGATCATATATTGGATTAGAAACCATTTGGTAGATCATATATTGGATTAGAAACCATTTGGTAGATCACATATTGGATTAGAAACCATTTGGTAGATCATATATTGGATTAGAAACCATTTGGTAGATCATATATTGGATTAGAAACCATTTGGTAGATCATATATTGGATTAGAAACCATTTGGTAGATCATATATTGGATTAGAAACCATTTGGTAGATCACATATTGGATTAGAAACCATTTGGTAGATCATATATTGGATTAGAAACCATTTGGTAGATCATATATTGGATTAGAAACCATTTGGTAGATCACATATTAGATTAGAAACCATTTGGTAGATCACATATTGGATTAGAAACCATTTGGTAGATCATATATTGGATTAGAAACCATTTGGTAGATCACATATTGGATTAGAAACCATTTGGTAGATCATATATTGGATTAGAAACCATTTGGTAGATCATATATTGGATTAGAAACCATTTGGTAGATCACATATTGGATTAGAAACCATTTGGTAGATCACATATTGGATTAGAAACCATTTGGTAGATCACATATTGGATTAGAAACCATTTGGTAGATCATATATTGGATTAGAAACCATTTGGTAGATCACATATTGGATTAGAAACCATTTGGTAGATCCTATATTGGATTAGAAACCATTTGGTAGATCACATATTGGATTAGAAACCATTTGGTAGATCATATATTGGATTAGAAACCATTTGGTAGATCATATATTGGATTAGAAACCATTTGGTAGATCATATATTGGATTAGAAACCATTTGGTAGATCACATATTGGATTAGAAACCATTTGGTAGATCATATATTGGATTAGAAACCATTTGGTAGATCATATATTGGATTAGAAACCATTTGGTAGATCATATATTGGATTAGAAACCATTTGGTAGATCATATATTGGATTAGAAACCATTTGGTAGATCACATATTGGATTAGAAACCATTTGGTAGATCACATATTGGATTAGAAACCATTTGGTAGATCATATATTGGATTAGAAACCATTTGGTAGATCCTATATTGGATTAGAAACCATTTGGTAGATCATATATTGGATTAGAAACCATTTGGTAGATCATATATTGGATTAGAAACCATTTGGTAGATCACATATTGGATTAGAAACCATTTGGTAGATCATATATTGGATTAGAAACCATTTGGTAGATCATATATTGGATTAGAAACCATTTGGTAGATCATATATTGGATTAGAAACCATTTGGTAGATCACATATTGGATTAGAAACCATTTGGTAGATCATATATTGGATTAGAAACCATTTGGTAGATCATATATTGGATTAGAAACCATTTGGTAGATCACATATTGGATTAGAAACCATTTGGTAGATCATATATTGGATTAGAAACCATTTGGTAGATCATATATTGGATTAGAAACCATTTGGTAGATCATATATTGGATTAGAAACCATTTGGTAGATCATATATTGGATTAGAAACCATTTGGTAGATCATATATTGGATTAGAAACCATTTGGTAGATCATATATTGGATTAGAAACATTTGGTAGATCATATATTGGATTAGAAACCATTTGGTAGATCACATATTGGATTAGAAACCATTTGGTAGATCATATATTGGATTAGAAACCATTTGGTAGATCATATATTGGATTAGAAACCATTTGGTAGATCATATATTGGATTAGAAACCATTTGGTAGATCATATATTGGATTAGAAACCATTTGGTAGATCATATATTGGATTAGAAACCATTTGGTAGATCATATATTGGATTAGAAACCATTTGGTAGATCATATATTGGATTAGAAACCATTTGGTAGATCATATATTGGATTAGAAACCATTTGGTAGATCATATATTGGATTAGAAACCATTTGGTAGATCATATATTGGAAGAGCGCCGAAATTTCAACCTGTGAACTCTCGTATTTATTTGTGCGTTATTTTGCTATGATTTCGATGTAAACAAAATTTAACCTTTTTGTGTAAGAATAAAAATGTCTTCAAATACCTTACGCAGCCTGTATATATCCCAGTGAACTTATGGCATTTGGATAGTTTTGATCAAAGATTTCTGGCTAAACTTGTATTATATTATATACAAATTGAGATTTCTTTCAAAGAACAGCAGGCTTGTGGAACTCTCTTCATGCTGACTGTTTTTATTTACCTCCTGCCTATAGCTTTGGTCTTTTCAAGACTAGAGTCAATCAGCATCTCCTATTTTCGTGTTAATCATCTTTCAGGTTTTTTTAGTTCCTTACATCAAGTGGTTTCATGCCTTGTCTGGAGCGACAAGTTTTCTGATTTGAAACAAACGTGCTGATGAGCTTGACATTTTTGCTAACACAACTAAACTGCACTGTTTCGAAGGAGTTCTATAACCTAAAGTTAGGATTAGGGTTACGGTTAGGGTTAGGGTTAGGGTTAAGGTTAGGGTTAGGGTTAATGGGTAGATCACATATTGGGATGTAAACAACTCGTGTGACGTAATCCCCAAATTAGATTTTTAATTTTCAAATATAGCCAGTAGACAATTTCAAATATCGAGCGAAGATGTATTCCTTTTCTTTTAAAATATTATTTTTATCTCATAGCTTAAGTATATGAATACAGCTATGAAAACCTGGTGTGATGGAGGATAGAGTGAGATGGCGTGGGAGAGTAAAGAAGGTCCGCGACACGTGACCACGATAAGATGATGACGATGAACACACTGAAACACACGTGAAGTTGTTTTATAATTTTATCAATATTGATATTAATGACGAAAAAAAAAGATTATTAACAAATTGGCAAATTTTTTTAAAAAACAAAGAGAAGAAAGAAGAGAAGGATGGCATGTAGAAAATGGGGATGGACCGAAATGCGGAGAGAAGGAAAGTAAAAACGAAAAGCACAAGTGTGAAAAGAAAAGAATCGAAATAATAGTGAGAGGAAAGAAAGAAAGAAAGAAAGAAAGAAAGAAAGAAAAAAAATAATATAGGAATAAAAACAAGAAAAAAAGAAAGCGAGAAAAACGATAATAAAACGAAAAAAAAGGAAGAAAGAAAAAAAGAAAAAAGAAAGAAAGAAATAGATGAAACGATAATGAATGAATCAAAAAAGAAAAGCAAAAGTGTGAAAAGAAAAGAATCGGAATAATAGTGAGAGGAAAGAAAGAAAGAAAGAAAAAATAATATAGGAATAAAAACAAGAAAAAAAGAGAGCGAGAAAAACGATAATAAAACGAAAAAAAAGAAAAAAAGAAAAAAAGGATGAAATGATAATGAATGAATCAAAAAAGAAAAGTAAAAACAGAGAGATAGAAAGATGAAAGGACGAGAAAGGAATGAAAAAAGATGAAAAGAAAGAAAAAAGGGGACAATAATATAGGAATACAACAAGAAAAAAAGAAAGCGATAAAAACGATAATGAACGAATCAAAAATGAAAAAAAGAAAAAAAGAAAGAAAGAAAGAGAGAAAGAAAAGGAGGAAACGATAATCAATGAATCAAAAATGAAAATTAAAAACAGAGAGATAGAAAGAGGAAAAGACGAGAAAAGAAATGAAAATGAAGGAATAAAAAAAGATGGAAAGAAAGAAAGGGAGAAAAGCGATAATGAATGAATCAAAAAAGATTACAAAGAAAAATGAACGAAAGAAATGGAAAAAAAACTAAAGAGTGATAATGAAGGAATAAAAACGATAAAAAGAAAGAAATTAAAGGGAAGAAAAGGAAAAGGTCGAAAGAAAGAAAGAAAAATAACAAGGGAGAAAAAAGAAAGAAAGAAAAAAAAAGTCAAAAAGAAAGAAAGAAAAATAAAGAAGTGAAAAGAAAGAAAAAAAAGTAAAAAAGAAAGAAAAATAAAAAAGTGAAAAGAAAGAAGAAAAAAAGTAAAAAAGAAAAAAAAAGAAAAAAAGTGAAAAGAAAGAAAAAAGTGAAAAGAAAGAAAGAAAAAAGAAAAAAAGTGAAAAGAAAGAAAAAAGTGAAAAGAAAGAAAGAAAAAAGAAAAAAAGTGAAAAGAAAGAAAAAAGTCAAAAAGAAAGAAAGGAAAAGAAAAAAGTAGAAAAGAAAGAAAAAAGTCAAAAAAAAAGAAAAAGAAAAAAGTCAAAAGAAAGAAAAAAAAGTCAAAAAGAAAGAAAGAAAAATAAAAAAGTGAAAAGAAAGAAAATAAGTCAAAAAGAAAGAAAGAAAAAGAAAAAAGTCGAAAGAAAGAAAATAAGTCAAAAAGAAAGAAAGAAAAATAAAACAGTGAAAAGAAAGAAAAAAGTCAAAAACAAAGAAAGAAAAAGAAAAAAGTAAAATAAAGAAAAAAAAGTAAAAATGAAAGAAAGAAAAAGAAAAAAGTGAAAAGAAAGAAAAAAAAGTCAAAAAGAAAGAAAAAAAAAGAAAAAAGTCGAAAGAGAAAAAAAAGTCAAAAAGAAAGAAAGAAAAAGAATAAGTGAAAAGAAAGAAAAAAAGTCAAAAAGAAAGAAAGAAAAAGAAAAAAGTCGAAAGAAAGAAAAAAGTCAAAAAGAAAGAAAGAAAAATAAAATAGTGAAAAGAAAGAAAAATAAAGTCAAAAAGAAAGAAAAAAAAATAATAAAGTGAAAAGAAAGAAAAAAGTCAAAAAGAAAGAAAGAAAAAGAAAAAATGAAAAGAAAGAAAAAAGTCAAGAAAAAGGTCGAAAGAAAGAAAGAAAAATAACAAGGGAGAACAAAGAAAGAAAGAAAAAAGAAAAAGTCAAAAAGAAAGAAAGAAAAAGAAAAAAGTGAAAAGAAAGAAGAAAAAAAGTAAAAAAGAAAGAAAAATAAAAAAGTGAAAAGAAAGAATAAAAAAGTAAAAAAGAAAGAAAAATAACAAAAGTGAAAAGAAAGAAAAAAAGTAAAAAAGAAAGAAAGAAAAAGAAAAAAGTGAAAAGAAAGAAAAAAATGTCAAAAAGAAAGAAAGAAAAAGAAAAAGTGAAAAAAAAGAAAAAAAGTCAAAAAGAAAGAAAGCAAAAGAAAAAAGTCGAAAGAAAGAAAAAAGTCAAAAAGAAAGAAAAATAAAAAAGTGAATAGAAAGAAAAATGAAGTCAAAAAGAAAGAAAGAAAAATAATAAAGTGAAAAGAAAGAAAAAAGTCAAAAAGAAAGAAAGAAAAATAAAAAATGAAAAGAAAGAAAAAAGGCAAAAAGAAAGAAAAAGAAAAAGTGAAAAGAAAGAAAAAGTCAAAAAGAAAGAAAGAAAAAGAAAAAAGTAAAAAAAAGAAGAAAATTCAAAAAGAAAGAAAGAAAGAAAGAAAAATAAAAAAACTGAAAAGAAAGAAAAAAGTCAAAAAGAAAGAAAGAAAAATAAAAAAGTGAAAAGAAAGAAAAATAAAATCAAAAAGAAAGAAAGAAAAATAAAGTGAAAAGAAAGAAAAAAGTCAAAAAGAAAGAAAGAAAAATAAAAAAATGAAAAGAAAGAAAAAAGTCAAAAAGAAAGAAAAAGAAAAAAGTGAAAAGAAAGAAAAAAGTCGAAAGAAAAATAAAAAAGTGAAAAGAAAGAAGAAAAAAATGTCAAAAAGAAAGAAAGAAAGAAAAATAAAAAAGTGAAAAGAAAGAAAAAGTGAAAAGAAAGAAAGAAAAATAAAAAAAATGAAAAGAAAAAAAAAAGTCAAAAAAATTAAAAGAAAGAAAAAAAGTCAAAAAGAAAGAAAAATAAAAAAGTGAAAAGAAAGAAAAAGTCAATAAGAAAGAAAGAAAAATAAAAAAAATGAAAAGAAAGAAAAAAAGTCAAAAAGAAAGAAGAATTAAAAAAGGTAAAAGAAAGAAAAAGTCAATAAGAAAGAAAGAAAAATAAAAAAGTGAAAAGAAAGAAGAAAAAAATGTCAAAAAGAAAGGAAGAAAGAAAAATAAAAAAACTGAACAGAAAGAAAAAAGTCAAAAAGAAAGAAAAATAAAAAAGTAAAAAGAAAGAAAAAGTCAAAAAGAAAGAAAGAAAAATAAAAAAGTGAAAAGAAAGAAGAAAAAAATGTCAAAAAGAAAGAAAGAAAGAAAAAGAAAAAGTGAAAGAAAGAAAAAAGTCAAAAAGAAAGAAAGAAAAATAAAAAAGTGAAAAGAAAGAAGAAAAAAGAAAAAGAAAGAAAGAAAAAGAAAAAAGAAGTGAAAAGAAAGAAAAAAGAAAACCCCTAAAAGAATGAAGAAAGTAAGAAAAAAGAAAAAAGAAGTGAAAAGAAAGACAAACGATAAAAAAGCTAAAAAAATGGAAGAAAAAAAAGGTAAAAAAAGAAAAAAGTTTTTTTAAAAAGCTGTAATAAAAGTAAACACAAATTTGAAGGGGAAATGTGTGACAGTGTTAGCCATTTATTTATTTTATTTATTTGATCATTTCTTTTTTCTTTCCGTCTTCTTATTTCATTATGACATGGCGTCAAAGATTAACATTTTGGCAGCAAATTTGGCATCCTAGATTCGCCTTCTTTTCCTCCTACCCCCTCTTCCTCTTCTTTCGCCGCCGCCTCTCCTTTGCAAGATGGCGCAACCCCACCATCGCTCGCCACACGCGCTTCCGCCAATCTGGTTGGCCTAAGCGGCTGTGAAATTGTTATTCGCCAGTCCGCACCGATTAAAAGCTTTTGGGATGATCTCTTCCGGAAATTAATATATTTCGGATTTCGGGGCCATTAAAAGAACAAAATTTAAATATTTTTAAAATAAAAAATAAATAAATTAAATAAATAAAAAAAAAAATAAATAAAAATAATGTCTTAACGGATTCATGGGAAGCATTTTCCAGTTTTATTTTTAAGGATTTTTTTTTAAACGATCTCTATATTAATAAAATTGTGTGACCACTCCCCGTGTGTCTGTGTATGTGTGTGGGTTTTTTCTCGTCACTACGTGACTTACACATTATCATTTACTCACTAGGGGTTCTCACTCAGGTCATCATCAGTGATTGCTAACTGACAATAACGGGTGGTATTCACTGGAGTCTGAGTGACAGCAAGTCTCCCCAGATTTCCAGTACTATTCACCTCTTTCGATTACCATCACAAATGATTTGATGTTATCGCAAAAGCCGTTTACCATTGATTTCTCGCTGCCAATGACAATTGGTCTTATCTGGGATTATGGAGGCAATAAGCCTCACCAAGCTCACAATACGCTCAACACCCTTCCAGTTGAGGTTAGGGTTAGTGCACTCTCTCCTCGGTCTTTCCATCATACATAACCCTTCACAAACATGTGTGGTATCACTGTGTATGTGATTTCTTTATTTTTTTTGGGGGGGGAGGGGGCAGTTTTTTTAGATTTATTTATTATTATTATTATACGATAGCGTGTGTGTTCGTGTGTCACGCTTACATCAAAAGCTATGCGCATGCGTGCCGCACCTAGATTTGGAAAAGCATTCAAGTCACCTAATTTTCGTAATATTTTCAAGTATTTCCCTTTGTCGCAACGGTTAGCGACGTAGGATTTTGACGTCGGTTTTTGACGTCGGCCCGACTTGTTTATAGTTCGATCTCAACCAACCTCTAAGATTTTTTTCTACATCAAAGGGGGGAGGAAGGTAGGGAGGGAACGACCGGAAAGACACATATTAATACGATTACGTGTGTGTTATTTTGTGTGTCACGCTTACATCAAAAGCAACGACCTTCCGAATCTTTGTATGCTACTCATGAATTGGAGCCAAATTTAATTTAATCGAAAACATTTACAAAGTAAGGTTTAGCCGTCGAAATATTACCTTCACTAGAAATATTGTATATAAAGAAGTTTTGTAAATTGTTTCATGTATTGTTCATTTTTTAAAAATAAATATACAAGTCCAAATCTTATCATATTTTATTCAAACATGTATAGGTTAGGAACAAGATAATTAGTATCGAAAACATCATTTCGTGTCATTTACATGGGTTCCGCTTGTTATTATTATTAGCGTAAACAACCGAAAGATGCCGAAAGATGCTGAAGCGCTTAGCCAATCAGAAGACTCGAAAAGCAGACGACAACGCTGGGTCTTAATAGCTCTGCGATAACTCCAAAAGAAAATCTGCAAAATCTTCTAAAATGACTAAAAAAAAAAATATTGAAAAAAAAAAAAAAGAAAAAAAAACTTGTACAGCTTTTGAACAGTACAAAAACCGAACTTTTCTTTTTTTTAACTAACCCTAAACTAACCCTAACCTATTAGGTTAATAAAAAAAAAAACGAAAGAAAATCGGTAAAAGTCGTTTTTTCATTGATTATATTCTTTACGATTTTTAGCTTATTCATAAAAAAAACACAATTTATCATTAACCAAATAAATTTACTTTTTAAATTTCCGTAAAAAAAAAAATTATCTTCTTAATCAAAAAATAAATAAATTGTCATGATAAATAAAAATGCGGTGAGTGTTTTTCTTTCATTATTCTTTTCATGTTAAAAGCCGCATAGTTTTGATTTTGACGCCGGTTCTTTTTGATTCGGCTTTTCCGGTTGTTTGCATATTTCTGCGTCGGCAAAAATCGGTTTTGTCTAGTTAAAAAGCTGTACCAGTACCGATACCTTTATTTAACTGACACCCTCGTCATGCAGCCCTTAGCTTGTCCGATGAGGCCGGTTTGTGGACAGCCAGCAACACTGACTCTAAAGCGTGGATTAGCTCTATGGGATCCAACGATTGGAACTTTCAGCAGCCTCGCAACTCTCTCTCTCTCTCTCTCTCTCTCTCTCTCTCTCTCTCTCTCTCTCTCTCTCTCTCACACCCAATGTTGTCCTTTAGTGCTAACATTCCATGAGCTATGTTTCTGACAAAGGGGGAAGAATTGCTGTGTGGGTTGTTGTTTATAGTGAGTTGAATGTGGAGATTTCCAATCCTCTCATCGTCAAACAACCGATCCATCTTATTCTCATATTCACGAAATTTTGACTTTGATATGATGTGACTCATTAGTAAAAAAAATAAAATATTTAAATTTCAAAATATTATTTTTTTTAAATAATAATTTGTTTTTAAAATTGCGTAGTTAAAAAAAATAAAATATTTAAATTTCAAAATATTATTTTTAAAAATAATAATTTGTTTTTAAAATTGCGTAGTTAAAAAAAATAAAATGTTTAAATTTCAAAATATTATTTTAGGAAAATAATAATGTTTTTAAAATTGCTTAGTTTTAAAAAAATAAAATGTTTAAATTTCAAAATATTATTTTAGAAAAATAATAATTTGTTTTTAAAATTGCGTAGTTAAAAAAAATAAAATGTTTAAATTTCAAAATATTATTTTAGAAAAATAATAATTTGTTTTTAAAATTGCGTAGTTAAAAAAAATGAAATATTTAAATTTCAAAATATTATTTTTTTTAAAAAATAATTTGTTTGTAAAATTACGTAGTTAAAAAAATAAAATGTTTAAATTTAAAAATATTATTTTTTAAAAATAATAATTTGTCTTTAAAATTGCGTAGTTAAAAAAAATAAAATATTTAAATTTCAAAATATTATTTAAAAAAATAATAATTTGTTTTTAAAATTGCGTAGTTAAAAAAAAAAATATTTAAATTTCAAAATATTATTTTAAAAAAAAATAATTTGTTTTTAAAATTGCGTAGTTAAAAAAAAAATAAAAATAAAACAATAAACAATAAACAATAAAAATGCATGGCGTATTGTTGCTACATCTGAGCTGGTGCACCAACCACTAGTCTCTCCCTCTTGGACAGGGTGCAAAAAAGAGTCTCTAATCTAATCTATCCCGCACTGTCTATAAAGCTTCAGCCCCTGTCACATCGCCGCAGTGTTGCATCCCTGTGCATTTTTGACAAGTACTTCCACGAAATGTTTTCAGATGAACTTACTAGAGGTTCCTAGATGCCGAAAAAATATCTACTCCAATAGCTTCTCTCCTTGGTCCGCTGCTCTTTGGAATTCCTTCCCAGCTCCCTGTTTCCCCGACCGTAGCAACATGCAGAAATTTAAATGTAATGTGAACAAACATCTTGCTGTCCAACTCCCCACCTAGGTTTCCCCACCCCTTAAATCTGGCGTCTATCATAGTAGCCCCTTACGCTTCAGTGGCATTTTTTGGAGTGAACAGAAGTAATAAAAAAAATAAAAAATAAATAAATAAAAAAACTCCCGAGCAACGCAGGGTAGTTACTGTGGCACAATGCGTGAGCTTTTGGGGAGCTAAGTGCTCCACGTTATATTCGTAATCCTTATGCCAGACTTATTTCAAAAACAGTAATTCTGTGCGTTTTGAGATCACTGAGTGCACCTGTTCCTCAGTCATATTTGTAGGACTGAAGGTCGGTGTCAAACCAATTCAATGACAGGTGCATGTGAGAGGACCGCCGGTCAGCTCAGTGAGACAGATAGACTGAGAGAAGGACCGTGTTGGCGACCGACCAAAAAAGGGAACTCTGTTCGAAATTCAACTAAGGGAGAAAATCTCAAAGAAAACTTTAAAAGTCCCCTAACCAAGACTTAGCACCAGTCAGATTCCTCAACGTGTCTTTTCTACCCAAGATCAAAGTGTAGTATCTGTTCCGATGGATACTGCACCCCATAGACTGGCATTGTCTTGGCCTTCGGGGCTTGATTTACGCCGGTCTATGGGTCTGTCCTGTGCAGTTCTAGGAGGTCCATTCTCCCAGGCTTCGCCTCCTCTCTTTGGAGAGGAGTAAGTTCATTGCTTACTGCCTGAAGCGCCCCTACCAGGGAATGTCGACGGGGCTGCCCAGGCAATTTTTAAACCCCACTTTCCCGACCCGACCTTGGGTCACATCTTACTTGTGGGAGTAAGATAAAAACTGGCCTTGTGCCTAACTCCTGGAGAGGAGTAAATCAATACCCAACAAGAACGACATAACTTTTCTTTTTGTTATTGTTACACACCTGTGTTCCAATAAATGTGTGTTATTGTTCACGGCGAGTCTTTCTTGTTTTTGGGTTGCCAACAAAACCGGCCTCCAACCTAAGTTCCTGAAGCAGCTGAATCAACACGAAAGTTCCGCGGATCTTCAACACAGTGTCGGCGTGGAGCGATTGATGGAGCAGCTAGTCGGAACGCATACGATCCTCGTGACCTCAAACTAATTTAGTGCCGAGACACCCCAGAATACAAAACTGAGCGACTCCCCGGGTCACGATAGTATCACAGGTACAGCAGGATTGTAATCTTCTTCTTTCGTGTAAATCAGATGATTCTGCTGCTGGCATTAGTTTCCCCGATGTTTTTCTAGTTAGAAATCTTTCTGGAAAGACATCGGGTACTTACGGGAAGGATCACGAGAAGGATGCCAACATCCCTAAGTGAAAGTGGTACTGTGGAACCGACCGGATTCGAACTTGGAACACCCAGGTTTTATTTACTCCTCCCCAGGAGTTAGGCACAAGGCCAGTTTTATCTTACTCCCACAAGTAAGATGTGACCCAAGATCGGGTCGAGAAAGTGGGGTTTGAAAAGCCAGCGCTCGAGAGGTGAGCACTCTGGCCATTTAAAAATTGCCTGGGCAGCCCCGTCGGCATTCCCCGGTAGGGGCGCCTCAGACAGTAAGCAATAAACTTACTCTCCCCAAAGAGGATAGGCAAAGCCTGGGAGGGTGGACCTCCTAGAACTGCACAGGACAGGCGTGCAGTATCCATCGGAACAGATACTACACTTTGATCTTAGCCAAAAGGCCAAGAAGAAGGTATTATTTACCTCCTCTTCAGGAGGTTAGGCACAAGGCCAGTTTTATCTTACTCCCACAAGGTAAGATGTGACCCAAGGTCGGGTCGGGAAAGTGGGGCTTGAAAAGCCAGTGCCCGAGAAGGTGAGCACTCTGGCCATTAAAAATTGCCTGGGCAGCCCCGTCGGCATTCCCCGGTAGGGGCGCCTCAGGCAGTAAGCAATAAACTTACTCCTCCCCAAAGAGGGGAGGCAAAGCCTGGGTGGGTGGACCTCCTAGAACTGCACAGGACAAACCCACAGACCGGCGGAATCAAGCCCCGAAGGACAAGACGACACCGGTCTATAAGGTGCAGTATCCATCGGAACAGATACTACACTTTCTTCCTCCGTGTCGCTATCCACTTAAGCACCGTCACCTCCCAGCATTGTAATCAGGTTCTGTTATAGCTTTGCTTTCAGTATTCTGTGTATTATTAACATGTCTTAGCACATTGCTAGGGGCAGACGTGGTGATAACCGACAGGCTGCTTTTGTATATACCTAAAGATCTCTCCCGCTATACGTCGGGAAAACCACTTCCCCGTGATTTAGTTTAAGGTCGACTCGATAAAACAGAACATTTTACGAGAATACAAAAATATATACTACAAAAAAGAATCACTAGAATGAACTAGATGTACCTACCCGGCGTTGCCCGGAAGTCTTTAGTTCTTGTTTCGCTTTTCTTTCTTTTTGAATCGCATAAGTAATTTCGATTATTTTTGTTCACTCATAAATTTATAAATAATAGGTAATCATTACTATCAGCTACATAAATTATTCTAAAAGTCATACCATTGGGAAATTAGTCAAAAAATAATTATTTTGGTGAACCTCCTAATTTGTGACCTATTTGCGCTATATATATATATATATATATATATATATATATATATATATATATATATATATATATTTAAATTCCCGAAACAGTTTTTCATGGTAAACAACTGATGATCCCTTAAAATAGTGTTAGAAACAAACAGTAAAAAATAAATTGACTTACATGAGTGATTTTCTACTGAAAGACTTGGGACTAAAAGTGTTTTTTTTTTTTTTTTAATATAGTTTTAAAGGTTGAGAAACTTCCGAGACTATATATATATATATATATAAGTCAAGCTAATATTATATTCCAATAAACCATGTTTTTATTTCATTATTTTTATTTTTATTTTTTCACATTTCCAAAAAACGTAACATTTCTGTGAAATATATTTTTTACGGTCCGTTTCATTTATCTTGTACCAAACAACATTTTTATGTCAATATATACAGCCACGTTGATGAGCCGCAGTAAGGACGAAACATGTGTCCGTGGAAAACTATTCTCTCTCTCTCTCTCTCCCTCTCTCTCTCTCTCTCTCTCTCTCTCTCTCTCTCTCTCGACCTTGTGTCTAACTGCCCCTGTGGGGAAGCAAGTAACTAGGAACGCATATGTAACTCTTTAGCTAATATAGGAATTATCTTCCTTACATTTTGAGCTTTTTAAGTCATTATTTAAAATGGTCCCCATTGCAATAGTATTCTTTGCCGGAATTATTCTCAAAAAAAAAAACTGAAGCAAATTAAACCCTTTTTTTAGTGTAAAGAACATGCTGCAAATACTAAAAAGAAAAAAATCGCTAGTCAGAATAAAATATCGATTTATCAACTGCATTGCTATCTAGGTTCAACATAGAAAATCCGACAAGATAGCTTTATATATTAGATTAGAATATTTGAAAGCTTTAACAACGCCGAAGTACATTTCAACTAACATATTATATTTCATCATGTTTGTTTGCACGTATACTACGCAGCAAGGCCTGCACTCGATTTCTCCACCTACCATACATGGTCAAAGACTTGATCAAGATAAAGTTTGACCGTATTAACAATTTGGTGCAGGGTATTCAACGACCTTTGTTTCAGTCGTTATCTCGTCCCTTTCCCTAGGGCGCCTTTATTTTGAATCCCGTTTTGTTAGACGGTTTTCTTGTTTGCGCGCAATGCACGTTGGTAGCAGTGCAGACGAGTTTCTCTCAATTTCTCTGTGATTGGTGTAAACGTTTGTTTCTTTCTTTCTTTGTCTGTTTGTGAGGCGAGTCAGCCTTCTACATAGAGCTCACGAAACCCGTGTCTCAGGATTATCTCGGCTGCATGAAGTCGTCCTCATTGGTCGCAGCTGTTCGTTAACCTGCAAGATAACAGGTGTTTACCCCCGACACTAAGAGCAGCAAGGTTCAGCGGTCGCATGCGAAGTCGGGGAAGGTTCGACCCAGGACACACAAAGGAATGGTGCAAAAGCAAAGTTGGCACTTTTATTCCATTGATTTTCGGTTCCGTATTAGACCGGCTAGTGTTCAGGAGATCTTGAGAAACATTATTATTTGAACAAGTTTTTGCTTGCCACACGCAGACGCAAAGACGACCAGAGACTAACGGATCCTGATGACGACTCCTATCAGATTTTTAATAGAGCCCTGTTAACCGGGTAGCTCTGAAACTATAATATAGCTACGGTGATGAAAGGTTGGGCATTAGGGGGTGGGGGCGTAAACGTCGTAAAGGTCGCAAATATTGACATTTCGAACATGGTCAAGTCTGATCAGACCGGAAGTCCAACACATCTTCGTCTCCATGACTGATAGTTTTTTTAGGCCAGAGCTTAGAGCCGTAACAATGCTTTTATAAGCTGTTATATTTTATATCCAATAATAACACTGGTTTACAATAAAAAAAAATTGGTCTGAGGCAAGAATGGGGATTGATGTTTTTTTGCTAATTTGGGTGTGCTGAATTCAAATTCATAAATAGTTTTGCTCTATCACCTCTAGTTTTCTGGCTTTTAAATAGTCTCATTTTAGTAAAAACAGAGAATAAATGTGCATATTTCAAGAGTTGCAGCAGCTTATAACAGATAAAACAGGATAGATAAAGAACACTGATTGAATAAATATTCTTGGATGACACAATTACACAATTCATAGTACCACAGACAGTCAAAAGTGTGTTTTCTTAGAAGATCTGGTGTATTTTGCCTCCGGGATGTCACACAAGAGCATCCAGCAGAAGTCTCCCATCATGCCGGGGTTCCATTTGCCTTGACAGTTGCTCTCCATCTTCGTAATGTCGCGGTGAAATCTTTCTCACTGCTTCAAGGTTTGGCGGGAAGAAGTTGAGGTGGGAATGGAGAAAATGAATCTTGAATGACATTCGGCACCCCATATCTTCGTAAGACTTTAGCAACTTCTTAACTGCCAAACTCCGTCTTGATATATAACTAATATATATATATATATATATATATATATATATATATATATATATATATATATATATATATATATATATATATAAAACTATATATATATATAATGTAATGCTATCACTTACATTTAGTGTATAATAACTAAAAAAAAGCCATAAGTCTCACAATATTAGAATTAGCCCTGAATGCATATACGCCTTTGTACGGTATATGCACAAAATGCACACTATGCATATCTAAAAAAACTAGAGGTGATGAGTAAAAACGGATTTCAAATTGGAATTCAGCGCCCCCAAATTAGGTAAAAACGGGTATTTTTAGTTTTAACTGAATTTAAACAGATTTAGAAAGAAATTGAGGCAAGCACAAAAATACTCGTTTTCACCCTAATTTGGGCTGAATTCAAATTTAAAATCCGTTTTTACTCATCACCTCTAGTTTTTTAGATATGCATAGTTTAATTCTGTTTAAAAGATAATTGGCTAAAAGCTAATCTGCTAAAAACACCAAGCGGAATTTCCATGAACAGTTTCTTTCCGGGAACTTTCCAACTTTTGAAACACGTTGCCACAGGGTTGCTTTTCTGGAGGTTATAACACAGCCATCTTCAAATCTAATGTCAATTAACAGAAGTGTAAATAAATTTCTCTAGCGTAGGATTGGTCATAGCGTAAGATAAATTAGATAACCTTGAAAAAAAAATATAGAAAATGAGTCCAGGTTTGGCCAACTATAGTAAAATTTTATGAGGAGAATTCACGAAACTATATGCCAACAAAATGGATTTATTAGGAAAATGACGATTGATCGACGCAAATAGACATTAAATGCTTCAATATTAAGTACAAATTGTTAATAGATATTGCATGTATAATTACTAAAATTAACATTAGCATGTATAATTGCACTAAAATGATTGAATATCCTCATTATATTCAAAATCATTCCCGTTCAATGATTTCATTGAGTCTTTTATGGTTTGTTGAAATTTGGATAATTTGTTCAGTTCCATTTTCTTAACGAACGTTTTTCTTTGTAGAGCACGAATCATCACTATACCGTAGTTATTAAAGCAACTCTTTTCTTTCAAGATTGATAGAAGTGATTCTGTATTTCTTTCTACAGTTTCCCATGATATTTTGTTTTATAAATAATTTGACTTTTTTTGGTTTGTCTTCACAATGGCAGCCATGATTGTTTGTTTATTGTTGGTTTGAAATTGTATTTCTTGTCCTAGAATAAATACTGTAAAAAAAAATTAAAAAGTTTCTCATGATATTTTCTATTAAAAAAAACTATATGTAAACAAAATGGATTTATTAGGAAAACAGACATTAAATGCTTCAATATTCAAAGAAAATTCTTAATAGATACTGCATGTATATCGCTGCACTAAAATTATTGAATGTCCTCATTATTTTGAAACTCATCCCCGTTCAATGATTTCATTGAGTCTTTTATGGTTTGTTGAAATTTGGATACTTTGTTCAGTTCTAGTTTCTTTGTAGAACACGTACCATCTTTTTATCGTAGTTATTAAAGCAACTCTTTTCTTGCAATGATGTCAGAAGTAATTCTCTATTTCTTTTTAAAAAGGGGGTACGTTCGTTAGTATATCGACAAAAATATTATTAAATATATTAATTTATAGAAATATATCAATTAACTTTATAATCTGCGTTTTTTAATTGCTTAGCTTAGTTCATAGCGTAGGAAGTTCATATTTAATTTTGTTCGTGGCGTAGGAAGTTCATAGCATATAGAGTTCATAGCGTAGGCTTTTTACTGTATTTTGATCGAATTTCTTTCAAAAAATAATTTATCCTCATCGGAAGATTTAATTCATTGCGTAGGAAGTTCATATTTATTTATTTATTTATTTATTTATTTATTAAATCGCTCCAGACAAGTCATGCAGCCACACGACGTAAGGAGCTAACAAGAACAAATATGATTATCGCAAAGACAGAAGATGCTTATTCACCTTATTCTTGAAAATACCAATGTTATAAGTAGGAAGAAAACAGTCAGCAGGAAGAGAGTTCCACAAGCCTGCAGTTCTTAGAAAGAAGCTACTAGAATAGGAAGCTGTATTACAATGAGGTATCAAAACAGCGAATTGATGAAGACCACTAGACCAATGAGTCTAACGAGCTGGAACAAAAGAAGCAGGGAATGTATAACATAATTCTATAGAACACATGCCATAATAGTATTTATAGAAAAGACTGAGACTAGTAACATCACGTCTGTGAGAGAAAGGGTGCAGAGAAGCAGAAAGAGGGTAGCCCATCAAATTACAAATACGTTTCTGCACCTTATCAAGAACCCTCAAATGAGACAGAGATTCACCAGTCCAAATATGACAACAGTACTCCATACATGGTATGATAGTAGATTTGTAGAGATAGAGAATAGCCTCAGGTGTGAGAAAGCATTTGAAGCAGTAGAGAGAACCGATTTTACGAGAAGCAGAAAGAGCAATGGATTTAATATATGAATTCCAAGAAAGATTTGATGGGAGAGAAAGACCAACATGTTTCAGAGTCGATTTCTCCTCAAGAGCAGAACCATCCATGAGAATCTCAGGAAGAAAAGGGACACGCCTATGACTGTTCATAGCGTAGGAAGTTCATATCCTATGGAGTTCATAACGTAGGAGTTTTACTGTATTGTACACGATCGATTGAATGCAAGTTGCTGTTTCCCCTATGGGGAA
>OY744540.1:2093167-2118167 GCA_963556195.1 Sepiola atlantica | reverse complement strand
ATATGATATATCTTAACCCGCTATAAAGAAAGATATACCGGCGATAGGTTAATAGAGCGATCGGGGGAAGGTGACTGCTCTCTCACTCACTCTTTTTCGTTTTCTCTATCCCTGTCCTTCTATCACACTCTCTCTCTCTCTCTCTCTCTCTCTCTCTTTCTCTCTCTCTCTCTCTCTCTCTTTCTATCTCTCTCTCTCTTTTTCTCTCTTTCTCTCCCTCTTTCTAACGACGCCAATTTTTTTTTTTCTTCTTTTTAAAAGAGCCCCCCACGTACACACACGGCCAGTTGAATTGATTTCTTCTTTCCTTTTATTTATCTACGGTCTTATTTAAAAGATAAATAAATTTGTATCAATTGTACCTAATGTTAATATTTATCTATTTATATGAATAAATGGGAAAGTTTTTGGCTCGTGTTTACAAGAAACTTATGAATGAAATGTTTATTATTGAACATTTTCGTTTCAAGTATTTCAAGTAGCGAGACGGCAAAACAAACGTTGTATGTTATTTACATCCTCTTTCGCAGGCTAGACACAAGGTCAGGTGTGGTTTGGAAAAGCCAGCGCATTAGGATCAGCGCGTTCTGGCCTGAGTGTTGGATTATGGCCCTGTAGGAACGGACGCATCTTGAGGTGGGCGTATCTGTTGGAAATCGTTGGTTTGACTTGCGCGATTTAGTGCGGGAGGACCTGTAAAGTCGAGTGCAGAATAGGGCTGTTCTCACAGTCGGAGCACACAGACGTGACAGAGTCACCGCGTTGACAAGACCTCAGCTCAAGGGTAAATGTGCACCTGCGCATAGAGGTTCTGTAACGTCACGGGCTTTTGTGTGGAAAGCAGAGTTTTGTTAGCCTGGGTTTTGGAGGCGAGCCTATCGGACGTGATTTACGATGTAGTCTGCACATGATTAGGGGAATTAATTCCCTAAGAAAATACAGGCGAAAGATCTCTTTTTCCCCTCCACGAACGGTTAAGGACTTAATTGATAAGTAATTACGAAAGCAGGGTTAGGGTTTAGGGTTAGGGTCTAGGGTTAGGGTTAGGGTTAGGGTTAGGGTTAGGGTTAGGGTTAGGGTTAGGGTTAAGGGTTAGGATAAACAGTCTGTAGACGATAGTTTCTATTTAACCCATAGACGAGGCTCTGGTTGGTACTAACACTTCACGTTAGAGTATACCTGGGAGTAGTTGTAACTAGGAGGGGTTCCAAATTCCCAAAAGCTCCCAAATTAGGGGCCCATGGGGGTAGTAGTTGATAGGGTTGAGAAATAGAGTAGGCAGAGAAAATATATAAATGTTTAGGAAAATAGATTTCAGAGTGGTGGCGTGTGGTAAAGCGAAAACCTTGCACAAGGGTGTCCGAGGCAGTCAAGGGCCATGCCCAGGATAAGTTCTATTTCATCCATAGGTAAGACCGTGGCTGGTCCTACCACTCCGGGAAAGAGTGGACCTGGGGAAAATTAGACCTAAAGGATGACTTCACACTTCCCAAAACTCACAGATTTGAGGCCATATCACCGGATGTACTTTGAGGACAACAAATTGGATTCAAAACAAGCTTATTTGGCAATTAACATTTGTATAAATGAAATACATTGTCATAGGACAGCGTTTCTCAAACGGGGTTACCGGGAACCCTAAGGTTCAGCAAAAAGTTACCTAAGGGTTCCGTGAGAACAAATCAGATAAGGGAATGCACTTTAGACTTTTTATTTCATTTCATATACGTAATATTACTAAGAGTTACACAATGCATCAGTTTACATGAGAGAAAAAGAAACACCTGGATCAGACAGCAAACTGGAGTAAATGACATCATCACTGCCATACGAACGGCAAAACATAAATGTGCAGGTTACTTTTCGAGATGTACAGACAATAGGTGGACATATAGAGCGACAGAATGGACCCCGAGGCAATGGCAAAGACCTAGACGAAGGCCAAAACCCCGGTGGAGAGACTACTTTGACAGCTAATTAGGTCCTACTTGGTCACACCTAGTCATGGATAAAACAAGGTTGAAAAGAAACCAGGGAGAGGTTCCTCCTCCAGGAGTGATGATGATGATGATGATGATGATCATGATGATCATGATGATGATGATGATGATCATGATTAGCGGGACCTGCGGAAATTCCATAGTTGTATCCTTCATCTTTTGTATATTGCTGCCGTACTTAAAGAATATTTCCATTCTATGGACGTCCAGCGCGAACGCAGACCTCACGATATTATTGTAGCACCTTTATCTATGTACTCTGGTTAATGTAGTCTCAGAATATATCCGGTTATAGAGGTCTATCTAAAAAAATATTCCTATGCTATGGACGTCCGGCGCGAACGCAGACCCCACGATATTATTGTAGCACCTTTATCTATATACTCTGGTTAATGTAGTCTCAGAATATATCTGGTTATAGAGGTCTATCTAAAAATATATCCTATGCTATGGACGTCCGGCGCGAACGCAGACACCACGATATTATTGTAGCACCTTTATCTATGTACTCTGGTTAATGTAGTCTCAGAATATATCTGGTTATAGAGGTCTATCTAAAAAAATATTCCTATGCTATGGACGTCCGGCGCGAACGCAGACCCCACGATATTATTGTAGCACTTTTATCTATGTACTCTGGTTAATGTAGTCTCAGAATATATCTGGTTATAGAGGTCTATCTAAAAAAATATTCCTATGCTATGGACGTCCGGCGCGAACGCAGACCCCACGATATTATTGTAGCACCTTTATCTATGTACTCTGGTTAATGTAGTCTCAGAATATATCTGGTTATAGAGGTCTATCTAAAAAAAAATATTCCGATGCTATGGACGTCCGGCGCGAACGCAGACCCACGATATTATTGTAGCACCTTTATCTATGTACTCTGGTTAATGTAGTCTCAGAATATATCTGGTTATAGAGGTCTATCTAAAAAAAATATTCCTATGCTATGGACGTCCGGCGCGAACGCAGACCCCACGATATTATTGCACCATGACAAATAGTTACTAAACTTTGAATTATTTATTTACACAAAATATAAAAAAATACATTTAAAACAAATTAAGCACAAGGCCATCAAAAGTGTGAACAAATGGGTGTCGTTGGTCATCTTTGGTCTATCCTACTCTTAACTAGAATCATCTCAGTCACCACAATACCACATTTACACAAGGAGCAGTCCAACTTAAAATATCCCTAATTAGTTTGAAATTTTTATTTTCATAAATATGCTTATATGTACAGAAATGTATTGGAAGATACTACACTTTGATCCTAGCCTGAATACCAGAAAGTGTATTCTAGTTCGTGTTTCACGTTCGACACAATGGTGGCATCGGATGATTTTTTCAATTACGTTCTTGAATTGCATCTTAGACAATCGGGCATTCCCATCTTTTAAAATAGGGGTGGAGCGTGATAATGTACGTACAAACATGAAATTGCTTTACCGTATTATTATATAGACTAGCCAAAATATCCTCCCCACGGTCGTATATTTTAGCTAGGCTGCCGCGGTTCTTCATCCTGTGACGGAAGAGTTGCACAATTAACCGAGCGGGTTCAGTGAATTGTTTAAGTGCGTTGATTTGAAGACATTGACTGTTCAGTCAATTAGCCTAGTCAGTAACGACTATGACTGTAGGCACAAGGTTCGCAGTTTCGATTCCCAGTGTCGGCGGCAAATTTATTACTTTTTTTTAGTAAAAATTTCCGCTGACGGACAGACAGACATCCAGAGAAAATTTTTCTTACATTATAAGTAGATAGAAATCGATAATTTATTCGACTGGAAAACAACCTTCATTGATCAGTTCCCACTCAGCGGACGGGATCTATACGTGACTAATCCATGTATCAAGCAGTGTTGTCAACTTAGATGTTCAAACCCCTTTATATCGCAACCAAAAAATCTCCAGAAAACCGCAATATTTTAACTTTTTGTACCCTATATGGTATTACTTTTTTATGATAATATTTTAAATATAGATAATGGTTCGTGTTTTTATACACATTTCTTTTATTTTAATGTTTTTTTAATTGTTATTTAAAATTTTAATGTTTTTTTAATTGTTATTTAAAATTTTAATGTTTTTTTAATTGTTATTTAAAATTTTAATGTTTTTTTAATTGTTATTTAAAATTTTAATGTTTTTTTAATTGTTATTTAAAATTTTAATGTTTTTTTAATTGTTATTTAAAATTGTAATGTTTTTTTAATTGTTATTTAAAATTTTAATGTTTTTTTAATTATTATTTAAAATTGTAATGTTTTTTTAATTGTTATTTAAAATTTTAATGGGTGCTGGTGTATTTGGGTAGTACCGAATTTCTGCCTTAAAAAAATCTCTCTCACGCGCCTCTATTCCGAATTCGTGGCCAACCTCTTTTGCAGCAGCATTTGCAATGTCTTCTATGGATTTGTTCCAATTCATGTTACATGTGAATGTTAGGCCGACGTGTTTGAACGTTGAACTCTCAACTAGGGTGTTATTTGCCATGGCAATCGGTGGTTTAACAGGTTTCTTGCAGTTGTTGAAGGAAAACGAGATTTGTTTTGTCGACGTATATTTTGTAAATGAATGATCTGTAATTGATGAATTATATTAAACCGATAAACACTATCGCTCCGGATGGCTAAGATGGGCCTGAGAGTATTTATTTACCTCTTCTCCAGAAGGTTAGGCACAAGGCCAGTTTTATCTTACTCCCACAAGTAAGATGTGACCCAAGATCGGGTCGGGAAAGTGGGGTTTGAAAAGCCAGCGCCCGAGAAAGTGAGCACTCTGGCCTACAAAAAAATGCCTGAGCAGCCCCGTCGGCATTCCCCGTAGGGGCGCTTCAGACAGTAAGCAATAAACTTACTCCTCCCCAAAGAGGGGAGGCAAAGCCTGGGATGGTGGACCTCCTAGAACTGCACAGGACAGACCCATAGACCGGCGTAAATCAAGCCCCGAAGGCCAAGACAATACCAGTCTATGGGGTGCAGTATCCATCGGAACATATACTACATTTTGATCTTAGCCAAACCAAGAGGTTACTCCACACGCCCCAAAGCTCTTAAATTAGGGACCTCACAATCTGATGGAGTTTTGAGCCATACCCAAGACGGCAGGAGTTAGAGATAGCTTGAATAGTCGATAGGGTTTGGATATAGGGTAGGAAGACAAAAAAGATAAGGGTTGGGGGAGCTGGGTCTTCTAGGTTGTGGAGTGGTGTAAGGGCGAGCACCTTGCCTAAAGGTGTCCCTGTCAGTTTAGTACCATCGCCAAGAAAATTTCTATTTAATCTGTAGATATGAATCTGGCAGATACTACCACTCCAGGTCAGAGTGGACCTGGGAGTAATAGAATAGTAATAGAAACTATGAGGTGACGTCACAGTCCCCATAGATCCTAAATTGGTGCCTAACCATGAGACGCACTTTAGGTCATACCCAGGACATAAACATCGCTTAGATATTTATGCCTGTTTATTTGTATAAATATCGGCGAGGGCGACCATCTTACGATCCGCATGCAGTACGCGTAAGAACTTCTAAGTTTGAAGAATAACGTGAATACTACATTGTACAAATCAGCAAAGTAAAAAAAAACAAAAAAACTTTCGTCTCTGGCTTTGTGTAATTGCCAGAGAAAGAAGTGACAGGGGCGTGTCCCGAAAGCTGTCAAATGGGTGACCTCCTCCTAAATACCTTGACCTTTGCCCCTCCGACAATGTGGCGTCAAACCAACGCGTCTTCTTATTCAACAGTCTCCTCCCTCCTTCTTCTTCTAATTGACTGGTAAATACGGGTTAGTCAGACGGGTATGCTCGGGTAGGGTGTTTGGGTCTAATTAACAAACAGCCACAGAACGGACGGGGCGGCTACCCCCTGGTCACTGGGGGTAAAAGCCCCTGGGTTGTACAGGAGGTGGGTGAGGCGGCTGTGTCGAGCGGAGGAGCCAGTAGGGATGTTCTAGAATTTGTAGACATTGGCAGCGTTGATCACTCGCCCGGGCTTCGCTGTATTCGCATGTTTTGTAATTCGAGACGAGAACGCCGCTCGCCTTGTACCACTTTAACACTTTCGTCTCCGTACCCCTGCAACCCACGACCTAACTGACACCCCCATTTTTGTTTTTTTATATCAGGGGGTGGTGGACTTTGAAAAAAGAAAGTATCTTCTCGATTCCACCTTGAGGTCCACCCACACTTTTTGATGCTATCGTTGTGATGATTAAGCATTGGAGAAGAAGAAGAAGAAGAAGAAGAAGAAGAAGAAGAAGAAGAAGAAGAAGAAGAAGAAGAAGAAGAAGAAGAAGAAGGGCGGAAATGGAAAGAGAAGAAGAAGAAGAAGAAGAAGAAGAAGAAGAAGAAGAAGAAGACGGCAAAGAAGAAGACGGCAAAGAAGAAGAAGAAGAAGAAGAAGAAGAAGAAGAAGAAGAAGAAGAAGAAGGGCGGAAATGGAAAGAGAAGAAGAAGAAGAAGAAGAAGAAGAAGAAGGGCGGAAATGGAAAGAGAAGAAGAAGAAGAAGAAGAAGAAGAAGAAGAAGAAGAAGAAGAAGAAGAAGAAGAAGAAGAAGAAGAAGAAGGGCGGAAATGGAAAGAGAAGAAGAAAAAGAAGAAGAAGAAGGGCGGAAAGAAGAAGAAGAAAAAGAAGAAGAAGAAGAAGAAGAAGAAGAAGAAGGGCGGAAAGGGAAAGAGAAGAAGAAGAAGAAGAAGAAGAAGAAGAAGAAGAAGAAGAAGAAGAAGAAGAAGGGCGGAAAGGGAAAGAGAAGAAGAAAAAGAAGAAGAAGAAGGGCGGAAAGGGAAAGAGAAGAAGAAGAAGAAGAAGAAGAAGAAGAAGAAGAAGAAGAAGAAGAAGGGGATGAGGATGAGGATGAGGGTAACATCATTGTAAATATGTATTGATGGTCTCGTCTGTGGTGGTCATTATGAAGTGTTTTGTGTATCTGTCAAGTTGTCGCAAGCTTCGAACGTCATTCGGGTTAAGCGAACCTGTCCGACGAGGCTCCCGTCTGAATTAGTTGGTGACGGGGGCGTTAGGTTGGAAGGGCAGGTTGGTATCGCCTTACCTGTAAATGTCGGAGATAAGGGAACGCGGTTTTTTCTTCTTACTTAACACAGGCACACACGCAAATGAAAATTCACACACACGAAAACACACATAAACACACAGACACGAAAACACACACGGCAACACACACAAATGCACTCACAATCTTCGATCTAGTATATAAAGTAAAGTCAGTCTCCGTATCGTTGTTTGTTGTCAATATCTTTCTTCCTACTTCAATATTCGTCAGTGTTTTTCTTCTTGTGAATCGTTACACCATGTTGCTAAAAAGAATAAAACCTAATTCGATTTCATTCCTTTCAGAAAATACTTTATCCGGGTTGGAATTATTTTCATTTGACCGTCATCTTTAAAAAAAAGAAAGGTCGTAACATTTTATTCATTCATACAAATTTACTTCCCTTTGACTGAAAAAAAATAAAGAAGAATATTTTGGGGAAAAACTGGCATAGTTAAAAAAAAAGAAAGAAAAGAAAAGCCAAATAAATTGAATACTCTCGGGCAACACCGGGCAGGTACATCTAGTAAATACTACTGCGAAATGCACGCACGCATGAACACATGAAAATAAAAATCTTGAAGAAATCTGATGGTTTCGATTAGTGATGGGACGATTCCAATATTTTTTTCCCCGATTCCGATACAATTACCAATTCTTTTCATAATTCCAGATTCCGATACAATTACCGATTCCGATTCAAATAACAAAAGCGCCCGAAAGAACGCAGCCACGACATAATAGTAATCACCTTCGAAACTATAGATCCCATATCGAAAGAGTTCGTTAAATAGCGTCGATTTAAGTTTGTCTATTTAGAAATTTTTCGATATTTCATCAACATAAAGAGTAGCCCCTCCTCCGAAAATGCCATCCATAGAATCTTATATATAAAGTAAAGTAAGATGTTCCCCTATTTGATTGGCCGGTATAGCTGCATAACAACTATTCTTAATATGTAAGCGAATACACATATTGTTTCGTGTTCTGATCAAAAAAATATTGTTTTAGTTCCAATCATTTTTTTTTTATATTTTATCCGTCCAACAGTGTTCGTCTTGATTAGTACTGTTATATATATAGTCGGACGAGATAAAAAAAAAAAATTTTTTAAAGGTAACGGTCGCATAGCCTGGAGGCGCACGAGTGTCGTTGATTTGTTAAGAATCACCGTGTCTAGGGCACAGCATATGGAAGGCGGAGTCCATCCCTCTCCTTCCGCTGCCTTGAACCTTCCCTGAGTTTTAGTCAGGTACCCATTTACTGCTGAGCTGTAGATGTAAAATTCGCATGCCGTGAGTGGGATCGAACCCGGGTCGTCCAGCCCAAAGACAAGTGCTATAAGCATTCGTCCACAGGCCCTCCCTGACGAGATACCCTTTTTTAAATCACAAATCCTTTTACCACTATTCAAATCATGGAATTCGAATATTTACGGCCGATAAATAAATAGGTTTCGTTTCAGCCCTTGTCGTTAATAAAATCACAATCCTTTCTGCAACCCAACGATATTTGATACAAATAAACTTCAGTCTATGCCTGACTTCTCCACCAAGTTTCAGTCGTAAATTTTCAACAGCCTTTGCAGTTCAATTATAAGCACATCTGAATACGACAAAATTGAAAGCCCATGGAATAGTTTGAGGATTGTTTTGATAGACATTATCGTTGATAACACCACAGATAAATGTATGGGTGGTTAGGGTCCGGTGAGTGTGAAGTCCATTCAAGATCCGCATATCATTGAACGACGTAAAACAAAGACTGTTGGATATTTTTGACTGAAACTCGGTAGACAAGTCAGACCTAGACTAAATGTTATTTATACCAAATATTGTTGGATTGCAGAAGAGATTGTGAATTTTATCAACGATTCTATGGGTGGCATTTTTAACGGTCACCGTGTACAATATCTCAGGAAATGCATCACTGACGAAAATGATGTTGTTTGTCAATGCCACGAGACGATATTACATTTATCAATGAATAAACGTTGCAGAGATTCTAGGAGTTGCTATGGAGACACAAGTAAACAAAAAACGGCTCGCCCTGAACCGGAAAGAGCTCACCGATCCGATGAAAAGGGGACAGACCAACTCATCTCCGGTGTTGAGGGGGAAACCCAGAAATGAAGGAAAGCTCTTAACCCCACATCTACGCCAACACACACCCACAAGCGCTAGCAAACACACACTCACACAAAGACCTATCCACACAAACACATACACACTAGTACACACACACACAAAAAACTCATTCGCGTAAACATACGGATAAAAGTCGTGTTTTGTCCAGGCTGTCGAGGTCGAATCTGTTGGCGGATACATTGGCTGTTTTTGACCCGTATAGCTATGAGATAAGAATTATAGTAAAGCTGTTGTGGTCTTAAAGAGCTGGAAAAAATAAGACAACAGGGAGGTAGTTAACAGGTGTATACACATTTACAGGAAGCACGGCAGTAATGTGTTTCCAGAGACTGCTTCTGGATTGGTCTTCTTCTCGTGTCCATATACAAAGCTATTCAGCTATTCAGCTTATGTAACGTCCAACCAGTGAGTGCTGTCCCTTGATTTTGTAGAGTGTTCCGTTTTTAAGGTAGTGTGGGGGGATCCTCCTGGATATTACATCCTCGTTTATTGTGTGTATATATATATTAATTTCATTCCATGCTACTGACTTCACTAAGCCCGGACCTCGGGTCTGCGCACCCAGTAGTGGCTACTACTTTTTCTCATCAATCCATCATGTCAACCCAATATTTTCACGTACTTGCATGACATTTTTCTTAAAATTTTCATCCTGAGGAAGTCTTACAAATAAAGACGAAACGTTGATGAATATATAAAAAATCATCCTGTTTGGCTTTTCCTTTTTCATTTCCCATATATATATATATATATATATATATATATATATATATATATATATATATATATATATATATACATACACACACGCTTCCCAATGTTGTATCCAACGATGAAATTTAAGATAAATTGTTTTTTTATCCATTCACCGCATGGACTTGTTGAATGAGCCGATGTTGGTCTTCGATCTTACAGCTAAGAAAGGAAACACAGACATAAGATACGGCAATAGCAAAGAAGAAAACACAAACTCGTACGTGCACCAAAATATAAAGATGGCATTTATTGCAAAGAAATAAATATGTGACCTTTAAGAAGAGTCCATGGTTCAGTGAGTCGACAGGAAAGATGATGGATCGTTACAATAATAGGATGGTGATGATGGTTATTCTGACTGAAGTGTCCTTTTGGTCTTTTCACTGGGAGCTGTTGCTTTTGACATAGCTGCTGTAGAAATTTGGCCGGCCGGAAGAAAAGCTGCAGATGTTGATTATAATTTCAGTGAATGTTCACATACTGTAGCTGTCGGTGTCAGAGCGTCTGTTTACGACTGTCGTTGTCGTAGTTGTGAAAAACGCCTTTCCGTCCAGCAGGGATTCGAGGTTAAAAGGCTGCTGTTGTAATTATCTTATGGCAAGTCAGGGAATAAGACCCATTTGTGAGGGTGGAGTAAAAAAACGCAGTCTTTTTATATTGTTTTTACAGCTGCTGCTAATATGACGCTTTGGTGAGATCTGATTGGTCGGCTCTGCACAGTAAGAAACAAACTGTTTTAGTTTCTGTAACACGAGCTAAGGTGTTCAAGCATTAAACAGTCGATTTTGTCAGGAGTGCCGAATCGTAAATGGGGTCGGTACGACAAAAAGGAATTTTCCTAGAAGTCTATTTCATTTCAGTCGATGTGGACGTCAAATTCGTAACTTTAGACGACCGCCGCACCCCAGTCGATTTGGACGACGTTTGAAATTAGTGTTGGCTACAATAGTGGTCATCTCTGACGTCATAGTTCTAGGCATAGTCCCAACCAATGTCATATTCTCTGTTATTCATATCGAAGGGTTTTTGGTAATTATTAAAAAGCGGCCCGCAACTCTCATTTTGCAAACATTTCGAAATGTTGTCTTCTTTTCTTTTCAATCGATTTAAGACGATATTTTCATCATCCGAAAAATTGTTTATTAACTTTTAAAATATGTTTTCTCTTACTTATACTACTACTACTACTACTACTAGTAATAATAATAATAATAATAATAATAATAATAATAATAATAATAATAATAATAATAATAATAATAATAATAATAATAATAATAATAATAAGAAGAAGAAGAAGAAGAAGAAGAAGAAGAAGACAACAGAACCGGGGAAAATACAACCGCGAGAGAGAAGCGCAAGCATAGGCTGACACCACGAAAATTATGGACAGAGGATCGAGGAGGGAAAGCGCAAACCAGACCTCCACTGGAAGAGCGCGGACAGCTCTGGGACCTTGGAGAGGCTTGTTGCCACTCGAGCCCCAGAGGGGACCAATGGCCCTTATCACCGTGAAATCGGTGGTAGGTGGCTGTTGCGATACCGCAAGGTCATCATCGGTGATGAACGAAAAGAGGTGGAGCATACTGGAAGTCTGAGGAGACTTGTTGTCACTCAGACTCCAGGGAATACCACAGGTTGTTGGCAGTGGGCGATCACTGACGATGACCTGTGTGATAACTCCTAGTGAATAAATAATAATAATAATAATAATACCTCTTATTGTACTTCTTCAAAAAATGTATATTTCCCCATTACGTAATCTTCCTTTTTTCATTCTTCTTCTTCGTCGTCTTACTCTTCCTTGATTCTTCGCCGATTTCTTTCATTTTCTTCGGTGTTTTTTCTTCTTTTTACTTCATGCTTTTTCGTCTTCTTTTTCTTCTTCTCATGTTCTCTTTTTCTTCTTCTTCTTCTATTTCTTTTTCTACTATTTCTTCTTCTTTCTTAATTAATTAAATCTCTTCTGCTGTCAAATTGGAGAACGTGGTGTCAGAACTGAAATGCGAGATCCCATGCTGTTCCCATAGACGAAGAAGAAGAACAAAGGAAGGAGAAAGTGAGAGAGAGGGTAAAAAGAAATAAAGAGAGAGAGAGAGGGGCGAGAAAGAAATAGAGAGAGAGAGAGAGAGAGATGAAAAAGGTCTTGACAAGTTAATTCAAACTCAGATTCACTCAGGATTTTTGCAGCAAATGGCGCTTTTTTTTAATCAAACGTGAAGCTCAGTAAATGGTTCTCAGCAAGAAAATTCTGCCATCAGAAATCTTGAACTCAATGACTTCTTTAGCTACCAAAATGGCGTTCACACGCATTATATAGACGTGGTATGTATATATATATATATATATATATATATATATATATATATATATATATATATATATATATATATGTGTGTGCGTGTGTGTGTGTGTGTGTATATATATATATGTATATATGTATGTATATATATATATGTATATAAATGTACATATGATTATTTTTTATTTACACAGACATGTAGAAAATCTGCGACACTGGCATGTCGATGGTATCGATCAACAGCTATTATGAACTAAGATCTCATCGGGCAGAGTTAAAATCCGATCTTAACCTTAGATCATATTTGGAAAGAATTAAATGGAGAAAAAAGAAAAGAAATTGAAAATTTAAATTGGGACCATTAAGATACAAAATCAATATATATATATATATATATATATATATTATTTCTACATTTGATTATTGAGGAGTGGTCATTTGATCAGTACCACTGAAGAGCCATGAATATTATAACAGCCATGTTTTTAAATCTCCTAAACAGTTACATGGTAAACAGCTGATGATCCCCGTTTTAATATTTCACGCTCAAGTTAAGGTCCCCTATTTTTGGTTTCACTGTTCGATACTTAAATCCCCTTTTTTATAAATGAATTTTCCAACGGTGGGTCGGCTTATGCAGGTGCTAAGTCTGCAATATCTTGGATTTAGTTAATTTCTCATGGAATTTAAACTGCATTTTCTTGTCTTGTTTAAAATGACTAAAAGCTTCTCTAGACATTATATATATATATATATATATATATATATATATATATATATATATATATATATATATATATATATATGCGTGTGTGTCAGTCCCTGTATTCTTAGAATATGCGTTATTTGTTTTTTCACAACTCAAATATTAAACATACATCTATCATTAGAAAAGATCAAAAGTATTGTTAGCACGTTTGTTTGTTGCAGTTGAGAGAATCGGTACATCACCAGAATCGGTTCCTTACAGGTCTATGTACAAATAAGTTTATTTCGGAGATTAAGTATCAGGTCTATAACAGATAAAATACGTTACTTTAATCTACACTCTATGTATTAAACATATATTCAAAACATATCCATCATTAGAACGAAAAGCTAAGACCAAAAGTATAGTTAACACATTTATTACAGTTGACAATTAGGAAAGACAAGCAACGTACATTATACAAAACAATAAGATATATTTAGTTCTTACGCTAATGTAAAGATATGAACATTGAGAGGGGACTAGATGCTTTTTTTTAACATGATTCCCCCCAAACAAGGCAGGCCGCCACTGTAAACGTAAGGGGCTACTGAGAAAAAAAGGGGAGAAGGTTTGGGGGTTCAGCTTAAATTGGGATCTGAGCAGCGAGATGTCTGTTTACATTAGTTTTAAATTTCTGCATGTCAGTACTGTCGGGGAAACAGGGGCAGGGAGGGAGGCCAGCAGCACGAGGAAAGAAGCTATTTGAGTAGAATGCTCTCCGTCATCTGGGGACCTCCACAGTGGATGAATGGGATTTAGTAGATTGTCGAGTTAGTCTAGTGAATTTACGTCGAGGGGGCACCAGAGTAGCCAACTCATCGGAGTATAATCCATTGAAGTATTTGTAAAACAAACATAAGGATGCTACATTGCGGCGATGGGACAGGAACTGGAGTCATTTTTGTGAAGCACACACGGTGGAGGTCCGACAGTGGTTGATTCTTAATACTCTCTGGGCCCTTTCAGGCACAATTAAAGGGAAATAATCAGCGGTGGTTAGGGTTAGGGTTAGGGTCTAGAGGTTGGTTCTTAATGCTGCATAGTGCTAGTGCACCACCAAAATAGCTTCCCTACTGTATGAATCATTCAGAAAATTACGATTTCTACTTGTTTTATTCAGCTGTTGAAATAAGATTTTTCGATTTTAAAAAAATCATCTACCCACAAGAGGGACAACGTGAAGTTTACCAACATCCCCTAGTGTAAGTGATTCGGCGGAACTCAGATACAACACACCGAACCCAAAGGTCTGCACCGTCAACCCCTACCCCAATGTCGTTTTCCATCGACGTCGCAAAGACTTGGCTTTAAACTTTAGTTTGTAGAACTCCAATGAAGATTGTAGAATGTGTATTCGTTATCTAAATTAGTGATTATCTATTTAAACAAATATGGAAAATGTAAACATTATATACTTTCCACAACATTTTGAAGTGAAAACAAAATTGTCCGTTGTAATTTGCCCCGTATGAGATTGTCCGGCTACTAGTTTATATAAATGGCGCTGAATAAGAATATATGTAAAAATTCCTAAACTATTTATAAGGAAAGCTATTTTTTTTGTCTTGTTTTTTTTTTCAATTAAACTTTTGTTATATAAAAACCAAAACGATCTTATTAGTGTAGTAACGTTACAACATAGCAATAATTGAACGCATGTTACTACAACTTGGAGTATGATATGCGTATGACCCAAAAGAACCTTGACCCTGCACGGTCACAGAACCTTGACCGCATTGGCAGATAGAATGATTGGAATGACTACTTGAACGACGATATTCAAGAACCCAGAAAACATCCCAATGACCGATTGGGTGACCCTGAACCGTGCAAGAGCGAAGGTTGGAAGGATGGCCAACAACCTCCACATGTGAAAATCAGCAACAACAAACAACTGTCTTTGTGGAAATCCCAGAAAGACAATGGAAAACATTCCCAGTGACCGTCGTGATGGACCAACATGTACTGACAAAGATTTGATAGACTGTAACCTTGATGTCCAACGATGGATACAGTATTGGCCTATTTTTTATGCAAATCGCTCCAGACAAGTCATGAAGCCACTTGATGTAAAAAGCTAACAAAAACAAAATATGATTATCGCAAAGACAGGAAATGCCTATAGGCCTTAGTATTGAAAAGACTAAGTATAGGTAGGAGGAAAACAGTCAGCAGGAAGAGAGTTCCACAAGCCTACAGTTCTTGGAAACAAGCTACTGAGATTTGGAAGCTGTATTAAAATGAAGTATCAAAACAACGAATTGATGGAAACCACTAGAATAACGAGTCTAACCAGCTGGAACAAAAGAATCAGGGAAAAGATCACATAATTCATAAGAACACATGCCATAATAGTATTTATAGAAAAGACTGAGACTAGCAACATCATGTCTGTGAGACAGAAAGTGCAGAGTATAAAAAGGTGTGGCCAATCAAATTACATTATAAGATACGGTTATGAATAGTTAGCTCGGTGTTTGAACGCACGTTAAATAACTTGAAGTATGATATGTGTATGGCGCGGGTGTTCGTGCGTATTGTAATATCCGTTTATATTGGATTTTTGAACAAATAAATACTCTAATGTAATGAGAAATGGTTTTATATGATTCGTTGACCATGAAAACGTAAATATAGACACCAAATTCGTGTTTCTAGGTTGAATAGTTTCCGAGATATTAACATTATTTCGATAGCGGCCATCTTGGAAAATGGCGGGAATGTATGAAGACTCCATGTAATCTTTGTCCACTCGGACCAAAATTGTTACTTGACTAGGTGGACAAAGACTACATGGAGTCTTAATAGATTCCCGCCATTTTCCAAAATGGCTGCCATCAAAATCTAATAATGTTAATATCTCTGAAACTATTCAACCTAGAAACATGAATTTTGTGTCTATACCTATGTTTTCATGGTCAAGGAATCAAATAAAACCATTTCTCACTACATCAGAGTATTGATTTACTCCTCTCCAGGAGTTAGGCACAAGGCCAGTTTTTATCTTACTCCCACAAGTAAGATATGACCCAAGGTCGGGTCGGGAAAGTGGGGTTTAAAAATTGCCTGGGCAGCCCCGTCGGCATTCCCCGATAGGGGTGCCTCAGAAGTAAGCAATAAACTTACTCCTCCCCAAAGAGGGGAGGCAAAGCCTGGGAAGGTGGACCTCCCAGAACTGCACAGGACAGACCCATTGACCGGCGTAAATCAAGACACGAAGGCCAAGACAACACCAGTATGGGGTATTTGTCCTGAAATGGTAAAATTTAAGATATCTGCCATCAAAATCCTATATCAGCTCTACTACTAAACCGTAAGCTTCGACCTGGTATCCTAAACTAAACACTTGAAGTAAAAATGAAAATTTGCTCATGGCGGCCATCTTGGAAAATGGCGGATATGTATGAAGACTCAATGTGATTTTTGTCCACTCGGACCAAAATTGTTAGTTAAGCCCTAAGCTTCAAAATGCTACCAAAAATCAAACTTTTGCAAAACCCTGAAGGGACTGATCTCTCCTACCCGGCCACCTCGCTATGTTCTTAAAACTTATACATTCGTTCCCTGAGAAGATGGGCAAAATTGTCAATAACTGACACTCCTCTTTGAATTGCTTTCATTTGGGGTCTTCAGTTCAAGAATAGATTTCGAAATAACCGCACAAATAACATTTTTGAGGGTGTGAAGCTTTGGTGAGTGTGAAGCCCATCCACAGTCAAACAAAGATTATCGGACATTCATAACTGAAGTTTGTTGTGCCCCAAATATGGTTGAATTGTCGAAAGGGTTGTGAATGTTATTAACGATTCCATGGGTGGTAATTATCTTTTTTTATGGTACTTCTGCAGTTTACGGACCGGGCTGAAATAATAACGTTATAATTTAGAAACCCATTCTTAACATGGGAAGGTTCTTTAACTATTCTGTACTTTTAGCTAACAATTTAATAAACAAAAGATACCGGAAAAATTGAATCTAATTTTCAAATTTAATCTAAAAAATAGTCCGGTCCGTAAACTGCATAAGCACCATTTTTATTTGGTGGTGGAGGGGAGCTCATCCTGTACCTGTAATACTGACTATTTTATATATGCCTCTCTCCCTCTCCCTCCACCCTTTCTGTCTCTGTCTGTCTCTCTCTCTCTCTCCCTCCACCCTTTCTGTCTCTGTCTGTCTGTCTCTCTCTCTCCCTCTCTCTCTCTCCCTCCACCCTTTCTGTCTCTGTATGTATGTTTGTCTGTCTCTCTCTCCCTCTCTCTCCCTCTCTCTCCCTCTCTCTCTCTCCCTCCACCATTTCTGTCTGTCTGTCTGTCTGTCTGTCTCTGTCTCTGTCCCCACCCTTTCTGTCTCTGTCTGTTGTATGTCTGTCTGCCTGTCTGTCTGTCTGTGTGTGTGTCTCTTTCTCTCTCTCTCTCTCTCTCTCTCTCTCTCTCTCTCTCTCTCTCTCTCTTATGGCACGTGATCTTTTTCAACCAATCGAAAGGTTCCGTATCTTTCAGCCCTTCCGTATACAACTGGTCACACGGTAGACTTTTTGTCGCACACATACGAAATAGATACGTATTGAGGGGAATCCAATTTAGATTGAAATGCGTGGAATAATTTGTTTTCGCCTTTTTTATTTATACATACGTCCACGCATTTCTATAACATGCTCTGTCGGTCGGTCACGCTTCAGTTTGAAATGTCATTTTCATCGCACAGATTGAATGGGCGCGTCTTAAGAATACGTATTCGTTTGTTTGTTTGTCTGTTTGTTTGTTTGTTTTTATTTATTTATTTATTTATTTATTTTATTTTTTCTTTTTTTCTTTAACCACTACGGAACCGGGTAGAATATTGGCGACAACGCCATAATTGCGAAGAGGTAGCGAATTTCCCCTGGGACGGAGCATGCGGAAGAGGGGAGTTTAAGATTTGGATATCTGATTCCTGATATGATGGAATCTCTCTTGTCACTTCGTTAATCTGGTGTTAGAGTTAGGGTTAGGGTGTATATTCAACAGAATGAGATGAAATAAAGAAAGAAGAACCCTTGCACAGGTTCAAGTAAAAGACATTCTACCAGCGCCTGTCCATCACCATTATTTCGAGGGTACGCCTCGAGCCTTCTCTCGGCCTACCAAGCAATCAGGATTTCTGATGAAACTTCCTGATATTCCGACTATGTCTAGAAAAGCTGTTGATTTTATTTTGGCAGTTGAAAACGATTATTTTCAATAGTAGGACAACAAAATAAATGTTCACCATCCTCTTAAATAATCAAATTCCACTCCAAGAACTGCCAGTCTGTGGAACACAGTGCCACAGGGTTGCTTCCAAGCTGACTACAACATGTTAACAAATTCTTGTTAAGCCATTCTCTTTAATAATCAAACTCCACTCCTCACGGTGTTCCTATTTTTTTTTTCAACATAGTTCACCCCAAACACGGCAGGACGCCACTGTAGACGTAAGGGGCTACTGAGAAAAAAGAAGAGGGGAGAAGGTAGGGGGCAGTCAACCTAGATTAGGATCTGTGCAGCGAGATGTCTGTTTACATTAGTTTTAAACTTCTGCATGTATGTACTGTCGGAGAAACAGGGGGCAGGGAGGGAGTTCCAGAGGCCAGCAGCACGAGGAAAGAAGCTATTTGAGTAGAAGGCTCTCCGACATCTGGGAACCTCCACAGTGAATGAATGAGATTTAGTTGATTGTCGAGTTAGTCTAGTGAATTTACGTCGAGGGGGCACCAGAGTAGCCAGTTCATTTGCCTGTTTATTTGCCAGTTTATTTGCCTCCCCACGAGAGCAGAGTTAGACACGAAGTCGTTTTTTTTTAATGTGGGGAAAATCCAGTTCCCCAAACAGGGGAACTCTGGATTGAAACAAAAATTAAAATTGCCTCCGTTTAGAAAGATTTCTCCTTCACTGACTGAGGACAAAAAAGATGAAGTGCACAGTGTTATCTCACCGTCCACCTGACAAACTCATTAACCTTCATCCTCGAGTGGCCTTTGGCCTTTAATAAACAGTAACTTGTTATTAAATTTAAAAAAAAACGTATAGCAACAAATTAAATGTTCACATGAACTTTTTAATTTAAATCTAATGATTCATATTTTGTCAAATGTTGAATTATTTATTTATTGAATTAATTTTGTTCCGTTTCTAGTTAATAAGCCAATAAGAATTAAGTTGTTTTGCCTGGGAGTCATTTTATTTTTATCTTTATTTCGCTTAAAATTTGTTTAATCTTTTAATATGATTTTGAGAGTTCAGTTCAATAATGACGTAATCGGTTGTTCTTAAAATTGTTAATTGAACCGATTGTTCGGTAGGCTTTTTTCTAAAAAGATCTCGTATTCGACTGCCATAAAACGTTATTCTTCGTAAAAGAAAACCACTTATATATATATATATATATATATATATATATATATATATATATATATATATATATATATATATATATATATATATATATATATATATATATATATATAAAGTAATCCAACAAAAGATATAAGCGTCAACTAATATCTTATAATTAGTGAAACATCCGGATAAAAACTGAAGCTCAATATACTGGATAGAGCATTAATATTATAATATAAAATGAAGTAATAAAATAATGTGTCAATCAAATTTTATTAGAATTCAAAGTTCAAGCAAAGTATCCTTAAGTCCTTAGCTCATTAGTTTTCAAAGATAATTCTTCTCTTCAGAGGACCATTACCGCAGTTATACTACTACAGGTAATAAAATTACGCTTTGAAAATATATAAAATTATATACACAAATACACAAAAATACATAACATCAAAACATATCAACCCAAAAACATACTTTTTGTTGAATCCATATAGTCCATCCAGATCATACATATTGAGAAGCATAATCAGGAAAGACAATTACTCCAAGTTACAAACAGCAGTCCAAATACGTGTAATTGAAGATGCCGACAAAGTTATCCAGTCCCGAACTTTGAATTCTAATAAAATTTGATTGACACCTTATTTTATTACTTCATTTTATATTATAATATATATATATATATATATATATATATATATATATATATATATATATATATATATAGTCTAAAGAAGCTTTGAGTCATTTTAACAAAACAAAAAAAAGAAAGTAAAATACAGTTTTAATTCCTAGAGAAAATAACTAAATCCAAGATATTGCAGACTTAACATTCGTTGGGAAATTCATAAATAAAAAAATATAAGTAAATAAAAAAAAAATTGTTTTTAAATAAAGAAGGGGGTTAAGTATCTAACAGTGAAACAAAAACAGGAGACCTTAAGTGTCTAATATTAACACGGGGATCATCAGCTGTTTACCATGTAACTGTTTCGGAGATTTAAAAACAGGACAGGATTCATTGCTCTCCAATGGTACTGATAAACTACCATTTCCCCAATAATCAATAATATATATGAGAAAGGAAGGATAAGAGAAATCCGACGTAATGGGAAATAAAAAAGGAAAAACCAAGAGATTTTTTTAAAAACATATTCATCAACGTTTCGTCTTTATTTGTAAGACTTCCTCAGGATGATAATTTTAAGAAAAATGTCATGCAAGTACATCGAAATATAGGGTTGACATGATGGGTTGATGAGAAAAAGTAATAGCCGTGGCTGCTGAGAGGGCTGGACCAAGGTCCGGGCTAAGAGAAGTCAGTCGGTGGCAGAGAGTGAAATGAATGTGGACAGCTGTGAGTAAAAATGGGAGGAGTGGGAGTGTTAGTGAATTTGTCTTAGGGTGGGAGAGAGGGGTGCTGGGTTTTTTGTCGTGGTGAGGTGTAGCAAGGATTTTGAGGGGCTGGGGAAAGAGGAGGGAAGGGGGAACTCTGTGTCTTTGGTATGTAGGTAGTATCATAGTTTTAGAAAAAGATTTGAAGAAATGAAGATAATTTGAAAGTAGGCGGGGTGCGTGGTTAAGAGTGTGAAAGAAGTAGTCGAAAGGGTGAGATGGGTGAGGGGGAGAGAGGAGATTTTGTTGTGGTTAGGTGTGAGATTTTTGGAGGGTAGGAGTATTGACTAGTTGGCTATGTCAGGAATGTGTGAATATAAGTGAGTTAGAAGGAAAGTGTTGAAATGTGCTGTGAACATGACAATGAGGGGAAGGAAAATAAAAGTGAAAAATTTGAGAATTTCCTTGCTTTTGTACATTTAGTGTATATGAATTTTCATCTTAACCCTATTAAGGGCATATGATTTCAGTATACTGGCATTTTTCATGGAATGTCACTACTTTTGTAAAGGCTATGCGTCAATACAATGCCTTCTCATAAGTTTTTTTGGGGGAATTTTCTGGAAAACTAAGGTATATGGTAAACTGAAATTAAAATGCCATCAACTAGACCCTAGAACCTCTATCTCTGCCAAAAATCAACTGAATCCATCAAATAGTTGATGAGATACAGGGTGGCACATACGTACGTACGTACACACAGATAACATGATTTCATGATGAAAGTCTATTAAGGGAGAAGAGCGCTCTCGCGCCTCCCTTGATTATATATATATATAAAGTTATACATATATATATATATATATAAAGTTATATATATATATATATATATATATATATATATATATATATATGTTTATATATATATATATATATATATATATATATATATATATATATATATGTTTATATATATATATATATATATATATATGTTTATATATATATATATATATATATATGTTTATATATATATATATATATATATATATATGTTTATATATATATATATATATATATATGTTTATATATATATATATATATATATATATATATATGTTTATATATATATATATATATATATATATATATATATATATATATATATATATATATATATATATATATATATATATATTAAGAAATGCTTTTCTACTCGAGTAATGTAAGTAAGTTTACGTCCACAGTGTACAAATCCAGTTCATCCATACGGTATTTATATAAAAGTACTCAATATTAAATAGAGCCGTTTATTAGGTATGGATCTTGTTTATTTATACAATCATTACTCAAAGCTGCCACATTTTTTAAATTTTACTTCAGTTAGTTCTCCGAAATCAAGAGACCCCCTACCTGGGTCTAATACTTGAATTCTATATGAGATGCACAGATATCCGAGTGTTCAATCAAGATTCTCCTCCACTTCTAAAACGTTGAGTGAATAAAGCAGTTAATAAAGCAGTTAATAAAGCAGTTAATAACACTTATTTTCTTCTCCCCAATTGACCACTTAATATGTCATAGTTCATCTTTATTTGGGTCATTTCTGTGCTTTGCTGGATTCCCGTGCAAGAATTCTGCTGACCAAAATGAGCCTTGACACTGCACGGTCACAGAGCTCCTATTTATCTACGCCCCACACAGTAGAATGTGACACAAGGTCGGAAAGTGGGAATGCACTCCAGAGGAGGAGTGCTAGGGGCTTTTTAAAAAATTGCCTGGGCAGAGTGCCTCAGACATTAAGCACTAAACTCAATCCTCCCCAAAGAGGGGAGGCAAAGCCTGGGAGCGCCACTTCCCAGAACTGCACAGGACAGACCCATTGACCGGCGTAAATCCAGATCCAGACAATACCAGTCTATGGGGTGTAGCATCCATCGGAACAGATACTACACTTTTTATTTACCTCCCCAGGAGGTTAGGCGCAAGGCCAGGTTTATCTTACTCCCACAAGTAAGATGTGACCCAAGCTCGGGTCGGGAAAGTGGGACTTGAAACGCCAGCGCCCGAGAAGGTGAGCACTCTGGCTATTTAAAATTGCCTGGGCAGCCCCGTCGGCATTCCCCGGTAGGGGCGCCTCAGGCAGTAAGCAATAAACTTACTCCCCCCCCAAAGAGGGGAGGCAAAGCCTGGGAAGGTGAACCTCCCAGTACTGCACAGGACAGACCCATTGACCGGCGTAAATCAAGACCCGAAGGCCAAGACAATACCAGTATGGGGTGCAGTATCCATCGGAACAGATACTACACTTAGATCTTAGCCAAAAGGCGTTATTTAACCCCTACCCACAATAGGAATATGTGACACAAAGTCGGAAAGTGGGATTTGAAAAGCCAGCGCTCGAGAAGGTGAGCACTCTGGCCATTAAAAATTGCCTGGGCAGTCCCGTCGGCATTCCCCGGTAGGGGCGCCTCAAGCAGTAAGCAATTAACTTACTCCTCCCCAAAGAGGGGAGGTAAAGCCTGGGAGGGTACACCTCCTAGAACTGCACAGGACAGACCTATTGACTGGCGTAAATCAAGACCCGAAGGCCAAGACAACACCAGTCTATGGGGTGCAGTATCCATCGGAACAGATACTACACTTTGATCTTTTTATTTATCTACCTCCCACAAGGTAAGATGTGACACAAGGTCGGGAAAGTGAGATTAGATAAGCCAGCGCTCGAGAGGTGAGCACTCTGGCCATTTAAAAATTGCCTGGGCAGCCCTGTCGGCATTCCCCGGTAGGGGCGCCTCAGGCAGTAAGCAATAAACTTACTCCTTCCCAAAGAGGGGAAGCAAAGCCTGAGAGGGTGCACCTCCTAGAACTGCACAGGACCGGCAACCCCTAATAGACCGGCGTAAATCCAGACCCAAAGGCCCGAACGATACCGGTTTAAGACACCCGAGGGTGGTGTCTAGTATTGATTTACTCCACTCCAGGAGTTAGGCACAAGGCCAGTTTTTATCCTACTCCCACAAGTAAGATGTGACCCAAGGTCGGGTCGGGAAAGTGGGGTTTAAAAATTGCCTGGGTAGTCCTGTCGGCATTCCCCGGTAGGGGCGCCTCAGACAGTAAGCAATAAACTTACTCCTACCCAAAGAGGGGAGGCGAAGCCTGGGAAGGTGGACCTCCTAGAACTGCACAGGACAGACCCATAGACCGGCGTAAATCAAGCCTCGAAGGCCAAGACAACACCAGTATGGGGTGCAGTATCCATCGGAACAGATACTACGCTTTGATCTTAGCCAAAAGGCCAAGGGTGGTGTCTAGTAGGCATTCAAGTTTCTCCCCCTGTGCGCGCAGTCTGTGTGTGTGTGTGTGTGTGTGTGTGTATTCAGTCTGTATCAGTGTGTCTGTGTGTGTGCTCTGGTGTCATCAGCAGACATGGAAGTGGCGGGTAATAAATATCAATTGGGAAATGCTGTGTAAGTAAATTGGTTAGTACGTAAATCGTCCTCAAAACAATGGCTGACACTTTGCCACCAAAATTGCGACAGTGGCGATGGTGGAGTGGCATAAGGGTGGGGGTGTTACTGGGTGGCATGGGCATGTTTGAAGTATGCGGGGGTACGGATAGGGAGGCTGCTAGAAACGACGACAAAAAAAAGAAATGCTAGCGGAAAAGTCTTCCTTCTTTTTCTTTATTTCCTCTCACCCGGCCAAGGAAAGCGTTATTTTTATTTTTTTATTTTTTATTTATTTTAAATCCATATTTAATTAGAAGCGGGGAAAATCAAGAACGTCTATTGCGTATGTATAGTAATTAATGGCAGGTTATTTAATGGTCACATGCGAGTCTCTGCCAGTGTGGTTCAGACTTTGTTGGCAGGCCGAACGAACGATGGTGGTGTGCAAAATAGAGGTATGGGCGCGCAGACAGAGGACACATGGTTTGACGGCGGCTCTAGCGAACGCGGGAAGGGCCGAGGTAGGACCGGCTAGGCGCGCTGAAAATATTGTCCGGATCGTGTTTCGCTTAGTCGCCGCTGCCACCTTATTAAATGGAATTAATGGCTGTCTTGACATGGCGGCCTGCGGTAGAGGGTGGGGCGTCGTCAGGCTGGTGTGGTTGTGGGTACCGGCTGAGGTTGTGTTAGGGGCGGAGCTGGAACGGTTAGGAGGAGGGATATGGTGAAATTGCGGGTGTGCAAAGGCGTTCGTGAAAGTGTTATGTACGTTATCGGACTTTTTTCATACGTCACTTCGGTGATTTGTCTGCCTTTTTTGCACACTTGCACCATTCTTTCT
>OY744540.1:2028167-2088167 GCA_963556195.1 Sepiola atlantica | reverse complement strand
TATTTTAGAACCTTCAGACCTAACCCGGTACCTTGCTTTTAAAAATAACAACATGTCCGACGTTTATTATTTTACTCACAACCAATATTTACAGTGACTTAACTTGCTTATATTTTAATACTATTTTTTTAACGTAAGTACATCGCAAATGAGTATTGATTTACTCCTCAACTATATTTTCTTTTGAATAACGTATGTCGCTAATTTACCCATATTCGTTTTAAAAAAGACAAAAAAGATGTCACCCGTATTCTGTATTGTACAGACCGGAAATACAACCGGTCACGCATGCGCGCGGTGGGTTTTTTTTTTATGAATGCGCAAATACTTTTACTTGATTATCTTTAGTTTGACTTGAACTTCAGAGCACTCCCACCACCACCACCACCCACTCCGTCACTTCAAAAACCGGACAATATGACAAAGAGGATCTCGTCACACAAAACAGAATAAGATATTTAACAATTGGCCAGCGGAGAGAGAAAAAAGCAGTTTTTTTTTTTAAGAATAAAAAAAAGGAAAAGTACTAGTAGACTGTTAAGTAGGTTGGCCGCTTGCGTCTTCCTATATAAATAAATAAATAGAAAAAGAAATAAAAATTGTGGCAGGTGAGGTCTGGGTGCGGCGGGGGTGGTTTTGTGACACTAATTGCTGCGGTGTTACACCTGTTCACTGATGACACTGGTGGTCACGTGGTACACTCAGTCGACAATAAGTGATGATTTTCTAACTCGTCACCAACAATACAGTGGAGACTCCGGATACGAAGAAGTTCCTGTTTTAACTGTATATTAATAAAAATTGTGCGACCACTTCTCGTTTTTCTTTCTTTTTTTTCTCTTCTTTTTTCATTTTTTCCCTTCTTTTTTTTTCTCGATTTTTATTGTTGTTTTTTTTTCATTTTCTTTAATTTTTTAAATTTTTTAAATTTTTTTTTTATTCGTTTTTTTTTTTTTTAAATTATTTTTAGTATTTTTTTTTTCTGGGGATTGGGGCATCCGTTAGAATGCTAAACATTTACCAGCTATTTCAGAGACTGTTTAGAATTCTAACTGTCCCATTTAAACGCAATTGTTTGGATTTCTCTTGCACTTGGTTCACCGGGTATATTCGTCAGGTGGGTTTTTCAAATTCTTTTTCATAAGCCCAGTGGTTCCTATGATTACTGGAATGATGGAGATCTTCATAAGATTCCAGTTTCTTTTCATGCCGTACCCCTAACCCTTACCCTTACCTTATGCGTATCTGTGTGTATTTATAGCCTCGAAGTGACATTATTATTATTATTATTATTATTATTATTATTATTATTATTATTATTATTATTATGTGTACTAACTAGAAGTTCTCACACACAGGTCATTGTCAGGTATTTCCTGGAGTCTGAGTGACAACAAGCCTCCCCAGATTTCCAGTATTCTTCACCTCTTTTCGATAACTACCGCAAATAACCTTGCGGTATCGCAACAGCCGCTTACCATTGATTTCTAGCTGGTAAGGACAATTAGTCTTATCTGGGATTTGGGTGGCACTAAGCATCCCCAAGGTCTCAGCATTCTCCGAACTCTTCCAGTGGCGGTCTGGTTTGTGCTGTCCCTCCTCGGTCTTCTCATCCTCCTCGATCCTCTACAAAGTATTATTATTGTTTATTGTATCACTACCACCACCACCCCCAAAAAAGAAGAAGAGAGAAGGTAATCCCTAGGAGGATGGTATCATAACCACAGAACCGATACTACACTACTGCACCCCTTCCCCAAAAAAGAAGAAAGTCATTCCCGGGAGAATGGTACCGTAACGAATGAACATATAGTACACTAACCCTTCCCCAAAGGAGGAAGTAATGCATGGGAAGATGGTCCTATATCAAAAGAGCAGATATTACACTAGCCCCCCCCCCCCCCCCGAATTGATAATTAAAAGATAGAAGAATATTAAAAGAACAGAAAATAGTATCGTTTCGGATTCAGACAGACAGATACTAAATCTCCGTCAGTAATAGATTTGCTATTAATCGATATTTTCTTGAAATAAAAATTCATTACGAAATTAAATCCACCACAATGCATTTCGGTTTCTTCGTAAACAACTCAGCCATGTCATCCTTTAGTTAATAGTTGTTTTTTTTTAATGAATGAATTACTCTGTGACCCTTTCGAAATTTAAAAGGAATTTAGAAGCATTTGAACTGGCAAATAGGAAGTCACTTAAACTGAATATCAAAATATTCTTAGCAAAGATGGAAAGTGGTTGAAGCTAGTTACAGCAATTCATTTTATTGAGATTAAAACAACATTAGCTTAACAAACAGTATTTATAGTTTTATAACAATTTGGTTCAATGAATAAGTTAGCGTAATAACTAAATTTCACTTTTAAAATAAAAATCATATCTAAAAATAACAACAACAACAACATTGGTATAAAAAATATTAGCATAGTTAAAAAGAAAGAGAAAAACAAAATTAAAATTAAAATTAAAATATAAAAACTCTCAGGCAACGACGGGATTGTACGGCGAGTTGTTTTTATAGATTTGTTGTCGTCGTCGTCGTCATAATCGACACTTTCTCACGAACTGGTTGATGTTAGTTTTTGTACCTTCAAAGAGAGAGAGAGAGAGAGAGAGAGAGAGAGAGAGAGAGAGAGAGAGGGGGGGGAGGAGAGAGAGAAGGAGAGAGAGAGAAGGAGAGAGAGAGAAGGAGAGAGATAGAAGGAGATAGAGATAGAGGGAAAGAAGGAGAGAGAGAGAGAAGGAGAGAGAGAGAGAGAAAGAGAGAGAAAGAAGGAGAGAGAGAAGGAGAGAGAGAGAAGGAGATAGAGATAGAGATAGAGGGAAAGAAGGAGAGAGAGAGAAGGAGAGAGAGAAGGAGAGAGAGAGAAGGAGAGAGAGAAGGAGAGATAGAGGGAGAGAAGGAGAGAGAGAGGGCAAACAGAGACAGACAGACACAGAGAGACAGAGACAGAGACAGAGAGAAAGGAAGAGAGAGATAGAGAGAGAGGGGGATAGAGAAGGGTAGTGAACAGAGACAGACACACAGACCGACAGACCAACAGAGAGAAAGAGAAAGGGAGATGGACAAACACAGACAAACAGACAGACAGCAAGCGAGACAGAGATAGAGAGTGAGGGAGGAGATGGAGAGGGGGCAAACAGAGAGAGAGAGAGCGAGGGAGAGAGAGCGAGAGAGAGAGGTGGGAGGAATAGAGAGGGAGATAGAGAAGGGGGCAAACAAAGACAGAGAGAGAGGAGGAAGAGATGCCAATAGAGAGAGAGGGGAGAGAGAGGGCACCTTTTAAGAATAGTATATTTATATTCACTGTTCCGAGTTTTGTAACGATATCCTTTTTTTGTGGATTACCAATTTCCTTCAATTAACTAAGTTAATAAGTTCGTTGGTGAATACTCCAAGTGCTCCGATTACAACTGGTATCACCTTTCCCTTTTCCCCAATGGCTAATCTATATAATTCTAAAACTGATAATCTTGCTTGCTTGTTTCCATCTGGAATGTTTTAGATGGTGGGAGGACGGGCAAATGAAGTGGTCAGTGGAGGGGGAGAGAGGAAGTAAGAAACGCGTAAGAGGAGAGTTGAAATATTACGCAAATAAATAAATAACGTAAATAAAGAAGAACAGGAGTTACAAGGTTTCTCGCTGATAACCACTGTTGGCTTACTCTGGGGTTTGAGTGACAACAAGCCTCCCTAACAGTCCAGTACTCTCCGCACGAATTTTTTGTTTCTTTTTTTTTTTTTTTTTTTTCTTTTACATGATTCACCCCAAACAAGGCAGGACGCCACTGTAAACGTAAGGGGCTACTGAGAAAAAGGAAAAGGGGAGAAGGATTAGTGGTTCAGCTTAAATTGGGATCTGAGCAGCGAGATGTCTGTTTACATTAGTTTTAAATTTCTGCATGTCAGTACTGTCGGGGAAACAGGGGGCAGGGAGGGAGTTCCAGAGGCCAGCAGCACGAGGAAAGAAGCTATTTGAGTAGAATGCTCTCCGGCATCTGGGGACCTCCACAGTGAATGAATGAGATTTAGTAGAATGTCGAGTTAGTCTAGTGAATTTACATCGAGGGGGCACCAGAGTAGCATCATTCGCTTTATTAAAAATTAAACAATAGAAAACAACCGGAGATTGGAGGTCAGTCGAACACCTACCATAAAAATATCGATAGAATCAAAAAATGCTATCAATGTTTCCCCACTAGATTGCAGAGTTGGTTTTGTACTCTGTCAAGGCAAGGAAGAGTGCTCTGTGCGAAGAAGAAAGAAGAGAAAGATAGAGAGGGGGAATGAGAGAACAAGAACAAGACATAGCAAAAGAGAGGGGTGTAGAGAAGGCGTCTATTATGGCGTCACAATAGAGTTTCATAAATATTTGAAAATTCCCAAAATGTATTCGTAGATATTTGGAAATTCCAAATATCTACGAAGACGTTTTTGAAATTACTGATTGGAAGAGAGGGCGGGCTAGAGATAGAAAGAGAGAGAGAGAGAAAAAAAAGAGAGGGGAAGTAACGAGAGAGAGGGGAAGTAACGAGAGAGAGAGGGGGAGTAACGAGAGGGGGGGTAACGAGAGAGGGGGAGTAACGAGAGAGAGAAGGGGAGTAACGAGAGAGAGGGGAAATAACGAGAGAGAGGGGAAGTAACGAGAGAGGGGGAGTAGCGAGAGAGAGAAGGGGAGTAACGAGAGAGTAGGGTAGAGAGAGAGGGGCAGTGGTGACGAGAGAGAAAGAGAGAGAGTGGCGAGAGAGAGGGGGAGTAACGAGAGAGAAAGGGAGTAACGAGGGAGAGGGGGGGGGTTAACGAGAGTGAAGGGTAGAGAGAGACGGGCAGTGGTGACGAGAGAGAGATAGAAAGACAGAGAGAATGACGAGAGAGAGGGGGAGTAACGAGAGAGAGGGGGGTAACGAGAGAAAGGGGGAGTGACGAGAGAGATGGGGAGTAACGAGAGAGGGGGTAACGAGAGAAAGGGGGAGTGACGAGAGAGATGGGGAGTAACGTGAGAGGGGGAGTAACGAGAGAGGAGCAGTGGTGAAGAGAGGGAGAGAGATAGAAAGACAGAGAGAATGACGAGAGAGAGGGGGAGTAACGAGAGAGAGGGGGGTAACGAGAGAAAGGGGGAGTAACGAGAGTGAAGGGTAGAGAGAGAGGGGCAGTGGTGACGAGAGAGAGAGAGAGATATAGAAAGAGAGAGAGAATGACGAGAGAGAGGGGGAGTCACGAGAGAGAGGGAGGTAATGAGAGAGAGGGGGAGTAACGAGAAAGAGGGGGAGTAACGAGAGAAAGGCAGTGGTGACGAGAGAGAGAGAGAGAGAGAGAGAGAGGTTGACGTTTCTGATTCTTATATAGGTAGAGGATTGTACTAGAGACGAACAGAGTGACAGACGGACCGGCCGCTTATCGACAGACAGAACCTTCTATAGAGACGCGTGGTCGCATCTAAATAAGATTAAACGATTAAGACGTACGTCACAATTAGTGCTAAAACGTTATCCAACACCGCCAGGAGTGGGGCGTTTGCCAATTTACCGGAGGTGGGTCGGCTGGAGGGTTAGATGTTAGTGGGGGGAGAAAAAGAAACAACCCGCGGGTGTTGCTTATCATTTACGATGGCACGAGGGTAGCCAAACATCTAGCGTGAAAAATAATTAAAGCTCTTTCCTATATCTCCCGAATTTAACGGTCGAATCAACATCAAACTGATATGGTTTACATTGATATGTTATATCACACCTGCCGGAGATTATTTGGCAGCGTTGCCGGTTGAGGGTGAGAAGGAGATGTCGACCTCCTGCATTAGTATGTGTTTTATGCAAATCGCTCCAGACAAGGCATAGAGCCACTTGATGTAAGGAGCTGACAAGAACGAAAGATGATTATCGCAAAGATAGAAGATGCCTATTGGCCTTAGTCTTGAAAAGACTAAATCTATAGGTAGGAGGAAAACAGTCAGCAGGAAGAGAGTTCCACAAGCCTGCGGTTCGCGGAAAGAAGCTACTAGAATAGGAAGCTGTATTACAATGAGGTATTAAAACAGCGAATTGATGGAGACAACTAGACCAACGAGTCAAACGAGCTGGAACAAAAGAAGCGGGGAATAGATCACATAATTCTGAAGAACACATGCCATAATTGTATTTATAGAAAAGACTGAGACTAGCAACATCACGTCTGTGAGAGAGAGGGTGCACAGAAGAAGAAAGGGTGTGGCTAATCAAATTACCGATACGTTTCTGCACTTTATCAAGAACCATCAAATGGGACAGAGATTCGCCAGCTTAAATATGACAACAACAGTACTCTATACATGGTCTGATGATAGATTTGTAGAGATAGAGAATAGCCTCAGGTGTGAGAAAGTGTTTGGAGCGATAGAGAGAACCGACTTTATGAGAAGAAGAAAGAGCAATGGATCTAATATATGTTTATTTACCCGTCCCCAGGAGGTTAGGCACAAGGCCAGTTTTATCTTACTCCCACAAGGTAAGATGTGACCCAAGGTCGGGCTGGGAAAGTGGGGCTTGAAAAGCCAGCGCCAGAGAAGTGAGCACTCTGGCCATTAAAAATTGCCTGGGCAGCCCCGTCGGCATTCCCCGGTAGGGGCGCCTCAGGCAGTAAGCAATAAACTTACTCATCCCAAAAGAGGGGAGACAAAGCCTGGTAGGGGTGACCTCCTAGAACTGCACAGGACTGACCCATAGACCGGCGTAAATCAAGCCCCGAAGGTCAAGACAATACCGGTTTATGGGGTGCAGTATCCATCGGAACAGATACTACACTTTCTTCCTAGCCAAAAGGCTAAGGTATGAACTCCAAGAAAGATTTGATGAGAGAAATACTAAGAAGTTTCAGTTTGATAAATGAGAACTAGTTTCTTCATTTAAAGTCTCCTGGGATCCCTATTTGCAGACCTCCAACAGAGGAATACATAATAGATAACCTTTTTTTGAAATCACATGCAGTTATCTCCCTTGCTAACAACATCTCTTTTTTTTTTTAGTATAAAACATACTAATGAATGAAACAAACCAGGGAAGAAAAATTGGCTTCGACTACTGTCACATGAGATGGCCAGTGACGAGAGTGAACAATTTCCAAATGTCTTGAAAGGAAAAGTCTGAAGATGTGAAATAAAAAAACAGCAAACTTTAAATTGACTATCGACATTTTCAGTTTGGTTTTTCTCCTGTCGTTCGTTCTATTGATGAGAATTTTTGGGAAGATATTTATATAAGAAACTTATTAGTATTTAATGTCGGCGAAGTGAAGTGGTAGTTATTGTGAGATATATATATATATATTTTTAAAACATATTTCACCGCAAAAAAAAAAACAGGCCGCCACTGTGGACGTACGGGGGCTACTGAGAATTAAGGTGTAGGTTTTGGGTGTAATCCTAAGTTGGGAGCAGTGTAGCGAGATGTCTTTTTACATTTACTCTGCATGTCGGTACAATCTGGGAAACAGGGAGCAGGGATGGAGTTACAGAGGTCGGCGGCACGAGGAAATAAGCTATTGGAGTAGAAGACTCTCCGGAATCTGGGGACCTCCACAGTGAATGGATGGGATTTAGCTGATTGTCGAGTTGGTTTAGTGTATTTACGCCGAGGGGACACCAGAGCAACCAGTTCATCGGAGCAGAATCCATTGAAGTATTCGTAAAACAAGCACAAGGGTGCATCATTGCGGCGATGGGACAGGGACTGGAGCTTGATGGATAGTGAGGGGCGTATTAAGTTGGCGACTCTTTTTTTTACCTTGTCTAAGAGGGAGAGACTAGTGGATGGTGCACCAGCCCAGATGTGGCAACAATACTTCATGCATGGGCGGATGGTGGCTTTGTAGAGATACAGGATAATGTCATATGGTGCAACTATAAAGAATGTATAAAAATAAAAACAGATTTTGATAAATACAGTGAGCTGATCGGAAAACGATGGAGAGTTAACTTGATTTCAAGAAGCGAGGAAGTTCTGTGCTTTGTTCCCCGAGAGGGGCTCTGGTGGAAATCCCACTGTACATAGGGTAAACAATAAAATTAAACAACGTAAAATCCTTTTTGTTGCGAGTCTTCTTTGTGTTCTAACCGGCTAGAAAAATGCTGCCCACAATAAAGAGACGATCGACTACCGACGCAAGATACCAAGTAAGTGTAGATCTTTATTCTTGTTCTGATTTCAAGAAACGAGGAAGTCCTGTGCTTTGTTCCACCGATGTTTTTTAAAATAATGATAATGTTTTGATTCTTGACAAGGTATAAACTGATCTTCTCAATGAAGACAATGGCTATGCGACACATAACGATCCATGTATTACCATTTGAAAAACATTGCAGATTTTCATATCATCATATTCAGTTTACCGTCTGTTTTTCATGCCAGCATGTGTTGGACAAATGATGATCATGATGATGATGATGATGATTATTATTAATTGAGACAAAAAAATTATAGGCCGGATGCCAAACTAGTGAGGTGATTGGAACCAGTGAGATGATGATGATGATGATGATTTTTATAAATTTTTATAAGCGGATGCACTTCCTGATGCCAAACCAGTGATGTGATGGGGACCAGTATTTTTTATAGAGACACCATCTCTAGGTGATTTCCAACTAAGCCAAAAAATACACATCATTTCTAACAAAATTGAATTTTACCGCTTTTATATTAAGATAATTGTTTTAATCTCAAAAGTGAATATTTATTCTTTACAGACTACTATCTTGATGTGCATAAACGTATTGTGCAAAACAAAGATGTTACATTTATTCTCTATTTTCAACTGAAGAAGAATTACTTACTCGTTTAGACTATTACCTGAAGAGCGCTGTGCGAGATGTCCAATCCAAAATGTCGGCTGTCTGGAAAATGCAAGAGACATAACTCATTCTCAGAATCTCTTTAAAGCAAATGAGATAACTAAGGGCAAAGATAAGCAAGGGCAAATAGTTACTTTCCTTTTAAATATAAAATGTTTCATATTTATTTTCTGTAGAGATCTACAAATAATATTTATTATATATTTACAACTGAAGAATTATTACTTTTTAATTAGGACGCAATTAATTGTAACGTATTATTTGTAATGCGTTCAATCAAAAATGTCGGCCGGTCTGAAATATATGCAAGGGCATAACTATCTTTCAAAATCTCTTTGAGGCAAAGGAGATTACCAAGAACAAAGAGTTATTTCCTTTTTAATTAAAAAAGGTTTCATATTCATTTTCTCTTTATTTCTAGATGAAATCTGTTTCAGCTAACAGTAGGGAAAATCTAGCTCCTCTGGATAGGGGTAAAAATTGCTTCAGTTTAAAAAGAAATTTCTCCTTCACTGACCGAGGACAGAAAAGATGAAGTCTAGTATCAGAACAGATACTATACTTTGCTCCTAGCAGACAAAAAGCCCAGGAGGTGAAGTCAAGCGAATTTATAAATGAACGAGAAAACTTAGATTTTGGTCGTTTGCTTGTTTTGTTTTACGGCATATCGACCTTATTTCGGGTTATTAAATGTCGAATCTATTAAGTTTGGTTCGTTCCGAAGACACTGGGTAGAGACCACAAGGATGGATTTGCAGGCTATCATAGGGGTCTGGGTGTAATCCTTTGCAACTGAATAGAATGTCACAATAAGTGATGGGACGATTCCAAAATGTTTCCCGATTCCGATACAATTACCGATTCTGTTTTTAATTCCCGATTCCGATACAATTACCGATTTAGGTCTAATTTTCTACGTGCATAAGAATCGGATACGTCCAAAAATGGGGTACTGCTGTCACATCTGAAGGAGGTGGGGTACGCAGAACACACTTTCTGGCCTTGACAGGGTAGAAAATCGACTTCGCAATCTAGTGGAGATGATCGCTTCTCTTAACTACGGGCCAATTTTTACAGAAGAGACGTTGTTAGTCTTTCTCTACTCTATCGTTATTTTCATAACAGGTGCTCGACTCGGCTTCAATCTCTGCTTCCGACTTGTAAAGGTTTTACAGGAAGAACGCGTCGTTCTGCAACCACTGCAAAGAACTTTTCTTTTCTAACGGCACACGCACCATCAGCAGCAGCGCCATTCCTGTCCTCAGCGCCAGCAATGACGCAGCGACGACAGTAGCATTAGCAGTACAGCCGACCCCCTTGATGATTGAAGACGACAGGCGACATCTCAACACTACCAAGGAAAATACTCATTATCATAGACTGGAACCAGCCGACCCTTAGTGATTCAAGACGACAGGCGATATCCCAACACTACTAAGGAAAATACTCATTATCATAGACTGGAACCAGCCGACCCTTTGGTATTCAAGACGACCGGCGATATCCCAACACTACTAAGGAAATACTCATTATCATAGACTGGAACCAGCCGACCCTTTGGTATTCAAGACGACAGGCGATATCCCAACACTACTAAGGAAATACTCATTATCATAGACTAGAACCAGCCGACCCTTTGGTATTCAAGACAACAGGCGATATCCCAACACTACTAAGGAAAATACTCATTATCATAGACTGGAACCAGCCGACCCTTTGGTATTCAAGACGACAGGCGATATCCCAACACTACTAAGGAAAATACTCATTATCATAGACTGGAACCAGCCGACCCTTAGTGATTCAAGACGACAGGCGACATCCCAACACTACTAAGGAAAATACTCATTATCATAGACTGGAACCAGCCGACCCTTGGTGATTCAAGACGACAGATGACGTTCTAATACTGCCACATCATCATCGACCACCACGGTAGCAGCCCAACTCCTAACAATTCATCATCTTTATTATTTAACACGAGAGTTTGTCTCCTTTTTCTTGTTGTTACGTTTCATCAAACCTTTTTATTATTTTTACTTGCTAGTAGAAGTCGTGATACATTAAGCAGTACTTGTTAGATAACGAACAGAGTCGCCGGGCGTAGAGGGCCCTTAAAAGTAGGGTAGCCTGGGCGGAAGTCGGAAATGGGGTCATTTCCGTTTGGAGAGTGGTCTGATGAACGAGACGCGAGAACTGATTGTCCCGCCAACCCTGACAGCGGGGGGAGGGGGTCAGTTGGCACAGGTGGTCAAAAGTCGGCCTGCCTTCTATATGTCATGGTATATATCGCTCTAATTCATTCTAGCCTTCCTCTTTCTCTCCCCTCTCTCTCTCTCTCTCTCTCTCGCTCTCTACCTCTCTATCTCGTACACATGCAGTTAATTTCTGTCTCGTTTCGATATTAAATAAACTCTTATAAAAAAAACAAATCCGGCGTCTACGTGTTTGTCGAGCAACAGCCGAGGGAGAAAAGCCTGCACCGACGAAACATAAAAGGTCGCAAAGAAGATGAACGGGTATATAACGATGTATACACCCGCAAAGGTAAGCAGAATACAACAGTTGGGCCTTGTCTATCAAATCTGCGCCACAATTGTCGCTAGATTAAATTTTGGGGATGCGCGGTAAGTTGGACTCGAGAACGTTAAAGTAGGTTTGCATACTCCTTAACGAAAGTACAACGTTGCAAGAACGTTTCGTGTTAAATGTTTCTAGTTGCGTCCCGATCCCTACACCCTCGGTTTCCCGACCAGCCAGAAGGCATCGCCTGATGTCAACGGTCGTCTTTGGCATCAGCTGCTGCGTGTCACGAGACGCGCGCAATTCGCACCCGCGGGTCAAATGCGGCCCCGAAGTCGCAGTGACATTAGCAAACAAACAAAAAACACAACAGCAGCAACAAATAAAAGCGAGAACTGTTTAATTAAATGATGTCGACTTGCTCAGAGTTGACGACTTTACACCTTCCATCGTCGCTGCTTGCACACACAGGAACAGAATATGGAAAACATGTACGCGCAGACACCATACACGCATGGCCACACAAACACACACACGGACACACTTACAAACACATACAAGAACAAACACGTATAGCTACAACACACAAACAAAAACACACGCATACAAACATACAAAAGCCACATACAAGCAAAAACACACATACAAACATACAAAAACACACACTTACAAACATACAAAAATCACACACAAACAAAACACACACTTACAAACATGCAAAAACCACGCACAAACAAATATATACAAACATACAAAACCACACACATATGAACATACAAAAACACACACACAAACATACAAAAACACACACATACAAACATACAAAAACCACACACTTACAAACATACAAAACCACGCACAAACAAATATATACAAACATACAAAACCACACACATACAAACATACAAAACACACATACAAACATACAAAAACCACACACTTACAAACATACAAAACACACACACATACAAACATACAAAAACCACACACATACAAACATACAAAAACCACACACATACAAACATACAAAAACACACACACAAACATACAAAAACACACACACACAGACATACAAAAACACACACATACAAATATATAAAACCACACATGCGCATGCATAAATGAATACAAACCCACTTGCACATGCGCACGCACTCATACACGCATAAACTCACGCGCATACAAAATACGCATAAGCATACACGCACGTGTATCCACACGAATACTTTCACATACACCCTCACATACACCCTCACATAAACTCTCACACTCACATATACACATACTTACACGGCACATACGTGTGTGAGCATAAGCTCACACACGTATGTGCAGACATAAAATCACACTCTCACACAAACTCATACATAAACTCTCACATACACATACAAAATACGCACACACGCACACGTACCCATAGATTAGAAGACACTCTCATAAACTCTCACATACACGCACAACACACACATAGGTATACACACGTAACCACAGACTAAAAAACACGCAGTCTCACACATAAACTCTCACATACACATACAAAATACGCATCACACACATGCACACGTAGCCATAGATTGAAAGACACACTCTCCACACACCCGCACACCTAAACTTACACACTGACACTCACAAAACACACACATACAAAATATGCATATAAACATCCGCACCAAAGAACACGCACACATACACCACCACAAATACGCTTACGTAATGTAAACCACTTGTGTTGAATGGCCGTACCCAATCTAGGTTGAAACCATTAATATCACGTAGACTCGCCGTTTCATTTGGAAAAAAAATATGCATTTCTCTTTGATGCTAAGAAAGGCCATTTCTTAGACCATCTTAACGCTACAACGGAAGATAAACTCTCTTTGGAAAAGACAAGGAGATAAATATTTCATTTGTGTTTTGGAAAGCCTCACAAGATATTCCTCAAAGCAAATGCCAAAAAGGAAAAGAGAAACAACACAAACAACAACAAAATGATGATGATGATGATGATGATGATGATGATGATGATGATGATGATGATGATGATGATGATGATGATGATGATGATGATGGTGGTGGTGATGATGATGATGATGATGATGATGATGATGATGATGATGATGATGATGATGATGATGATGATGATGATGATGATGATACTAGGAACAATCCCCAAAACCCGGAGAAAAGACTGGGAGAAATTGGAATCAAAGGGACCATCGAAACCATACAAAGGACGGAAATGATCAAAACAGCTGCAATCTTAAGGAAAATCTTCGAATGCGGAAACCAATATATAATTGTTTGCTTGCTTGTTATTTGTGATGTTGTGAGGGGCGCGGAATAAGCGACTATTTTGGAATTCTCAAAAAATATGCTATAAAATATTCTTAATCGTCTTAGAAACGATCGTACGCCAAATATGTGTTGCTTTTGAATTCTTGAAACTGATATGAATAATTTTATTTGTCTCAACACACACACACACACACATACACACACACTCTCTCTCTCTCTCTCTCTCTCTCTCTCTCTCTCTCTCTCTCTCTCTACTTATTTATTTCTGTCCCTCCCTCACTTTTCATCTCTCTCTCTCTCTCTCTCTCTCTCTCTCTCTCTCTCTCTCTCTCTCTCTCTCTCTCTGTCTCTCTCTCTATGTATAATATATATATATATATATATATTTTATATATATAGCTATTTTTTCCTTTGTTTTGGTAGATGACGTCATCATGTTGGGCCTGATTTATTTATTGCTGTAATACTCGAAGGTTTGTCTTTTTTCCATGCCTCATTCTTTCATGTGTCTGTTACTTTTTACGTTGTTACTTCTGGTATATATCATTGTGATTGACTCTAGTGTTATTCTGAGGTGTAATAAAAACTCAATTGTGTCAAACATTTGAACATGGGGTAAATGCTATGTTGATCAGTGCTGCGGGAGAGCCATGCATTTAATAACTGTTCGTTTTTTTTTTGAATCCCCGAAAAAGTTTCATTGTAAACAGCTGCTAACCCCCTTTTATACGTCACGTTTTGCGGTTTCGTCCCCTGCTTATGTTTCACGACTCATACAGATGAGTCGCCTTTCGTATTTTCTCTCAATATATTAAATTATTTTATCAGTTCTTCACCTATTACTTTCTATGCTGATGAGAGCCAGAGTTTTACCTTCTGTGCTCGAAACCATTGGTCCATATGTTGTATTAAATTTCTGTATTAATAAATAAATATTAAGCTCTTAATTCTGATTCCCTTAATCAATTGAGCACTCTGCTGGGATTTTCCTACTATTTCACAAAGAATGTATATATATATATATATATATATATATATATATATATATATATATATATATATATAAAAAGAAGCTTTGAGTTATTTTAAACAAAAAGACAAAAAAAAAGAAGAAAAAAAAAAGAAAATGCAGTTTTAATTCCCAGAGAAACTAACTAAATCCAAAATAGTGTAGACTTAACATTTGTTGGAAAATTCATAAATAAATAATATATAATAGTAAGTAAATAAAATAAAAAGGGGGATTAAGTATCTAACAGTGAAACAAAAGCAGGAGACCTTAACGTAAGCATCTAATATTAACACGGGGATCATCAGCTGTTTACCATGTAACTGTTTCGGAGATTTAAAAACAGGACAGTTATATGCATGGCTCTCCAATGGTACAGATAAAACTACCATTTCCCCAATAATCAAGTGTCGAAATAATTCAGCTTAAAATGTTACTTATAAATAAATAAATAAATAAATAAATAAATAAATAAATAAATAAATAAATAATAATAATAATAATAATAATAATAATAATAATAATAATAATAATAATAATAATAATAATAATATACTACCCTTAAGACTACCGTGTGATATGGTAATTTGCATATCAAATAAAATCATTTATAAAAATAGTAATACTAGTAATAATAATAATAATAATAATAATAATAATAATAATAATAATAATAATAATAATAATAATAATAATAATAATAATAATAAAATACTATCTAAACACTACACCTACGAACCATTCTACGATATGGTAGCTAGAAATAAAATTATATAGGAATTAAGGTTGCATTAAAAAAAAAAATTTTAATTTAAAAAAAGCTTTAGTACCTTTGGTACCAGAAAGGCAAATAGATAAGAGGAAGGAAACCTAGCCATACAGATCTAAATACCCAATATATAGTCTAAAGAAGCTTTGAGTTTATATATATATATATATATATATATATATATATATATATATATATATATATATACACACACACACACACTTGTACATAATAAAAGGTCTGATTCTAGTAAACATGTCTTTATTCATTTCTAAAAAGATTATTTCTTGACGGGCCGTTTCGTTAACACTCAGACAGCCAACATACAGAGTAATATATCCTGGTTTTTCCATATGTGTAACTCATCAGAACAAAGGTAATATATACATATATATATATATATATATATATATATATATATATATATATATATATATATATATATATATATATATATATATACATATATCATAATGTAAAATAAAATAATAAAATAAGGTGCCAATCAAATTTTATTAGAATTCAAAGTTCAAGCAAAGTATCTTAACGTCCTTAACTCATGAGTAGCGGCGAGAGAAGGTTTTGTTTATTTGGCTCGCGGGAGAGTGAATACTTTAAAACTTTACTCTTTGTTGGACCCGGGGGAAGAGATGACCGTGTTTGTCGGCTCAATTCAGTTTTAGTTTTATTCAAATCGGATTTAACGGATTTTCCATTTAACCAGCAAATTTTGATTTGTACTGCTCCGATCAAATCATTGGAACCCTAAATTTTGAACAGTATGATTTCTACACATAGTGAGTTTACTGAACTTTTTATTTGATTTGGTTTATTTATCGTTGTAATAATTAACAAACATTGGATGCATTTTTCACTGCATCGATTGTGGACGCATCTCAAGACTGGATAACTTTTTAAATTTTTTAAATTTTTTTCAATTTTTCATTTTTTGACTGTCACTCATTACCTGAATCAATCTTCAGTCAACCTCCTGGATATCTTTCCTCAATATGTTTTTAAATTGTATGACTTGGATGGATTGTATAGATTTAACAAAAAAGGATGTTTTTGGGTTGATATATTTGATGTTATGTACTTTTATGTATTTTTGTATATATTTTTATATATTTTCAAAGTGTAATTTTATTACATGCAGTAATGTCACTGCGATAATGGTCTTCTGAGGAGAAGAATTATCTTTGAAAACTCATGAGTTAAGGACGTTAAGATACTTTGCTTGAACTTTGAATTCTAATAAAATTTGATTGGCACCTTATTTTATTATTTCATTTTATATCATGATATTAATGCTCTATCCAGTATATTGAGCTTCAGTTTTTATCCGGATGTTTCACTAATTATAAGATATTAGTTGACTATTATATCTTTTGTTGGATTACTTTATATATATATATATATATATATATATATATATATATATATATATATATATATATATATATATATATATAGTACTTGTATTTTGTCGTTTCCTAGATGTTAATCCAATGAAACTCCAGTGTGTATAAGGTAGTGATTAATACCACGTAGAGCTGTATTATAGTATAAATCTTTTTTTATTTAATATTGTTGTAACATTTTAATTATTTTCAAATCATATTCCAAATAACGAGTACATACAATAGCGTACCATGGTATAACATTGTGTGTACTCTTGGCCTTTTGGCTAAGATCAAAGTGTAGTATCTGTTCCGATGGATACTTCACCCCATAGACTGGTATTGTCTTGGCCTTCGGGGCTTGATTTACGCCGATCTATGGGTCTGTCCTGTGCAGTTCTAGGAGGTCCACCCTCCCAGGCTTCGCCTCCCCTCTTTGGGGAGGAGTAAGTTTATTGCTTACTGCCTGAGGCGCCCTTACCGGGGAATGCCGACGGGGCTGCCCAGGCAATTTTTAAACCCCACTTTCCCGACCCGACCGTGGGTCACATCTTACTTGTGGGAGTAAGATAAAAACTGGCCTTGTGCCTAACTCCTGGAGAGGAGTAAATCAATACTCTTTATTTGGAATATGATTTGAAAATAATTTAACTATTAAACAAGTGAACGCGCGTGCGTGTGTGTGCGTGTGCGTGTGCGTGTGCGTGTGCGTGTGCGTGTGGGTGTGGGTGTGGGTGTGTGTGGCGTGTGTGCGTGTGCGTGCGTGTGTGTGAATATCTGAAGAAAACGAAAATTATGCTTCATCATTTACTTTTATTTATTAAGCGGAAATTTAACAAGTGATGTTATTTCTTTTTTTCTTTGCCTCGGGACAGGTGGCTGCTTTTAGTTTCCTCTCATGAAAACGTGCAGAGGCCAATCAAAATATCAAACAGGATGATAAGAAAATCCTTTGAATATGCTATGCTTATTTTAGCGTAAATCGACGCGTCCCCCCATCCACACACACCACACACCACACCGTATACCCCCTACCCACCCCGATTGACAAAAATCCTTCAGGAAAAACTCTTTTACCATCTGAGAAGTTTCTCCATAGACTTTTAAAATAAATTCAATCTTGATTTGCTTTGATTTTTTTTTTTGTTGTTGTTGTTGTTGTTGTACTCATGTTTACCGCTTATCAAGGCCAAAAAGTCACTCAAGGATAAGCGTCAATAAGTTTGTCAGGTAAACAGTGAGACAACACCGTGGGGATTGGAGACAATGGTTGAAACTTGACAGAATTTATTAACATTGAATTTGAAAACGACCATGTTTTACTCAGCTGGGTAGTTTTATGAAAACAAACTCTTCTCGTGAAAGATCCATTTTCGTTTCAGGTACCCGGATGAAGCAAGGGAAATTATTTACAGTGGTTGTAGCTAGACGAGTTCTTGCTGTGAATGTTTTACAGTGAGCGACGCAGAGATCGGAGCTCAGTCGAGCACCTAAGCAAATAATATTAGTATTTTAAATGTTTAACAATTGTATGGTTTGAGGAAAGCTTCATTGACAATTCTGTAATGTTTGTTGTTTTAAATGGTGTATGCAAACGTGTTTTTATAATTTTAAAATGAAGAACGCGTTCTAAATTAAAAAAATAAATAAAAATGGAGCTCCCCTGTTAAGACATAAATGGTTGGTAACTTTTAATGCCGCAAAGACTAAGCTCCTTTCCTTCAACAACTACAAGAAGCCTCTCCAACCACCGATTGTCAAGGCAAATAACACCCTACCTGAGAGTTCATCATTCAAACTCCTCGGCCTAACCTTCACAGGTAACATGAATTGGAACACATACATTGAAGACATTGCCAAGGCTGCCGCAAAGAAGGTTGGCTCCCTCTACCGTGCTAGTAAACTCCTCACACCTGACATTATCCTGTATCTCTACAAAGCCACCATCCGCCCATGCATGGAGTATTGTTGCCACATCTGGGCTGGTGCATCATCTACTAGTCTCTCCCTCCTTGACAAGGTCCAAAAAAGAGTCGCCAACCTAATAGGTCCCTCACTGTCAGCTAAGCTCCAGTCCCTGTCCCATCGCCGCAATGTAGCATTCTTATGTTTGTTTTACAAATACTTCAATGGATTATGCTCCGATGAGTTGGCTACTCTGGTGCCCCCTCGACGTAAATTCACTAGACTAACTCGACAATCTACTAAATCCCATTCATTCACTGTAGAGGTCCCCAGATGACGGAGAGCATTCTACTCAAATAGCTTCTTTCCTCGTACTGCTGGCCTCTGGAACTCCCTTCCTGTCCCCTGTTTCCCCGACAGTACTGACATGCAGAAATTTAAAACTAATGTAAACAGACATCTCGCTGCTCAGATCCCAATTTAGGCTGACCCCCCAAACCTTCTCCCCTTTTCTTTTTTCTCAGTAGCCCCTTACGTCTACAGTGGCGGCCTGCCTTGTTTGGGGTGAATCATGTTAAAAAAATAAATAAATAATAATAATTTCGATTGAAAAAAAGTAGAACTTCCCCATTTAATTATGTCGTGTATAAAACTGTACCAGGGTAGGACTTGTATCCTGGCTCCCACGGGATAGAGAACGTGACCTACTGTGGTATGACAGCACATTGATGTATGAAATTGTATTCTTAGTGTACCGCCTGTACTGAGGATTGAACCTTCAACGTCCAGAAGACTGTCACTTAGAAGTAACTTAGCACTTATATCCGTTGTGCGTCCTCATCTAAAAAAATAATCTGAAACATAATGTCAACCGACGGGTCATTTTATTTTTTCGGAAGTCGCTCCAGACAAAGCATGAAGCCACTTGATGAAAGAAGCTAATCCTAATAAAAAGGGAGAGAAAGTAGAATCATTTCAAGACAAAGCAAGCCTAAGAGAAATCCCACCAGCAGCGTTAAATCATCTGGACTCCAAACAAGCCAATCAAAAAATAAGCCCTTCAAGAATCAAATAGAGAAAGAAGTGGTTACAAGACTGACTGACATTTTTTCTTTTTTTGCTGAAACCGTACGGATGTTTTGTATACGATTGACTTTGGTTTGTTAATTAATTTGTTTTCTGTGTGTATAGGGTGTAAACAAATCGTCTATTTAATCTAGGAGATGTCCCCTGACATGTGCTACCATTCCAGTTCAAGGTGGTCCTGGTCACGACCCCACTCTGCAGTTATGTAATTCCTTCCTACCGCAGGAATATGTGACACAAGGTCGGAAGGCGAAGGAGATTCAAGCCAGCGCCCATAAAGAAGGAGAACTCTGGCCTAGCAAAAATAGCATGGGCAGCCCCGTCGGCATTCTCCGGTTAGGGCGCCTCAGGCAGTAAGCGATAAACTTACCCCTCCCTAAAGAGGGGAGGCAAGGCCTGTGAGTGTGCACCTCCTAGGACAACCCAGGACAGTATACCTCAGCCCGGCAGATAAAATGCCACCGAAATGGTCCAATTCCTGCCGGACTGATTGTGGAGAACGAATCCTCGACTGGAATAAGCCCATCCCGAAGTCCTCAATCAACCGAAGTATTATTTACTCCTCTCCAGGAGTTAGGCACAAGGCCAGTTTTATCCTACTCCCACCAGTAAGATGTGACCCAAGGTCGGGTCGGAAAGTGGGGGTTGAAAAGCCAGCGCCCGAGAGGTTAGCACTCTGACCATCAAAAATTGCCTGGGCAGCCCCGTCGGCATTCCCCGGTAGGGGCGCCTCAGGCAGTAAGCAATAAACTTACTCCTCCCCAAAGAGGGGAGGCGAAGCCTGGGAGGGTGGACCTCCTAGAACTGCACAGGACAGACCCATAGACCGGCGTAAATCAAGCCCCGAAGGCCAAGACAATACCAGTCCATGGGGTGTAGTATCCATCGGAACAGATACTACACTTTGATCTTAGCCAAAAAGCCAAGAAAACCGAAGTATTATTTACTCCTCTCCAGGAGTTAGGCACAAGGCCAGTTTTATCCTACTCCCACAAGTAAGATGTAACCCAAGGTCGGGTCGGAAAGTGGGGGTTGAAAAGCCAGCGCCCGAGAGGTGAGCACTTTGATTTATTTATCCAAAATTCTATAAATACAAAAAATTAGATGTGGCACTAGGCCAAAAGGGGGTATGGGGGGGAAAATGGGGGTCGGGGGTCGTCCACTTGGTCTATAAATACCCTAAAAACTAGTTTCAGTCACCATAATACCATATTCACTCTATGGACTTAAGCTACTTAAAATATCCCCAGGTGTTTGAAATGAATTTTATTTACAGAAGAATATGTACATGTGTGATGATGGGAGTGGGAGAACAAAAAACTAAGCCTTAAATAATCCCCCAAAAATAAATAAAAATAAAAGGGATAGTAAAAATAAAGAACCAAGGAAAATGCTAATTATGGCAAGTTAGTAGAGTCCCCCATCCTATCTAAGGTGTGAACTGCTCGCTGTCTTCCGGTAAAAACCAAAAGCAAGAGAGACAGCTCCTAATTGGGAGTGGGCGTTTCTATATGGGGGCAAAAGAAATTGAGGGATGGGTTTGTCGGGATGTGCGGTGTCCTCCAGGATAAGAACTAGGGAGCGGGCATCCTGAAGGAGTTCTGACACCTAAAATAAAGCTGGGGGCAAAGAGCTCATTTACACTACTAGCTAGTAGGGACTGTGCCCAAAAAATTTGCTGGTCGGGTTAAGGAAATGTTTTCCTTTTTTCAAAAAAGAGACCTAAGGTCGCTGTGTGCCATGCCTAGGCAGGGAACACGAACTCGAACCTATTCCGCGTGAACACGCATAAACTAGCGGTGTGTATCCACCTACTTTTGAAAAGTGAAGAAGGCAACCTCCTTCTATCAGATTTGATTTTGATTTTAAGCTGGTGCTTAAAATACGAAATCAAATCATAATAAGAAGGCGGCACCCCCCCACGCCCTATGTCTAAGCGAGAAGAGTACACCACGAGTCTAGCTACGGCTAAGATCGCGAGTAAAACCATACGTTTCTCCCTGGGCCACAAGGGGTCCATGTTGAAGACAACGGATGCTAAATCCAAGCACGTCACCCGATCGGGGGTGATGCGAGCCGTCACCTCGTTGACATACGTCCAGAATTCACGAAGTTTGGAGCAGGTGAGAAAGGCGTGCTCCGCCGTTTCAATCTCATCTTCCTCGCAACGTGGGCAGAAGGGGTCCATAACCAGACCAATCCTGAATCGTATGCCATTGAGGGATACCGCATTTCGAACCAATCGCCAGGTCAGAGAAAACTCAGTATTGTTGAGATGGCTCCGGCCTGGCGCCCAATTCCACTGAGAGCGAGCCTCCCGCTCCGACAATCCAAGTCGCTCCCCAAGGGGATCCGAAGCGGTCCCCACCACTAATTCCCGATATAGTGTATTTCTAGACCGGGCGAGGTCACTGGACCCCGGCAGCACTCTGAGCGCAGCTCGGCATTCGTTGAGGAACTGCGATTGACCCCTTGGCCTACGTCGGCATTCGGCCAAGTGGTCAGGGATGAGGTTAGGAAAAGCGTTTCCAACCGCAGGGCCCCACGCAGACTCCTCTGTCAAGGTTCGGCTCAGGAATGCCAACCGCTCGGCATACAAGTGGCTTTCCAAATCGGGCATTCCTAAGCCTCCCACATCAGGACGTTGAGTACAGACCTGTCTACGGACTTGCGGTCTCCCCTTTGCCCACAAAAGCGAGAAAAGGAGACGCGTTAAAACCGCTCGGCGGTCCGCAGGCAGAGGTAGTACAGCCAATCGGTAAAGGATGAGCGGAAAGACGTACGTGACGCACGCCTCAGCTCGACCTTTAAGGGAAAGCCCCCTTCGAAGCCAAATCCTTACAGACGCTTCGACCTTAGACTGTACTTCCGACCAGTTCTTATCAAGCTGGAGACCCGGTCCGAACCATACGCCGAGGATCCGAACCGGGCCATCTGTCCAGTTGAAAAGGCCCGGGAGCGCAGCCGCGCCACTCCAGGCAGCCAACCTTAGGCCATTGGATTTGCTAAGGTTGACTATGGCCCCTGTAACTTTTTCGTACCTTTTGAGTGCCCTAATCACCGCGATAATGTCTCGAAAGCACGACACAAACACGGTGACATCATCGGCATACGCGGACACCCTGGCTCGCGCACCGCCAGGAAGAGCAATACCGCGTAGGGCCAGTCCAGGCTCCCCGATCCTAAGCCTGCGGAGAAAAGGCTCCAAGGCAAGGACGTAAAGCAGGGGAGACAGCGGACACCCCTGACGTACCGACCGAGAGACGGCAAAAGACTCCGATCGCATTCCATTGACCTGCACCACTGCCGTCGGCCCGCGATACAAAATGGAGATCCATCTGCAGAAGCCCGGTGTAAAACCGGCAGCCTCTAAAACAGATCCCAGGAACCGATGGTCGACCCTGTCAAAAGCTTTGGACTGATCTAAATTGATCAGCGCGGCTTCAGTGTCGTCTTCTAATCCCTCTATGATCGTGCGCATCAGATGCAAGTTGTTTTGAATCGATCTCCCCTTCACAGCATAATTCTGATCAGGTTCGACCAACTCACCGATAACAAGCTGCAACCGATTTGCAAGAACTTTGGCCAAAATCTTTAAATCTGCGTTAAGCAGAGTTATGGGCCTATAATCATCTAAATCCCCACCATCTTGGCCCTTTTTCTGAAGCAATGTGATCACTCCCTTGGTGACTTGACCGGGGATAGAACCCTGTTCAAACCAGTGATTGAACACATTGACCAGAATAGGTACGAAGATGTGCGACAGCCTCAAGAACAATTCATAGGGCAAACCATCCAGTCCCGGAGATTTGTCGTAGCCGACCTGCTTCAGAGCAGCCAAGACCTCACACTCTGTAACGCGCCCATCACAACTAGCCGCTCGGGCCGCCTCCAGGCGGGGCGAGCCAGCTAAATAGCTGCCAAACTCCTCGACGCGGAGTCCGGGCAGTTGGGTGAACCGCTCCATGAAATGCTCACGAAATCCCCGGCAAATCTCCCGAGTCGACACAAGGGTGTGTCCTTCCGGGTGTTTGACTTGACGAATGAGACCGACCGAGGTGAGCACTTTGACCCTGAGAGACCGAAAATCTACAAAATATGTCACAGAGAAAAAGGAGCTGTATGCGTTTCTTCGAATTTACATAATTAATTTGTTTTAAAATTCTAATAAATTAATATTCAGAAATATACACTTACAACTGGTATTCTCAAATTCCCATCTGTATTTATAATATTTTCCTCGATAGTAATATCAATAAAATTTATTAATCCAATTAAAGACATTTTTTAAAACATACTTAGACTTTCTGTATCAAGGGAGATAATTCCATGAATACTTCAATGTATTAATTTAGAAAACTTCAGACTCATTCTTCCGGAAATGACGTCATTGTTAGAGGCAAGGGGTGGGGCATCGTCAGTATTTATTTTTATTTCGGTCTACGCTTATTTAATTGTGTAGGTAAACTTTCGATTTTTTTTGTACACCAAAGGCGCGGTCTTAAACTTTCGATTCTTTTGTACACCAGAGGCGCGGTCTACGCTTATTTAATTGTGTAGGTAAACTTTCGATTTTTTTGTACACCAGAGGCGCGGTCTACGCTTATTTAATTGTGTAGGTAAACTTTCGATTCTTTTGTACACCAGAGGCGCCGTCTTAAACTTTCGATTCTTTTGTACACCAGAGGTGCGCCCGTAAACTTTCGATTATTTTGCAACAGGTCGAAATCAGGTGACGCGGAAGCCTAGCAAAAAAATGCGATCGACAGGGAGCATTTTTTTGTTAGTCTATTATATTAAGGGCAGTTTTCTGTCACGTTTAAGTTTGAAATAGCATTTCGTTGGTCTGTCACGCTTAAGCTTGAAATATCATTTGGTTGGGCTGTCACGTTTGTTTTAACTAGTATTTGGTTGGTCTGTCACAGTTAAGTTTGAAATAGCATTTCGTTGGTCTGTCACGCTTAAGCTTGAAATAGCATTTCGTTGGTCTATCACGTTTGTTTTAACTAGTATTTGGTTGGTCTGTCACGTTTAAGTTTGAAATAGCACTTCGTTGGTCTGTCACGCTTAAGCTTGAACGGACGTATCTTAAGGTGTCCATTTTGTCTTTCGTCTTGTTATAGTGGTTTAGTTGCTGCCAGACTGGGGTATGGTTCTGTTCAGTCCTAGGAGGTCCACCCTCCCAAACTTTACTTCTCTGAGAAGGGGTTAGTTTATTGCTAATCGCCTGAGGCGTCAATACCGGGAAATGCCGACGGGGCTGCTCAGGCATTTCTTTCTAGACCAGAGTTCGCTTATCCTAGTGTGCCGGCTACTCAAAACCACATAAAACTTCTCGGCCTTTTGGCCAAGATCAAAGTGTAGTATCTGTTCCGATGGATACTGCACCCCATAGACTGGTATTGTCTTGGCCTTCGGGGCTTGATTTACGCCGGTCTATGGGTCGGTCCTGTGCAGTTCTAAGAGATCCACCCTCCCAGGCTTCGCCTCCCCTCTTTGGGGAGGAGTAAGTTTATTGCTTACTGCCTGAGGCGCCCCTACCGGGGAATGCCGACGGGGCTGCCCAGGCAATTTTTAAACCCCACTTTCCCGACCCGACCTTGGGTCACATCTTACTTGTGGGAGTAAGATAAAAACTGGCCTTGTGCCTAACTCCTGGAGAGGAGTAAATCAATACTCAAAACCACATCTGAATTTGTGTCTAACCTCTTGGCAAAGGGGGTAAATAATTTGTATTCGCCCCCCTTCCCCCCCCCCCACTTCCTTTCATCCCCACGTGTCTTCGCTCCCTGCTGCACGGATGCCGGGCCTTGTTCTACCGTTGACCGTATAACCACGCCCACCTCGTTAACCGCGAACAAGACGAATGAATTGAGGGGACGCGATGGGGGTGAGGTTAAAGCAAATGCGAGGTCAAATCAAACATAAGAGAAGTACAAAGAAAACACAGAAAGTACTTATAAAGAACTGGGAGCCCCACAACCCACTCATCGAAAAGAGAAAATGAAAAAATAAAAAAATAAATAAATAAAAACGCGAGGAGGGGGGGGCGAAGAAGAAGGGGGAAAAAACCGAAAGACGTCCGATGAGTGGGGGGGGGGGGGGGAGAGACGAATCCGAGAACAAAGAGGTCGAGGGACCGTGCAAAACACACCTTTCTTGTTTATAATGGAGTTCTAAGAGTCTAGTCGTTGCACCACGATCGCCGCCCGTAGCGCGATGTGTTTTCACATATGTCACCGGCGAACGAGTGAAGAACTATTTACACACCCCCGTCTACCGAGGGACTTCGTAACCGGAGAAGCGATGCTTATTTAAGGAACCTCACCAATTACACCCGAAACACACAGCCATACACCATTTTTCAGCCCATCAAAAAAAAAAAAAAAATTGGTCGGAGATTTCAATGAAAAAAAAAAAAAGCAAAATAACTTGGGGGTGACAGGAAAAGGAGGGAAAAAAAAAGGAAAATGATTTTTTTTTAAGAAAAAAAAAACGAAAAAGGAAGCTCTATGAAAAGATATGAGGAAAACAAATATTAAGGTTACAGGTTTTGGTAATACAAGCCAGAAAACACACACATATACAGTAACTATGGAAAATAGTATGGAATAGTAGATAAGCATGTGAACACGATATTAGAAATAAGGACACAAACACATCATTAAGGCTACACTAAAGATATTTCGGTCGATTTATTCGACCATATTCATTCATATATCATAACAAATGAATATAACCGAACAAATGGACCGAAATATCTTGGTCCAACTTTAATAATGTGTTTGTGTACTTATTCCTACTCGGTCTTGGCCTTTTGGCTAAGATCAAAGTGTAGTATCTGTTCCGATAGATACTGCACCCAATAGACTGGTATTGTCTTGGCCTTCGGGGCTTGATTTACGCCTGTCTATGGGTCTGTCCTGTGCAGTTCTAGGAGGTCCACCCTCCCAGGCTTTGCCTCCCCTCTTTGGAGAGGAGTAAGTTTATTGCTTACTGCCTGAGGCGCCCCTACCGGTGAATGCCGACGGGGCTGCCCAGGCAATTTTTAAACCCCACTTTCCCGACCCAACCTTGGGTCACATCTTACTTGTGGGAGTAAGATAAAAACTGGCCTTGTGCCTAACTCCTGGAGAGGAGTAAATCAATACTCGCGTGTTACTTGCTCATCCACTATTCCATTAACTATTTTTTCCTTTTGTCTAATAAGTAACTATATAATTTGATTATTTGTATTATTCGAACTACTTTTCTCATCTTAGGTGTTATTCCGTACAGATTTCCAAGTTCGACATAAAGATTCCCGAGTTCAACAAGACACGCCTGAAAACGGTCGGTGGTTACATCGGCGGAAATGCTGTGAGAATAACGTCTAATATGAGAACTGTAGTCTGAATAATACAGCTGATACAAAAGTTCCTAAAAATATACTATTTTATTTCGACATATTAAATGTAACATGGAAGAAATATGAAATTACAATATAGAAACGAACAAACGTATTTTGCAACATAAAACATGATGTTTATTAAAACATTTATTAAGCCCTGTAACGCTTCGATTCTTTTGTACACCAGAGGCGCGTCCGTAAACTTTTGATTCTTTTGTACACCAGAGGCGCGTCTGTAAACCTCCAATTCTTTTGTACACCAGAGACGCGTCCGTAAACTTTCAATTCTTTTGTACACTAGAGGACCGGCCGTAAACTTTCAATTCTTTTGTACACTAGAGGACCGGCCGTAAACTTTCAATTCTTTTGTACAACAGAAGCGCGTCCGTAAACTTTCAATTCTTTTGTACACCAGAGGCGCGTCCGTAAACTTTCAATTTTTTTGTACACCAGAGGCGCGTCCGTAAACTTTCGATTCTTTTGTACACTAGAGACCGTCCGTAAACTTTCAATTCTTTTGTACACCAGAGGCGCGTCCGTAAACTTTCGATTCTTTTGTAACAGGTGGACACCAGGTGACGCGATAGCCTAGCAAAAAATGCGACAGACAGATTTGCTAGTCCACTTATAATATAACGAACACTTCTCTGTCAGGATGTCTGTCTGTCTGTCCGTCCTGGGGAATTTTTGTAAACAGAAGGGGGGGGGGGGCGGCCGAAATAATAACTATTTAATTAATTTCAAAGTCGGAAACATAAACAAACACATTGGGCCACATATTAAAGACTAAATAAACAATAAATAATTTTCGGCGTCAAAGTCGCGATTCGAACTCGCAACCTTGACGCTACTAGCCAAACGCGCTACCGCCTGAGCTAAAGGAACAGAGTTGGAAAAAATTTCTTAATCCTAATACTTGAACAAATCGCTTTTTTTTCACATCTCTCATTTAGCAATAGATGATCGTATAGTAATTGGTTCTTTTTATGCTTTGGGGTCTGCGTCCGCGCTCGATCTGTTCTTCCAGAATACGATTGGGTCTGCGTTCGCGCTCGATCTGTTCTTCCAGAATACGATTGGGTCTGCGTTCGCTCTCGATTTTTTCACGGGGGGGGGGGTGTAAACCCCCCCCCCCCCCATTTTTTTTTTTTTCATTTTTTTTTTTTGGCGCGAAAAAAAAAAAAATTTTGGCGCGAAAAAAAAAAAAAAAATTTTTCCGCCTAATAAAGAACAAAAAAAAAAAATTTTTTTTATCCTTTTTAAACAAAAAAAGTATTCGGAGACAATTTTTTTTCATTTCTTTTGTCTAACCACCCAAGAACGCGGCAGCCTAGCAAAAATAGACGACCGTTAGGGAGTCTATTTTGGCTAGTCCACTTATAATATAACGAGCACTTCTCTGTCAGGATGTCTGTCTGTCTGTCCGTCCTGGGGAATTTTTGTAAACAGAAGGGGGGGCGGGCGAAATAATTACTATTTAATTAATTTCAAAGTCGGAAACATAAACAAACACATTGGGCCACATATTAAAGACTAAATAAACAATAAATAATTTTCGGCGTCAAAGTCGCGATTCGAACTCGCAACCTTGACGCTACCAGCCAAACGCGCTACTGTCTGAGCTAAAGGAACAGAGTTGGAAAAAGTGTCTTAATCCTAATACTTGAACAAATCGCTTTTTTTTCACATCTCTCATTTAGCAATAGATGATCGTATAGTAATTGGTTCTTTTTATGCTTTGGGGTCTGCGTCCGCGCTCGATCGGTTCTTCCAGAATACGATTGGGTCTGCGTTCGCGCTCGATCTGTTCTTCCAGAATACGATTGGGTCTGCGTTCGCTCTCGATTTTTTCACGGGGGGGGGGGTAAATTAACCCCCCCCCCCATTTTTTTTTTTGGCGCGAAAAAAAAAAAAAATTTTGGCGCGAAAAAAAAAAAAATTTTTTTTTTTTCCTTTTTAAACAAAAAAAGTATTCGGAGACAATTTTTTTTCATTTCTTTTGTCTAACCACCCAAGAACGCGGCAGCCTAGCAAAAATAGACGACCGTTAGGGAGTCTATTTTCGCTAGTCCACTTATAATATAACGAACACTTCTCTGTCAGGATGTCTGTCTGTCTGTCCGTCCTGGGGAATTTTTGTAAACAGAGGGGGGGGGGGGCGGCCGAAATAATAACTATTTAATTAATTTCAAAGTCGGAAACATAAACAAACACATTGGGCCACATATTAAAGACTAAATAAACAATAAATAATTTTCGGCGTCAAAGTCGCGATTCGAACTCGCAACCTTGACGCTACTAGCCAAACGCGCTACCGCCTGAGCTAAAGGAACAGAGTTGGAAAAAGTTTCTTAATCCTAATACTTGAACAAATCGCATTTTTTTCACATCTCTCATTTAGCAATAGATGATCGTATAGTAATTGGTTCTTTTTATGCTTTGGGGTCTGCGTCCGCGCTCGATCTGTTCTTCCAGAATACGATTGGGTCTGCGTTCGCGCTCGATCTGTTCTTCCAGAATACGATTGGGTCTGCGTTCGCTCTCGATTTTTTCACGGGGGGGGGGTGTAAACCCCCCCCCCCCATTTTTTTTTTTTTCATTTTTTTTTTTTGGCGCGAAAAAAAAAAAAATTTTGGCGCGAAAAAAAAAAAAAAAATTTTTCCGCCTAATAAAGAACAAAAAAAAAAAATTTTTTTTATCCTTTTTAAACAAAAAAAGTATTCGGAGACAATTTTTTTTCATTTCTTTTGTCTAACCACCCAAGAACGCGCAGCCTAGCAAAAATAGACGACCGTTAGGGAGTCTATTTTGGCTAGTCCACTTATAATATAACGAGCACTTCTCTGTCAGGATGTCTGTCTGTCTGTCCGTCCTGGGGAATTTTTGTAAACAGAGGGGGGGGGGGGGGGCCGAAATAATTACTATTTAATTAATTTCAAAGTCGGAAACATAAACAAACACATTGGGCCACATATTAAAGACTAAATAAACAATAAATAATTTTCGGCGTCAAAGTCGCGATTCGAACTCGCCTCCTTGACGCTACCAGCCAAACGCGCTACCGCCTGAGCTAAAGGAACAGAGTTGGAAAAAGTTTCTTAATCCTAATACTTGAACAAATCGCTTTTTTTTAGCAATAGATGATCGTATAGTAATTGGTTCTTTTTATGCTTTGGGGTCTGCGTCCGCGCTCGATCGGTTCTTCCAGAATACGATTGGGTCTGCGTTCGCGCTCGATCTGTTCTTCCAGAATACGATTGGGTCTGCGTTCGCTCTCGATTTTTTCACGGGGGGGGGGGGGGGGGGGTAAATTAACCCCCCCCCCCCATTTTTTTTTTTTGGCGCGAAAAAAAAAAAAAATTTTGGCGCGAAAAAAAAAAAAAATTTTTTTTTTCCTTTTTAAACAAAAAAAGTATTCGGAGACAATTTTTTTTCATTTCTTTTGTCTAACCACCCAAGAACGCGGCAGCCTAGCAAAAATAGACGACCGTTAGGGAGTCTATTTTCGCTAGTCCACTTATAATATAACGAGCACTTCTCTGTCAGGATGTCTGTCTGTCTGTCCGTCCTGGGGAATTTTTGTAAACGTAATTTCAGAAATAAACAATAAATAATTTAAGCGCCGAGACTACGATTCGAACTCGCAACCTTGACGCTAACTGCCGAACGCGCTATCATCTGCTCCACAACGACAAGTGATATAATCGTCTTAATTTTAACTGATAAAGAATCCGTTTTTTTTCAACTTCTTCCAGTTACAAATGGATGATCGTATAACTGTTCATTGGAAATACATTGGGTCTGCGTTCGCACTCGATTGTTTTAGGGGGGGGGGGAATTCCCCCCCCCCCCCCCAATTTTTTTTAAAATTTTTTTTTGGCGCGAAAAAAAAAAAAATTTTGGCGCGAAAAAAAAAAAAAATTTTCCCGCCCAAAAAAAAAAATTTTTTTTCCGCCTAATAAAAAAAAAAAAAAAAAATTTTTTTTTTTTCCTTTTTAAACAAAAAAAAGTATTCGGAGACAAATTTTTTTCATTTCTTTTGTCTAACCACCCAAGAACGCGGCAGCCTAGCAAAAATAGACGACCGTTAGGGAGTCTATTTTGGCTAGTCCACTTATAATATAACGAGCACTTCTCTGTCAGGATGTCTGTCTGTCTGTCCGTCCTGGGGAATTTTTGTAAACGTAATTTCAGAAATAAACAATAAATAATTTAAGCGCCGAGACTACGATTCGAACTCGCAACCTTGACGCTAACTGCCGAACGCGCTATCATCTGCTCCACAACGACAAGTGATATAATCGTCTTAATTTTAACTGATAAAGAATCCGTTTTTTTTCAACTTCTTCCAGTTACAAATGGATGATCGTATAACTGTTCATTGGAAATACATTGGGTCTGCGTTCGCACTCGATTGTTTTAGGGGGGGGGGGAATTCCCCCCCCCCCCAATTTTTTTTAAAATTTTTTTTTGGCGCGAAAAAAAAAAAAATTTTGGCGCGAAAAAAAAAAAAAATTTTCCCGCCCAAAAAAAAAAATTTTTTTTCCGCCTAATAAAAAAAAAATAAAAAATTTTTTTTTTTTCCTTTTTAAACAAAAAAAAGTATTCGGAGACAAATTTTTTTCATTTCTTTTGTCTAACCACCCAAGAACGCGGCAGCCTAGCAAAAATAGACGACCGTTAGGGAGTCTATTTTGGCTAGTCTATTATATAATGGGCAGTTTTCTGTCTGTATGTATGCATGCATGTATAATATATACGTCCGGCTAAAACTAAACAAATATAAATCAAACACCCACAAAGTTGTCATTTTCTTGATCGGCCTTGCCCTGAATTAATATCTAAAATTTAGAAAATATTATTCATTCTTTCACACTAAACTGGCGCTTTGCTAATCTTTCAATGACTGCTCCAACGGCACTTGAACAATGCTATAAAAATATACGATTGTTGTTTTCGTATGAAATATAGGAAATGCTTAAGTCTCGACAAAGTTACAATCAAAAGAAACTATATAGGTACTCGCACCACGGCACCCAATGTATAAATATTAACTCTATTTTATCAGGTTTATTCTTGATAAAGTCCTGATTTATGGGCGAAACATTGAATCACATCATGACCCTGTGTTAATGTCTTTTTTGTTCACATTAGTTTGTCTTTTTCCATTATTTCTATGTTTGTTACCTATACATTCTGTCGGATTCTCAACCTAGTCCATACACGTATCTATTATTATACTAAATCTGAGTTAATCAACGTTTGTTTCCTTAAAGCTTTTCCCTAATTTATTGTAATCACAACAAAATACATGCTAAAATATTCGATGTTTTTTGCTAATCTTTCAGGGACTGCTCCAACGGTACTTGAATAATGCTATAAAAATATACGATTTCTGCTTTCGAATGACACATGGAATATAGGAAACAAACAAAGAAAATACATAGTCACTTGTGGCGGACCCTGTATATCGATTGGTGAGTCTTTAAAAGACAAAACACGTGTCTGTGGATGTTAATATTTATGTAATAACTATATTCATAATATTGAGGAGATCACTCTGATGTAAGAAAAAGTACGGTTCCCACCTGAGCTAAATGCAAGATTATTTACTGTACGGAATTGGATCCTCTGCTTAAGCTGATTAGCGTGATTAAATACGGTAACATTCCTCCTGTACTGTAACAACTGGCAAGCCGGCTGAGACAATGGTGACCGAACATCCAGGGTTCAAGCCTCGAAGCTGGTGAGTTGGTTGGATAAAGCCACACTGATAAGTCTCCAAAAGATGAAACATGTCTGTGAATGTTTATATATTTATTTTTATCCCCCCTCCCCCCCCAAAAAAACATATTGCCACTAAGACGTAAGCGGCTATTGAGATTAGGGGCCAGATTTATAGGGGGCAACCTGAGTAAGGAATTGTACAACGAGATGTTTGTTCACATTACATTTAAATTTCTGCATGTCGGTACAGTTAAGGAAACAGAGAGCAGGGAGAGAATTCCAAAGGCTAGCAGTTCGAGAAAAGAAGCTATTGGGGTAAAAAGGTGATCTCCACAATGAAGGGGTGGGATTTAGCTGATTGTCGGGTTAGTCGGGTGTATTTACGTCAAGGGGATACCAGAGAAGCAGGTTCGTCCAGGCACATTCCATTGAAGTACTTGTAAAACAAGCACAGGGATGTAACACTGCGGTGATGGGACAGGGGCTGGAGCTTGGTGGACAATGTGGGATCTATTATATTAGCAAGTCTTTTTTTTACCTTGTCTAAGAGGGAGAGACTAGTGGTTGGTGCACCAGCCCAGATGTGAGAACAATACTCCATGCATGGACGGATGGAAGCCTTGTAGAGATATAGGATACTAGCAGGTGTTAGAAGTCTTCTAGCCCGGTAAAGGGATGCCACCTTCTTTGCAGCAGTCTTTTTTGGTAGAGTAGACTCTACCAAAGTTTTACGAAAGGATTGATTAAATCTAATTGACTAGAATAAAATAGACAATGTAATTCAGAATTCAGAAAGAAACCTGTGATCCGCAGCAAAATCACACCCCTTCATTGTAGAGGTCCCTAGATGGTGAAAAGTTTCCTATTCTAATAGCTTCTTTTCTCGGGCTGCTTGCTTTTGGAATTCCCTCCCTGATCCCTCGATCGTACCAACATGCAGAAATTTAAATGTAACATGAATAAACATCTTGCTGCCCAACTTTGGCTACCCCCCCCCTCTTTCCGGTGATTTGCGCCCCTGTTATACAAGCGCTTTCCACTTCATTCCGCTGGGTTTCCTTTCATCTGACGCCATACGCGCCCCTACCTACGGATACAGACGGTCTATGTCTTTTCCAGAATGCTCATTTCTCCCACATTAATTTTAAGTCAACGATGACAAGAAAGTCAATGGATGATTTCGCTGCTGACGGGCCGTGACACCGAAAGATAGACCCAATGTAGATTTGCGCGCCACGGCGTCTGGGGGTTTGCCGGACGGCGAACGAGAATCGCGATAAAACAGAGCGAGTCGAGTCGCGTTTGGAACAACCAAAGAAAAGAAAAAAGAAAAAGAAAAATATATTCGCTATTTTTATTTTCTAGATTTCTGCTTACTTTGTGATTTTTAACGATATTGGTTGACCAAACAGTTCGTTTATTTTTTAATGTCATCTTTCCGGCCTACTAAAGATCTTGCCCCTTTGGCTAAGATCAAAGTGTAGTATCTGTTCCGATGGATGCTCACTCTGTAGACCGGTATTGTCTTGGCCTTCGGGTCTTGATTCCGCCGGTCTGAGGTACTGTCCTGTGCAGTTCTAGGAGGTCCACCCTCCCAGGCTTTGCCTCCCCTCTTTGGGGAGGAGTAAGTTTATTGCTTACTGCCTGAGGCGCCCCTACCGGGGAATGCCGACGGGGCTGCCGAGGCAATTTTTAATGGTCAGAGTGCTCACCTTCTCGGGCGCTGGCTTTTCAAGTCCCACTCTCCTGACCCGACCTTGGGTCACATCTTACCTTGTGGGAGTAAGATAAACCTGGCCTTGTGCCTAACCTCCTGGGGAGGTAAATAAAAAGATCTTGGCCTTTTGGCTAAGATCAAAGTGTAGTATCTGTTCCGATGGATACTGCACCCCATACATGTGTTGTCTTGACCTTCAGGTCTTGATTTACGCCTGTCAATGGGTCTGTCCTGTGCAGTCCTAGGAAGTCCACCTTCCCAGGCTTTGCCTCCCCTCTTTGGGGAGGAGTAAGTTTATTGCTTACTGCCTGAGGCGCCCTTACCGGGGAATGCCGACGGGGCTGCCCAGGCAATTTTTAAACCCCACTTTCTCGACCCGACCTTGGGTCACATCTTACTTGTGGGAGTAAGATAAAAACTGACCTTGTGCCTAACTCCTGGAGAGGAGTAAATCAATACTAAAGATCGTTTTATATTCATATTCTTCAAATCCTGATGGATTTTGTCTTGCAGCTCTTTAAGTGAATGTTATCATCTTTTTGTGACGTCATCCCTTTGACGCGTCATCTACTGTTCACGGAGACAAACAAACACGATAACAAACAAGATCCACAGTTTTAGTAATATATAGAATAAAGATATATTATACCTATCAGCGTTTTCGTTACTGAATTGAATTAATGGAGAATCTTCTAGAAACGCGAGCAATTAATACGTAGGTTATCATCTTTTTATAATTGTGGCCCATATAAGCTGATGTTTCTAAATTTACCGAGCGATTATTTTAATTGCAAGTCGGAAACGCCAAATGACAGCAATTTTCAATGGACGCCATTTTTTTTTTTTGTAAAGAAAAAAGAATAAGAAAAAAAAAACGCGCCAAAATAAAAGTACAAAAGAATTAAAAGGTTGTCCACCATTTTTTTTCTTCTTCGTTATTGGACAATGTTTTTTTTTTGTTGTTTTTTTTTTTCAATTTGTTTTTTGGAAGACTTACTAAATTTGTCGTCGAAATATTTATCAGGTGTCGATGTCGGCGAATCTTTAATTGAAAACTTAAAATCAGTCAAACGAACGGAACTTACAATTAAAAAGAAAGAATGAGAAACGACGGAAAATGGCGCGAAAAAATGTCGGTTTTTAAATGAAAGGAAAAAATAGTTGCTCTATCTTTTATATTATAAACTAGCCGTGTTGTCCGGGCGTATAAGTTTCGTTCCGAAAATTGGCAAATAATTTTTGTTTTAAAATCTATATCTGTTATTTGAATTAAGCTTAAAACTCAATTATAGTAACTAGCAGGACATGTGTCTTGGCGCTGATAAAATAATTATATTGACTATAAAAAAAATATTCGCAAAACAAGAAATTTTAAAAAACAATTAATAGTTTAGCTTTTAGAGCGGGGAATCACTATTTATAAATTATGGAGACGTGGAAATAATTTTTTTCAATATTTTAGGGAAATAAAATTGATGTTAGATGAAGGTATGTGTGTCTTACCTAAGCTTATATATATATATATATATATATATATATATATATATATATATATATATATATATATATATATATATATATATTATAATATATATATGAAGTAATAAAATAAGGTGTCAATCAAATTTTATTAGAATTCAAAGTTCAAGCAAAGTATCCTTAAGTGCTTAGCTCATGAGTGTTCAAAGATAATTCTTCTCTTCAGAGATTACTTATTTTTTCGCTCTGCTGGCAAGATGCGACCGGGATTCAGTCTTATTTTGCTCAATTCGGATTTAACGGGTTTTCTAATTGAACAACGAACTTTGATTTGATTTGGGTTGCACATATCGGGATTTTGGAATTTTAATTGAACTTTCTATATTATTTTATTTATTTATCATTAACATTGAATATTGACACATTTCGAGACTGGATAACTTTGTCAGCTCCTTCAATTTCGCGTATATGGACTGCTGTTTATAACTTGAAGTAATGTCTTTCCTGATTATGTTTCTCAATTTGTATGACCTGGATGGACTGTATGGATTCAACAAAATGTATATTTTTGGGTTGATAGGTTTGATGTTATGTATTTTTATGTATTTGTGTATATAATTTTATATATTTTCAAAGCGTAATTTTATTACCTGTAGTGGTATAACTGCGGTAATGGTCCTCTGAAGAGAAGAATTATCTTTGAAAACTCATGAGCTAAGGACTTAAGGATACTTTGCTTGAACTTTGAATTCTAATAAAATTTGATTGACACCTTATTTTATTACTTCATTTTATATTATAATATTAATGTTCTATCCAGTATATTGAGATTCAGTGTTTATCCGGATGTTTCACTAATTATAAGATATTAGTTGACGCTTATATCTTTTGTTGGATTGCTTCATATATATATATATATATATATATATATATATATATATATATATATATATATATATATATTTAAAGAATTGTGGTTACCAACGCTAGTAAAAAAACTTTTTCAATAATTATTTATTATCTTATCATTTTGACATTTTAAGTTTTTTTTAATATATTAAAAAAAACTTAAAATGTCAAAATGATAAGATAATAAATAATTATTGAAAAAGTTTTTTTACTAGCGTTGGTAACCACAATTCTTTAAATATACTTTTTTCTCTCGTTGGAACTGCACTGATGCTACACAACCCTCTTCTCTCTCTCTAATATATATATATATATATATATATATATATATATATATATATATATATATATATATATATATATAAATATATATATATTCTTTTGGCAGTGGATTTTTATTTTTCCGACAATAAATGCGGGAACAATATTTAATGTTTTATGATACATTTTTCTGCTCCCTCCCACATCTTTTTTGTGTGGATGGGGAGAAGGGTTATTCTGTGGTGCTTTTTAGGAATAAGTATCCAGAAATTTGCAGTCGTAACGTAAGTAGTTTCGACTTTCCGGAGAAAGCAAACTCAAGTTCCGATGCTTCTGCACAATAAAAATTATTGTGTACTTTAATTAGTAACTAGCAGGACATGTGTATTGGCGTTGATAAAAGAATTATTTGACTATAAAAAATATCCGAAAAATCATTTTTTTTTTAAACAATTAAATAGTTTAGCTTTTAGAGTAGGGGATCACTTTCCTATTTATAAATTAAACGTAAAATAAGCACCCACTTCCAGGCCATTTTAAATAAGTGAACACGTCACGGAAGAAGGTCCCTTGTATGTGTATGTTCATAGAACGTATGGTGCTAACAGTTCGAAAATATAAACCGAATAATCTGAATTAACTTAATTTCTCTGGAGTTCCATAGTAATGTCATGATTTTGTTGCTATCTTTCGAAACAGGCAATAATAGAGTTTTATAATCGAGTTTATAATCGGTTCGTAGTATTTATAAGTACATGCGTGGTCGGTGTTCGTTAAAACGTAATCCGGTTAGCAAAAACTTAAGTCTCAAGCAGAATTAAATTCCCTGAATCTGGAATGTACCGGTGCAGTAACAGAATGTCACTTCTATAAATAAAGGACACGGTGAGTTGGGTAGCGGTTAGAGTAGAAAATTTTGTAATCTGTCAAGGCAGGAAAGGCGTTCTCTGCGAGGAACCTCCCCAGATGTGGCAACAGTAACTCTATATTCGGACATATTTGACTCTCATACAGCTACGTGTTTCGAATTTGCATACTTTGAATTCTGATCGAAACGTGGTTTTTAGTTTCGACTACGCATCTATATGAGAGGCTATGTCCGTCCGTTGGTCAGTTGGTCACCCTTAAAATAGTCGGTGTGTCTGTCATGCTTAAATTTTTTAACGCGTTACACGCGCATATTGAATGGACGTATCTCATGAAAAAGTAGGTCTTGTTAACTTTGTAACTTCCATGGAAAATGTCCTCAAATCCGAAACATGGAATCGTTTGATTCTCAAAGAAGTCTCCGCTCTTAGATGTTTGGTAGCTTTCAGCTTTTATCTGAAACAGTCGTGACAAGAGTCGACCTGGACGTTGTCAAGGTTAGGTGGTCAGTTGAGTGGTTGGACCAACGGTGACCGGACGATGACCTCAAGCCAGGGTCGACATTATCGACATCCACTAACCCGTATGTCACCATCGCGTGGATTCCAAACCAACGACTCATCTTAGAATATTCGCCTTGTGCCAAACTTGGTGGTTCTGAATATCTAAATTACAAATTACGGATTGGTGTTGTGTGGGTTTTCTTATGGGATCATGTGACAACAAGCGGTCGCCAATTGTGACCCGACCACCAACAACTAGAAAACGAGATGAAAAGTGTTCAATATTAAAATTATAAATATTTCATAGGCTCGCGCCGTTTTCATTTTGTTCTTTTGTTTTTTGGGGGGGGTTTTCAGCAAAATCGATATTCGAACCTTTGTGAGTTTGATGGAACGAATAAATGATTGCTGGGTGAGCAATTATCACGCCAGTTGCTGTAGCAATATTTATATGCGAGCGTGTGAAAATAATGTTAAGGACGGTATTTCCCATGAGGATAGAGTACGTATCAGAATATTACGTCACAGGCAGGAAATCGCTAGTGATACGTGGCGAATAAGGTGATCTTTTGTTTTTATTAAACTGCGCACGCGAGAGAAAGAGAGAGAGAGAGAGAGAGAGAGAGAGAGAGAAAGAGAGGGGGTAGTTGAGTTTTAGGGAAGCTGCTCCCTCCACATGGGGGATGAATTGGGGTATTATGTGTGTATACATGTATACTGTTAAGAAACATAAAAGCATAGAAGATTGTTAAACCCCAAATGATTTTGTGCTGTTTCTTTTAATCAATACGCATCACGACAGAACAACAAAGAGTATTGATTTACTCCTCTCCAGGAGTTAGGCACAAGGCCAGTTTTTATCTTACTCCCACAAATAAGATGTGACCCAAGGTCGGGTCGGGAAAGTGGGGTTTAAAAATTGCCTGGGCAGCCCCGTCGGCATTCCCCGGTAGAGGCGCCTCAGACAGTAAGCAATAAACTTGCTCCTCCCCAAAGAGGGGAGGCAAGGCCTGGGAAGGTGGACCTCCCAGAACTGCACAGGACAGACCCATTGACCGGCGTAAATCAAGATCCGAAGGCCAAGACAACACCAGTATGGGGTGCAGTATCCATCGGAACAGATACTACACTTTGATCTTAGCCAAAAGGCCAAGCTGAGAAAAGCTTTCTTTTTAAAAGGTGATCAAACAAAAAAACAAATAGGCAACAAGTAACTGTTACCAAATGCAATAGAAGTTACTTTTCTACTTACCTGTTTTTGTTGTTTGTTTAAAAGTATTTAAAGCGCTTTTATTTTTATTTTTTATCGTTGCCTACGGAGTCTTGTAAACGCGACGAATTCAATATGACGCCGGATTTTACTCCATTATCGAGGCTTTAGATCGAGTAAAATCCGGTGCCATATGGAATTCGTCGGGTTTACAAGAATCCGAAGGCGATGGTGGGAAATGTAAATAAAAGCACTCTAAAATACTTTAAAACACACAACAACAAAAAACTTAACCAGGTAGGTAGAAAAGTAATTTTTATTGCCTTTGGTAACATTTATTTGTTTGTTTTTTCATCCTTTTTTTCCTGTCAACTATTCTTGTAAATCGCTCTTCTAGTTATTATTTAGGGTATGTGCCCTCGAAACCGCACCATACCCCCCCCCCCAAAAAAAAAAAAATTAACAACTAACGATATACATGTTGCTGTCCTGGGACGGGTATTCTTCTAATAATTATACTAAATGTGACATGATCAATAACTTTAATAGCACAAAATACATGCTAACATATAGCTTAATTGTGGGATTGAGTTATGTTTGAAAATTATTTTGTTTTAATTGTTCTAGTTATCCGTAATTTATAATTAACTGAACTTAGTGACCTATCTATTTCTCCCGCTCCCTCTCCCTCTGTGTTGGTTCAACCACTCTCTAATTGGTTTTGATGTCTCTGTTAGCATTTAGAGAAAGAGTGGATCTTTTTTTTTTTCAGCTAACTTATATCGTGCGTTCGTAGAAACCGTAAACAAATGTGTAAATTAGATAGCTAAAAAAATAAGTGTCTAGACAGACTTATTGTTTTTAGTTGTGCCAGATACGACCGTCAAGCATTGTAGGCTGCCAGAAAACGCCAGACCCCAGGAAAAATAAGACGACGACAACAATAATGATGATAGTTTTTTTTTTTTTTACATGATTCACCCCAAACAAGGCAGGACGCCACTGTAAACGTAAGGGGCTACTGAGAAAAAGGAAAAGGGGAGAAGGATTAGTGGTTCAGCTTAAATTGGGATCTGAGCAGCGAGATGTCTGTTTACATTAGTTTTAAATTTCTGCATGTCAGTACTGTCGGGGAAACAGGGGGCAGGGAGGGAGTTCCAGAGGCCAGCAGCACGAGGAAAGAAGCTATTTGAGTAGAATGCTCTCCGGCATCTAGTGTTTATAGAAAAGACTGAGACTAGCAACATCATGTCTGTGAGAGAGAGGGTGCAGAGAAGAAGAAAGGGTGGGAGCCAACTAAATTACAGTTTATGCTTTAACTAACACTTTCATGCTATAACGATTAAATACTAACTATTGTTTTCGTCGGTCTGTCTCGCTAGACGTGCAACATCTGTCTATGTTTTTTTCTACTGGACCCTCGTTGGGTTTTTTTCTTATTCGCGGCCATTTTTTCTTAATAAGTGAAACAGCTTTTCTCTATCAAATAAAACGCCATTGTTTTTCGCGAGAAACAAAGACACTGGAAGGACGTAGAAAAGTATTACGTCATCTCTTCTTCATATTTTTTAAAATAAATGAAACAACAAATGTAAATTACAACTTATTTTTAAAGACCAAAAAATAAATTAATTTAAAGAAAAATTAAATTCATACCCTCCCCCGGGGAGTGGGTGGAAGACATTGAGGGGGTTTACAAATCGGAAGTTGCGCTAAATATCCTTCCGGGGTTTAATTGGGAAAATAAATATCCGAAAATAGCGGCAGGCGGCATTTTGTCGAATTTAATAGCACCTATCCGCCAATCATCCAGCTGGCGCAGCTTTAGGGTTAGAACAGAGGATTATATTCGAAAAGGCCAAAAGAAAAAAAGCGGGAAATTAAAAAATTTAAAAAAAAAACGTAAAGAAAAAGTAATTCGTAATTTCGCGCACTTTTTTTGAAGGAATTAGTTTCGGTTTTGTCAAATTAGGCGCGTTTTTCTGCACTTTTGCTGTCGAGTTCTCAGCCAATACGAGTCCAACTTAAAATGGAGTCGTTGCATCGTAATGGGTGAGGAAATGAAACTGATAAGAAACGACACTCATTTAAATAATTTTAATAAAAAAAAACATGGACAAAAAAAAAGAACAGGAAAACAAAAAATGTAAAGACAGAAAAGGAGGAGAAAGACAATTGACGAAAAAAAAAAGAACAGATGAATGAAGAGGGGGGGGGGGTGAGAAAAAAGATAGAGAATAGAAAGGAAAAAAAAAAGAAATGTAAGTGTAAATGAAAGGGAAAAGAAATAAACGAAAGAATAAAGATATTAAGAAAAAAAGAAAAGAAAAAAAGAAAGAAAAAAGAGACAGAACACCAGAGACAAAAGAGAGAGAAAGAGAGACGGAAAGAAAACAGAAAAGGAGAGAGAGGGGAAGAAAAGGAGAGTAAGAAAGAAGGGGGAGAGAACGAGAAAGAAAGAGAGAAATAGAAAGAAAGAGAGAGAGGAGGGGGGGGAAAAGTGAGGAAAAAGAGAAAGAAAGAAAATAAAGAGGGGAAAAGAGAAAGAAAAAAGAAATAGAGTAAGGAAAAGAGAGAGAAAACACTTATAGAAAAGAAAAAAGGCATGGAAATAAAACTGAAAAAAAGAAGAAACGACACCCGTAAATAAAACGAACGAAAAAAAAAAGAAGAAAGGCAGAAGCAAGAAAAGGGGGTAACCAATAGAGGAAGAAAGAGAAAGGTGAAAGAAAGAAAGAAAGAAAGAAAGAAAGGAAAAGAAAGAAACGAAACTAAAGATAGAGATAAAATGGAAGAAAGAAAGAGAGAGAAGGTAATAGAAAAAAAGAAAATACTTTCTTTAATTCGCAGAATGGCTAGAGGGCTGGAAAACGTTTTTTTTTTTTACAAAAATGAATATGGTGTAAATTAATTTCAAACTAATTTTTGTAATATTCCTCAGACAAACTTATTTTTTTCCGTTTAAAAAAATAAAAAATGGCGCCCAAAGTATCCAATAAAATATATATAAACTCAACAAGCAATATTCCTTACTGACATTTTTATTAACCACTTTCTTAACAATTAATAACTCGCCATTTTTGTATTTTAAGCTCCTAAAGTCCAAACTCTTGTTTATTGTGTTTTTTCTTTTATAAGTGAAATTATATTTTTATTGTACAAACAAAAATATTTATTGTGCAAACAAAAATATTTATTGTACAAACAAAAATATTTATTGTACAAACAAAAATATTTATTGTGCAAACAAAAATATTTATTGTGCAAACAAAAATATTTATTGTACAAACAAAAATATTTATTGTACAAATAAAAATATTTATTGTACAAACAAAAATATTTATTGTACAAAAAATATTTATTGTACAAACAAAAATATTTATTGTACAAACAAAAATATTTATTGTGCAAACAAAAATATTTATTGTGTAAACAAAAATATTTATGGTGCAAACAAAAATATTTATTGTGCAAACAAAAATATTTATTGTACAAACAAAAATATTTGTTGTGCAAACAAAAATATTTATTGTACAAACAAAAATATTTATTGTGCAAACAAAACTATTTATTGTACAAACAAAAATATTTATTGTGCAAACAAAAATATTTATTGTACAAACAAAAATATTTATTGTACAAACAAAAATATTTATTGTACAAACAAAAATATTTATTGTGCAAACAAAAATATTTATTGTGCAAACAAAAATATTTATTGTACAAACAAAAATATTTATTGTACAAATAAAAATATTTATTGTACAAACAAAAATATTTATTGTACAAAAAATATTTATTGTACAAACAAAAATATTTATTGTACAAACAAATATATTTATTGTGTAAACAAAAATATTTATGGTGCAAACAAAAATATTTATTGTGCAAACAAAAATATTTATTGTACAAACAAAAATATTTATTGTGCAAACAAAAATATTTATTGTGCAAACAAAAATATTTTTTGTGCAAACAAAAATATTTATTGTACAAACAAAAATATTTATTGTACAAACAAAAATATTTATTGTACAAAGACAAATATTTATTGTACAAAAACAAATATTTATTGTAGAAAACAAATATTTATTGTACAAAAAAAAATATTTATTGTACAAACAAAAATTTATGTTACAAACAAAAATATTTATCGTACAAAACAAAATTTATTGTGCAAACAAAAATATTTATTGTACAAACAAAAATATTTATTGTACAAACAAAATAATTAATTGTGCAAACAAAAATATTTATTGTACAAACAAAAATAGGCTCTTTTATAAGTAAAACTATATTTTTATTGTACAAACAAAAATAGGCTCTTTTATAAGTAAAACTATATTTTTATTGTCTAAACAAAAGTAGGCACTTTTATAAGTAAAACTATATTTTTATTGTCTAAACAAAAATAGGCTCTTTTATAAGTAAAACTATATGTTTAGTGTACAAACAAAAATATTTATTGTGCAAACAAAAATATTTATTGTGCAAACAAAAATATTTATTGTGCAAACAAAAATATTAATTGTGATAACAAAAATATTTATTGTACAAACAAAAATATTTATTGTACAAACAAAAATATTTATTGTACAAACAAAAATATTTATTGTGCAAACAAATATATTTATTGTACAAACAAAAATATTTATTGTACAAACAAAAATATTTATTGTGCAAACAAAAATATTTATTGTACAAACAACAATATGTATTGTACAAACAAAAATAGGCTCTTTTATAAGTAAAACTATATTTTTATTGTACAAACAAAAATAGGCTCTTTTATAAGTAAAACTATATTTTTATTGTCTAAACAAAAATAGGCTCTTTTATAAGTAAAACTATATGTTTAGTGTACAAACAAAAATATTTATTGTCCAAACAAAAATATTTATTGTGCAAACAAAAATATTTATTGTGCAAACAAAAATATTAATTGTGCAAACAAAAATATTTATTGTGCAAACAAAAAAATTGATTGTGCAAACAAAAATATTTATTGTACAAACAAAAATATTTATTGTACAAAAAAAATATTTATTGTGCAAACAAAAATATTTATTGTACAAACAAAAATATTTATTGTACAAAGACAAATATTTATTGTACAAAAACAAATATTTATTGTAGAAAACAAATATTTATTGTACAAAAAAAAAATATTTATTGTACAAACAAAAATTTATGTTACAAACAAAAATATTTATCGTACAAAACAAAATTTATTGTGCAAACAAAAATATTTATTGTACAAACAAAAATATTTATTGTACAAACAAAATAATTAATTGTGCAAACAAAAATATTTATTGTACAAACAAAAATAGGCTCTTTTATAAGTAAAACTATATTTTTATTGTACAAACAAAAATAGGCTCTTTTATAAGTAAAACTATATTTTTATTGTCTAAACAAAAGTAGGCACTTTTATAAGTAAAACTATATTTTTATTGTCTAAACAAAAATAGGCTCTTTTATAAGTAAAACTATATGTTTAGTGTACAAACAAAAATATTTATTGTGCAAACAAAAATATTTATTGTGCAAACAAAAATATTTATTGTGCAAACAAAAATATTAATTGTGATAACAAAAATATTTATTGTACAAACAAAAATATTTATTGTACAAACAAAAATATTTATTGTACAAACAAAAATATTTATTGTGCAAACAAATATATTTATTGTACAAACAAAAATATTTATTGTACAAACAAAAATATTTATTGTGCAAACAAAAATATTTATTGTACAAACAACAATATGTATTGTACAAACAAAAATAGGCTCTTTTATAAGTAAAACTATATTTTTATTGTACAAACAAAAATAGGCTCTTTTATAAGTAAAACTATATTTTTATTGTCTAAACAAAAATAGGCTCTTTTATAAGTAAAACTATATTTTTATTGTCTAAACAAAAATAGGCTCTTTTATAAGTAAAACTATATGTTTAGTGTACAAACAAAAATATTTATTGTGCAAACAAAAATATTTATTGTGCAAACAAAAATATTTATTGTGCAAACAAAAATATTAATTGTGCAAACAAAAATATTTATTGTACAAACAAAAATATTTATTGTACAAACAAAAATATTTATTGTACAAACAAAAATATTTATTGTGCAAACAAATATATTTATTGTACAAAAAAAAATATTTATTGTACAAACAAAAATATTTATTGTGCAAACAAAAATATTTATTGTACAAACAACAATATGTATTGTACAAGAAATATTTATTGTGCAAACAAAAATATTCATTGTGGCAACAAAAATATTTATTGTACAAACAAAAATATTTATTGTACAAACAAAAATATTTATTGTACAAACAAAAATATTTATTGTACAAAAAAATATTTATTGTGCAAACAAAAATAGTTATTGTGCAAACAAAAATATTTATTGTACAAACAAAAATATTTATTGTACAAACAAATATATTTATTGTGCAAACAAAAATATTTATTGTGCAAACAAAAATATTTATTGTGCAAACAAAAATATTTATTGTGCAAACAAAAATATTTATTGTACAAACAAAAATATTTATTGTGCAAACAAAAATATTTATTGTGCAAACAAAAATATTTATTGTACAAACAAAAATATTTATTGTACAAAAAAAATATTTATTGTGCAAACAAAAATATTTATTGTACAAACAAAAATATTTATTGTACAAAGACAAATATTTATTGTACAAAAACAAATATTTATTGTAGAAAACAAATATTTATTGTACAAAAAAAAAATATTTATTGTACAAACAAAAATTTATGTTACAAACAAAAATATTTATCGTACAAAACAAAATTTATTGTGCAAACAAAAATATTTATTGTACAAACAAAAATATTTATTGTACAAACAAAATAATTAATTGTGCAAACAAAAATATTTATTGTACAAACAAAAATAGGCTCTTTTATAAGTAAAACTATATTTTTATTGTACAAACAAAAATAGGCTCTTTTATAAGTAAAACTATATTTTTATTGTCTAAACAAAAATAGGCTCTTTTATAAGTAAAACTATATGTTTAGTGTACAAACAAAAATATTTATTGTGCAAACAAAAATATTTATTGTGCAAACAAAAATATTTATTGTGCAAACAAAAATATTAATTGTGATAACAAAAATATTTATTGTACAAACAAAAATATTTATTGTACAAACAAAAATATTTATTGTACAAACAAAAATATTTATTGTGCAAACAAATATATTTATTGTACAAACAAAAATATTTATTGTACAAACAAAAATATTTATTGTGCAAACAAAAATATTTATTGTACAAACAACAATATGTATTGTACAAACAAAAATAGGCTCTTTTATAAGTAAAACTATATTTTTATTGTACAAACAAAAATAGGCTCTTTTATAAGTAAAACTATATTTTTATTGTCTAAACAAAAATAGGCTCTTTTATAAGTAAAACTATATTTTTATTGTCTAAACAAAAATAGGCTCTTTTATAAGTAAAACTATATGTTTAGTGTACAAACAAAAATATTTATTGTGCAAACAAAAATATTTATTGTGCAAACAAAAATATTTATTGTGCAAACAAAAATATTAATTGTGCAAACAAAAATATTTATTGTACAAACAAAAATATTTATTGTACAAACAAAAATATTTATTGTACAAACAAAAATATTTATTGTGCAAACAAATATATTTATTGTACAAAAAAAAATATTTATTGTACAAACAAAAATATTTATTGTGCAAACAAAAATATTTATTGTACAAACAACAATATGTATTGTACAAGAAATATTTATTGTGCAAACAAAAATATTCATTGTGGCAACAAAAATATTTATTGTACAAACAAAAATATTTATTGTACAAACAAAAATATTTATTGTACAAACAAAAATATTTATTGTACAAAAAAATATTTATTGTGCAAACAAAAATAGTTATTGTGCAAACAAAAATATTTATTGTACAAACAAAAATATTTATTGTACAAACAAAAATATTTATTGTGCAAACAAAAATATTTATTGTGCAAACAAAAATATTTATTGTGCAAACAAAAATATTTATTGTGCAAACAAAAATATTTATTGTACAAACAAAAATATTTATTGTGCAAACAAAAATATTTATTGTGCAAACAAAAATATTTATTGTGCAAACAAATATATTTATTGTACAAACAAAAATATTTATTGTGCAAACAAAAATATTTATTGTGCAAACAAAAAAATTGATTGAGCAAACAAAAATATTTATTGTACAAACAAAAATATTTATTGTGCAAACAAAAACAAAAATATTTATTGTGCAAACAAAAATATTTATTGTACAAACAAAAATATTTATTGTACAAAGACAAATATTTATTGTACAAAAACAAATATTTATTGTAGAAAAAAAATATTTATTGTACAAACAAAAATTTATGTTACAAACAAAATATTTATTGTACAAACAAAAATAGGCTCTTTTATAAGTAAAACTATATTTTTATTGTACAAACAAAAATAGGCTCTTTTATAAGTAAAACTATATTTTTATTGTCTAAATAAAAATAGGCTCTTTTATAAGTAAAACTATATTTTTATTGTCTAAACAAAAATAGGCTCTTTTATAAGTAAAACTATATGTTTAGTGTACAAACAAAAATATTTATTGTGCAAACAAAAATATTTATTGTGCAAACAAAAATATTTATTGTACAAACAAAAATATTTATTGTACAAACAAAAATATTTATTGTGCAAACAAATATATTTATTGTACAAACAAAAATATTTATTGTACAAACAAAAATATTTATTGTGCAAACAAAAATATTTATTGTACAAACAACAATATTTATTGTACAAAAAATATTTATTGTGCAAACAAAAATATTCATAGTGCCAACAAAAATATTTATTGTACAAACAAAAATATTTATTGTACAAACAAAAATATTTATTATACAAAAAAATATTTATTGTGCAAACAAAAATAGTTATTGTGCAAACAAAAATATTTATTGTACAAACAAAAATATTTCTGGTACAAACAAAAATATTTATTGTGCAAACAAAAATAGTTATTGTGCAAACAAAAATATTTATTGTGCAAACAAAAAATTATGTTGCAAACAAAAATATTTATCGTACAAAAAAAAATTTATTGTACAAACAAAAATATTTATTGTACAAAAAAATATTTATTGTGCAAACAAAAATTTATGTTGCAAACAAAAATATTTATCGTACAAAAACAAAATTTATTGTGCAAACACAAATATTTATTGTACAAAAAATATTTATTGTGCAAACAAAAATATTTATTGTGCAAACAAAAATATTTATTGTACAAACAAAAATAGGCTCTTTTATAAGTAAAACTATATTTTTATTGTCTAAACAAAAGTAGGCACTTTTATAAGTAAAACTATATTTTTATTGTACAAACAAAAATAGGCTCTTTTATAAGTAAAACTATATTTTTATTGTCTAAACAAAAATAGGCTCTTTTATAAGTAAAACTATATTTCTATTGTCTAACGAAAAATAGGCTCTTTTATAAGTAAAACTATATTTTTATTGTACAAACAAAAATAGGCACTTTCATAAGTAAAACTATATTTTTATTGTACAAACAAAAATAGGCTCTTTTATAAGTAAAACTATATTTTTATTGTCTAAACAAAAATAGGCTCTTTTATAAGTAAAACTATATTTTTATTGTCTAAACAAAAATAGGCTCTTTTATAAGTAAAACTATATTTTTATTGTCTAAAGAAAAATAGGCCCTTTTATAAGTAAAACTATATTTTTATTGTACAAACAAAAATAGGCTTTTTTATAATTAAAACTATATTTTTATTGTACAAACAAAAATAGGCACTTTTATAAGTAAAACTATATTTTTATTGTACAAACAAAAATAGGCTCTTTTATAAGTAAAACTATATTTTTATTGTCTAAACAAAAATAGGCACTTTTATAAGTAAAACTATATTTTTATTGTCTAAACAAAAATAGGCTCTTTTATAAGTAAAACTATATTTTTATTGTACAAACAAAAATAGGCACTTTTATAAGTAAAACTATATTTTTATTGTACAAACAAAAATAGGCTTTTTTATAAGTAAAACTATATTTTTATTGTACTAACAAAAATAGGCTTTTTTATAAGTAAAACTATATTTTTATTGTACAAACAAAAATAGGCACTTTTATAAGTAAAACTATATTTTTATTGTACAAACAAAAATAGGCACTTTTATAAGTAAAACTATATTTTTATTGTACTAACAAAAATAGGCTCTTTTATAAGTAAAACTATATTTTTATTGTACAAACAAAAATAGGCTTTTTTATAAGTAAAACTATATTTTTATTGTACTAACAAAAATAGGCTTTTTTATAAGTAAAACTATATTTTTATTGTACAAACAAAAATAGGCACTTTTATAAGTAAAACTATATTTTTATTGTACAAACAAAAATAGGCTTTTTTATGAGTAAAACTATATTTTTATTGTACAAACAAAAATAGGCTCTTTTATAAGTAAAACTATATTTTTTATTGTACAAACAAATATAGGCTCTTTTATAAGTAAAACTATATTTTAATTGTACAAACAAAAATATGCTCTTTTATAAGTAAAACTATATTTTTATTGTACTAACAAAAATGGGCTCTTTTATAAGTAAAACTATATTTTAATTGTACAAACAAAAATAGGCTGTTTTATAAGTAAAACGATATTTTAATTGTACAAACAAAAATAGGCTCTTTTATAAGTAAAACTATATTTTTATTGTACAAACAAAAATATGCTCTTTTATAAGTAAAACTATATTTTTATTGTACTAACAAAAATAGGCTTTTTTTAAGTAAAACTATATTTTTATTGTACTAACAAAAATAGGCTCTTTTATAAGTAAAACTATATTTTAATTGTACAGACAAAAATAGGCTCTTTTATAAGTAAAACTATATTTTAATTGTACAAACAAAAATAGGCTCTTTTATAAGTAAAACTATATTTTTATTGTCTAAACAAAAATAGGCTCTTTTATAAGTAAAACTATATTTTTATTGTACAAACAAAAATATGCTCTTTTATAAGTAAAACTATATTTTTATTGTACTAACAAAAATAGGCTTTTTTTAAGTAAAACTATATTTTTATTGTACTAACAAAAATAGGCTCTTTTATAAGTAAAACTATATTTTAATTGTACAGACAAAAATAGGCTCTTTTATAAGTAAAACTATATTTTAATTGTACAAACAAAAATAGGCTCTTTTATAAGTAAAACTATATTTTTATTGTCTAAACAATAATAGGCTCATTTATAAGTAAAACTATATTTTTATTGTCTAAACAATAATAGGCTCATTTATAAGTAAAACTATATTTTTATTGTCTAAACAATAATAGGCTCTTTTATAAGTAAAATTATATTTTTATTGTCTAAACAATAATAGGCTCTTTTATAAGTAAAATTATATTTTTATTGTCTAAACAATAATAGGCTCTTTTATAAGTAAAACTATATTTTTATTGTCTAAACAATAATAGGCTCTTTTATAAGTAAAACTATATTTTTATTGTCTAAACAAAAATAGGCTTTTTTATAAGTAAAACTATATTTTTATTGTACTAACAAAAATAGGCTCTTTTATAAGTAAAACTATATTTTTATTGTCTAAACAAAAATAGGCTCTTTTATAAGTAAAACTATATTTTTATTGTCTAAACAAAAATAGGCTCTTTTATAAGTAAAACTATATTTTTATTGTCTAAACAAAAATAGGCTCTTTTATAAGTAAAACTATATTTTTATTGTCTAACGAAAAATAGGCTCTTTTATAAGTAAAACTATATTTTTATTGTCTAAACAAAAATAGGCTCTTTTATAAGTAAAACTATATTTTTATTGTCTAAACAAAAATAGGCTCTTTTATAAGAAAACTTATATTTTTATTGTCTAAACAAAAATAGGCTCTTTTATAAGTAAAACTATATTTTTATTGTCTAAACAAAAATAGGCTCTTTTATAAGTAAAACTATATTTCTATTGTCTAACGAAAAATAGGCTCTTTTATAAGTAAAACTATATTTTTATTGTTTAAACAAAAATAGGCTCTTTTATAAGTAAAACTATATTTTTATTGTACAAACAAAAATAGGCTCTTTTATAAGTAAAACTATATTTATATTGTCTAAACAAAAATAGGCTTCTTTATAAGTAAAACTATATTTTTATTGTACTAACTCAAATAGGCTCTTTTATAAGTAAAACTATATTTTTATTGTCTAAACAAAAATAGGCTTTTTTATAAGTAAAACTATATTTTTTATTGTACAAACAAAAATATGCTCTTTTATAAGTAAAACTATATTATTATTGTACAAACAAAAATAGGCTCTTTTATAAGTAAAACTATATTTTTATTGTACAAACAAAAATAGGCTCTTTTACAAGTAAAACTATATTGTAATTGTACAAACAAAAATAGTCTCTTTTATAAGTAAAACTATATTTTAATTGTACAAACAAAAATAGTCTCTTTTATAAGTAAAACTATATTGTAATTGTACAAACAAAAATAGTCTCTTTTATAAGTAAAACTATATTTTAATTGTACAAACAAAAATAGTCTCTTTTATAAGTAAAACTATATTTTTATTGTACAAACAAAAATAGTCTCTTTTATAAGTAAAACTATATTTTTATTGTACAAACAAAAATAGTCTCTTTTATAAGTAAAACTATATTTTTATTGTACAAATCAAAATATTTATTGTACAAACAAAAATAGGCTCTTTTATAAGTAAAACTATATTTTTATTGTCTAAACAAAAATAGGCTCTTTTATAAGTAAAACTATATTTTTATTGTCTAAACAAAAATAGGCTCTTTTATAAGTAAAACTATATTTTTATTGTACAAACAAAAATATTTATTGTACAAACAAAAATAGGCTCTTTTATAAGTAAAACTATATTTTTATTTTACAAACCAAAATATTTATTGTACAAACAAAAATAGGCTCTTTTATAAGTAAAACTATATTTTTATTGTCTAACGAAAAATAGTCTCTTTTATAAGTAAAACTATATTTTTATTGTCTAAACAAAAATAGGCTCTTTTATAAGTAAAACTATATTGTCTAAACAAAAATAGGCTCTTTCATAAGTAAAACTATATTTTTATTGTCTAAACAAAAATAGGCTCTTTTATAAGTAAAACTATATTTTTCATTGTACAAACAAAAATAGGCTCTTTTATAAGTAAAACTATATTTTTATTGTCTAAACAAAAATAGGCTCTTTTATAAGTAAAACTATATTTTTCATTGTACAAACAAAAATAGGCTCTTTTATAAGTAAAACTATATTTTTATTGTCTAAACAAAAATAGGCTCTTTTATAAGTAAAACTATATTTTAATTGTACAAACAAAAATAGGCTCTTTTATAAGTAAAACTATATTTTAATTGTACTAACAAAAATAGTCTCTTTTATAAGTAAAACTATATTTTTATTGTACAAACAAAAATAGTCTCTTTTATAAGTAAAACTATATTTTTATTGTACAAACAAAAATAGTCTCTTTTATAAGTAAAACTATATTTTTATTGTACAAACAAAAATAGTCTCTTTTATAAGTAAAACTATATTTTTATTGTACAAACAAAAATAGGCTCCACAAATGGCTGAGAGGATTATATAATTGTGGAAGAACTACGTAGTTACAGCAAAATCAATTTAAGTTAAAGCAAAATAAGATTAAGTAAAACGTATTTCCTCTTTATAGATGTCAAGCGCGAAAGAAAATAAGAAATTAGAACATGGCTGCCAGCGATTAAGGTACCGCATTAAAGTTCGATGTTCAAGTCTTTAAAAAAAAATTAGAATTTTATTTCGGGATAAAAAATACAATTCAAGACTAGTTAATAAATGTTATCCAAAATGTGTGCGAAAATCAATGGAAATACGCGAGATATTCAAATAATCTCTATAGTACAATTGAACGCCGAACCGAAATGTTTATTTCGTCTTTTCAATTTATAATTTTAACTTTTTTAGTAATTTGAAAAGTTTTTTTGTTTTTCTTTTTAAATATACAGGAGGATGTAATTCTCCCACACACTGAAAAACGGAGGAGATAATTCCTGGGAGGGTGGTCTTATGAAAAGAGAACCGATACTACACTTATAAATTCCTATTAAATCGAGTTTTCTTTTTTATTTATTTAAGAATGTCTAATCACAAGAGAATATTTTTCATTGCTCCTTAGCCTTTTGTTTAAGATCGAAGTGTAGTATCTGTTCCGATGGATGCTACACTCTGCAGACCGGTACCGTCTTGGCCTTCGGGCTTTGATTCCGCCCGTCTGAGGTATTGTCATGTGCAGTTCTAGGAGGTCCGCGCTCCCAGGCTTTGCCTTCTCTCCCTTTGAGAAGTGATTAGTTTATTGGTAATCGCCTGAGGCGCTCCTACCGGGGAATGCCGACGGGGCTGCCCAGGCATTTTTTGTAGGCCAGAGTGCTCTTCTTCCTCTAGGGCGCTGGCTTTTCAATCTCACTTTCCCGACCTTGTGTCACATCTAACCGCTGTGGATGAATACCAAGTAAGACTTCAAGGAGTTGATGCTGATACACTTAGGAAAAATTCGCATTTATTCATATTTAGATTAGATTGGAATATTACATTAGCCGAATGCAGTATTCTCCATTATTCCGCAATGTATTTACTATGTTTAAAAAATTTTGACTGACGGACAGACGGACAAAATCCCTATTTATATAAGAAGAAATATTAATATTATTGAGATTATTCGGACTACTATTCTCGATAAACACCTCTATTGCCACCGTGAAACCGCAAATAGAATCGGTACAATTGGTGCCCTTTATTAATACGCTTTTTTGTTCGTTTTTATTTTCAGCGTGTGTCCGTTTGCGAATTGCCTTCGGTTTCGCGACGACAATATAGACTTTTACCGTATATAGGAGTCTGAATAATCCAAATGTATTATTTTTCAAATATTGAATAAAACATTAGTAAAAATTTAAAAAATTAAAATTAAAAAAATTTTTTTTTTTAAAGTACTTCTAGAGAATTTTAACCAAACTGTTTTTTGTTTTTTTTACCCTAACCTAACCATAACCAAACTTTTAGGTTTAGTTCGGCAAAAGCCGGTTTGATTCGGTTCAAATTCTGTTGAAACACCGTAAAAACAAAAAAGGAAAATTTTAAAGTCGAGTGCCTTGTAAAATCAGTTGGCGTGTCTCCCAGACAGCCTACTTAGCGGTTAGGGAATGCTAGTGCCTATATTGAATTCTAAATAAAACCCTATGCTATACGCCTTTTTATAAGAATTATATTTCGGTAATAATTTATGAATAGTTAAGACTGGAGAGTTACTTTCTAATCTCCCTTTATTTTATGAGGTCTTCTTAAAGTTTTAATAGTTTTTTAATAACATTTGTGTACTTGTCTTTAATCTTTATGCATTTACACACGTCCTTTGTCTGTTAATGTTAGCCGCATTCAATCCCCTTCACAATCGTCTTACTGGACGAAGGAGATTCGTTTACATTCATGCCAAAATTTGCATAAGTGGGAATCAGTCCTGCGAGAATTACGTTGAACTGGAGAACTTTCTTTATAAGAGTTTGCTCAAACGGCAGCCATGTTTTTCTATCCACACGAAACACACACCCACTTTTGTCTGAGAGGTAAGTAAACTTTTTCAGAGCGATTTGCAAACAAACTACAACAAATAACCTTTACCAAGTGCAAGAAAACTTAATTTTGGTAATATTGAATTATCCCACCTGAAGGTTGCTAATCTGAATTCATGATCGTAGGTCGTCATCAATAGACTGTTTCTCTAGTACCGAACTGTCATTAACAACGTTTTAAGTTTAATTCAAACCGATATAAATGATTAAACAGTAAAAGAAATTTAGGCACTTTGTTTTCGATTTTGAAAACAGGGGCAGACAATCAACCGGAAGTAATATAGAATTAGAAGTTTTAATAGAGCGAACAATAATAACAGCGAACAGTGTTTTTTATTTAATAATAATTATGTAAAACTTTATAAAAACGAAGAGTTTGTCTGATTTTTTATCAAGCAGTCAACATTGTTTTGTTTTTTCTATAATTTAAAACTTTATAAAAACGAAGAGTTTGTCTGTTTTTTATCAAGCAGTCAACATTGATTTTTTTGTATAATTTAAAACTTTATAAAACTAAAAGTTATTTAAAAATAATGGTAAAAATAATATCACAGATTGAGGTCATTAAGATCAATTTTTGGATTAAAAAAATTCAAAGTCTGAATTACTTCCGATTGATTGGCTTAGGAGTGAATGTGACTCTTAAATATTTATTTCTGATTCACAGCTAAACTATAGTGCCAAAATTTTAATTAAAATTTTTTTTTTAATTCGAATTATTTTATGGTTTTCAGTAAAAAATTCCATATTAAATATCAAGTAAAAATGGAATAATTCAAATAAATAAACGATTTAAAAAAAAAAAAAAATTTTTATAGTGTGAAATTATTTATATCGTTTAATTTAAACTTAAAACGTCGTTTGGTACAAGACAGTCTATTGATGGCGGCTTACACACGTTTAGGAATTCGGAATAGCAGTCATTAGGTGAGATAATTCAATTTTACCATCATTTTTTACCTATCTGCATAGTTTTAAATGTATGAAACTGTTTTAAAGTATTTCTTTATAAGATTGCGTCAATGCCTGCATGTTTAACGATTAACAATTCAATAGTTCGTCTTTTTAGTTTCTATGTCTTATAGTTAACAAAAGAGAAGTTGAAAATTAAAACAAAAATTACAACTAATAAATGTTACCAAACGCATTAAAATTTAATTTCGACCAATCTGTATACTTGTAACTTACTGAAACTGTTAAGAATATAATTAAGAATTACTTAAGACTTATACCCGGTCATGGCTGACGGAACGAGAACAATCTACTCTTGATGACGGATGATAGCCAGAAACACATGTCCATGGATTCCTTTTATATGTACGTGAAAATTAATAGGTAATTATATCGATCTTGACCCAGTTTTCGCGAGTTTCTTGTCGGAAGCGTTCGGCTATCCTACGCAAACGCCCGAGAGTTGACGAGCCGATTTGTACCAGACGACAATTTTGATACGGTGCTGCGTCTTATGATTTTAATGTTTTGCTTGTTTTGTTTTTGTTGTTGTTAGGGTTAGGTTTAGAGTTAGGGTTAGGGGTTAGGGTTAAAACTATTTATTTGACAACAGTAATTTCGCTGTTTTGCTTGTTTTATTTGTTTTGTTGTTTAAAAAAATGTCTTGCAACTATAACTAAAAATTATAGGACGCAGCAACGTATCAAAATAACAAAAAATATTTATTTGATAACAGTAACTTCGCTATGTTTTGCTTGTTTTGTTTTTTATTTGTTGTTTCTTATAGAAAATTTCTTGAAACTATAACTTAAAATCATAGGACGCAGCACCGTATCAAAATTGTCGTCTGGTACAAATCGGCTCGTCATCTCTCTGGCGTTTGCGTAGGATAGCCGAACGCTTCCGACAAGAAACTCGCGAAAACTGGGTCAAGATCGATATAAGTACCAATTAATATATATATATATTAGTATTAATAAAAAGGTGGAAACTGCTTAACTCATTCCACCATCACATGCCTTACTTTGCTTCAGTTCGTGTTTATCCGTTACACCTCTGCATTGCATTGCCTTCTATAAATTACCTTCATATACACACGAAACAATGCTTCAAGCAAACTACATTCACCGTAAATCACTTTCACTTTCATTGTCCGTCCCGATTAATAATCATATCTGTCTATGTATCACCGACTTCTTTTTTTTACGATCCTGACAGGCAGGGTCCGCACATAATCTCTTCTGCCTAATCTCTATGTACTAGCTAGCATATCTACTAGTCACCCTATCCACTCTAATATCTAACACTGGCTACATGATTCTTTAAAAAATCATCTCCAGCTTTTGTTTTTTAAAGTATTAGCTCCGGCTTTAGCTACACATCTATGCTTTAATTCAAACAATTTCTGACCTGACGACAATTAAGATTGTAATATATTAAAAGAAAATTATATTAATAAAAGATGGAAACTGCAAAACTCATTCCACCATTATATGTCTAACTTTGCTTCGGTTCGTGTTTATCCGTTACACCTCTGCATTATATTGACTTCAATAAATTACCTTTATATACACAAGAAACAATGCTTCAGGCAAACTGCATTAACTTCTTATGAATAAATTAAATAAAACGTTTAAAATGTTCGTCTCATTTATTTTAAAGGAAAATATTTAGTTGTCAATTATTTTACGGCAAGAATAAAAAAGATTGTTTTAAAAGCGTAAATTTTTACTGTTATCAAATGAATCGACATATTCGTTTTGTTTATTTTAAAAGATAGGGGAATCTTTAACAATAGCCCTACAACTCGCGAGTCGGGTTGAAAAAAAGTTGTAGAACGTAGTCAAAAAAATGAATATGCAACAAATAAATGCAACGTACGTAGAGACCGGAGATTTTCCTAGTTTTCTATTCCATTTGTTTGTATGTTTACGTATGCTAAATGGGTTTTTATTAGACATGAAAAAAAAAAAAAAGAATTTTTCATGTCATTTATTTAAAAAACAAAATGGCGTCATTAGTTTTTGCTATCGGTGTCACGTGTGTGTGTTTTTTTTTACCGGGACTCATAATCAAAGCGGCGTTTTTTTTTGTTTTTTTTTTTTGGGGGGGGGGGCATTTTTGAAATTTAATTTTATGAAACGAACATTTTAACGATCATTTTGATCACCGAATCAGCGCGCATGTCGTTACGTCATTGGGGGTTAGGGTTAGGGCTGAGTTTAGGTTAGGGTTAGGGTTAGGGCTGGGGTTAGGGTTAGGGTTAGGGCTGGGTTTAGGTTAGGGTTAGGAATTTTTTAAAGAAACAGGAAAAAAAACATTACGGTGTGACGAATGAAAATATGTAAATAAAAGCACACTGACATGTAAATAAAAAGAAAATTATTTTATTCCTTTTGCTTAAAATGTAGTTTTGTTTTGTTCTTCTGCTTGGCTAAAAAATGCAAAAATTGCGCTTTGACTATGAGTCCCAGTAAAAAAACAACCGAATTCAGAACGAGGCGGAAGTCTCGTTCTGGATTCGGTGTTTTCTATCGAAGCAGCCATTACTATTTTTTTTTTCCACGTCACTTACGCTAAAACTATTAACTTATAGAAAATAGCACTTTTAACGGATTATAATCATTAATAACTGTCACAGTTAACTTGGAAATTCAGTTTTATCGGCTACGGTAACTTTTATTTGTTGTATATTTGTTTTTTCAGCGTTTTCGTTGTTGGGCTATTGTTAAAAATACCCAAAGATGGTTAACTAACAATCGCAACTATTTTATGGGAGAAGAAATAAACAATTTGTGTTTAATAATAAACACAAATTGTTTATTTCTTACATAAATGTATTATTTCAAACAGTTTATTAACAATTCAGCAAGCGCGGAATTCCACGTAATAATTAAACAGGCATTGATAACGACAGCTAACAGAACGAAAAAGGGGTGAAAAAAACCCAAAACAAATAGGCAACAAATAAATGTTACCAAAGGCAAGATAAATTACTCTTCTACTAACCTGGATAAGTTTGTTTGTTTTAACTTATTTTAAAGCTGTTTTGTTCAAAATAAACCTGATGTCGATATCATGTTAGAATTTTAAAAAAATGGCCGCATTTAATCACATGACGTATCGACACTACTTTTAAATGTAACAAAAAACACCTTAAAAAACCTTAAAAACACCTTAAAAAAAACACCTTCAAAATAAGTTAAAACACAAATAAACTTATCCGGGTAGGTAGAAGAGTAACTTATTTTGCCTTTGGTAACATTTATTTCTTGCCTATTTGTTTTTTTGTTTGTTTTTTTTTTTTTCACCCAATTTTCGTTCTGTTAGCTGTCGTTATAAATGGCCAAATTAACTTTCATTAAAAAAAAAGCATGACAAAAACGGCTGAATTTTTATTTATTTAAAAAAAAATTTT